>VWZT01002464.1:1247473-1449080 GCA_013397055.1 Pachycephala philippinensis | reverse complement strand
CAAATTTAGGACTAGATTTTCAAGTATATGTATATTTAATAATATATACTATAAAAGTGCATTTCTCCTTCTTGAAAGGTTTAAGAACCACTTTGAGGAGGTGCCAAAATTACCTCCTACCCCATCATAGAGTACAAACTGATATTCTATAGTTCACAACAGTTTTGCTAATAAAGCGTTTTTCTTATTAAATACATTCAATCACAGGAAGTTTGAACCGAACAGCAAATTAAAGTGGCTCCTAATGGGCTGATTGACTAATGCAGTCTTTTACCTCAAAAGACGTATTATTCTGGAAAAGCTCACAGTTCCAAACCATCCTTCTCTACTGCATTTTTGCACTATCCTCTTCTCTTTTCCATTACAGTATGTCAAAGTTGCATTGTAACATTTCCCACCGTACATATATGTATATATAAATGCCACAAAAAATCCCCAAAATGATCAAGTCTAAAAAATGGATAACGGAGTGAGAATATAAAATTATATTCAACAGGGGATAGGATAGTTCTGTAAAACTACCTTTAATAGGAATTGCACTTAATAGGGTTTATTCTTACATGACCATCTCAGACCACAGGTCAGGTCCAAGACGACAGCCTAGGTAGTGCAGTTGTGTACGTGTCTGTCTGTCATAATAAACAGTAATTTCCAGAGAAGTGACTTCTTCTTGTAGAGAGGGCACACATGACCCTGAAGTGCCAGAATGGGGTTAGAGACAGCTGGGGGTTGTACTGATTGGCAAAAGTGTCCAAACTGTTTCCTTCTCTTGACATACGGTTAAAAGAACACAAAGGTGGAATCAAGTCCTGTGTCAACTTCAGCCCTCAACTTTTCCAAATTTGATATAGAAAACAGAGCTGCCAAATAAATGACAAAGAAAAAATACAGGAGGCACGGTTAAGGAAGTTCAGTGGCTGCTAAGCTCACTCTTTTCTCAAACAGAAAAAAATTACTATTTGCCAGTCTCACATTGAACTTTGTTGTGATAATTGTAGCACTCACTCAGGTGCTACCAGAAATCAGTCATACAGAGCCTGTGCATTATTATTTTTAAAAAAGCAAAATTTACCTAAGTATTATTTGTCTTTAACTGGTGCTGCATGTATTATGCAACAAACAGGGCTTTATTTCCTCCTCAAAACAAAAAACTTCCACTTTTCAAACATTCAAAGAATTTAAATTTCATCAGACTCTAGCTTGATTCAGCTTTTTCGGTGTCTATAATGGCTTCTGATCTTCATGATCCTGAATACTTGTGAGATCTACATAAAGTTACCAACGGGAAAAAAATGACATTTCTGCAGGATATAATACATCTGTTTAGATTCAACTAACATCTCTCTAAAATTTATTATTAACCAGGAATATCCTCATAACCTAGTTTAGATTGTAACTTTTTCCTCTCGTGGACTTCACTCTTTGTTTGTATCTTGCTTTTAGAAACTGGCACAATCTGTATAACAAGTAATGCTTTGTTTCACATGGGAATCATTAAATAGCAATCACTCAGATGTATTTGCTTTCCGAAAGCATTCTGTTAGAATGGCACATACTCTAATATATAGCATTTTACCACTCCAGTATAGCAAAGAATCCTTTTCTTAGATTGGTCTTTTATAACCATCATATTTTTATAGAATCCTGAAGCATTTAGGTCAGGAGGAAACTTGGGAGGTCGCCCAGTCCAGTCTCCTGCCGAAAGCAGGAGCAACACAGAGTTCAGAGTAGATTGCTTAGGACTTGTCTGATTGGATGCCAGGATGGAGTCTCTCTGGGCAACCTGTTCTAGTACCCTCATATTGAAACTGGTTTTTCTTTATACCAATTTAAAGCATTGTCCATCAGTCTTTTTCCATGCACCTCAGTAAAAACCTGCCTCCATCTCCTGGCAATTTCCTCACACCTATTGAAAGACTGTTAAGTCCCTTGGAGCTATCTCTACTCTAGGGTCACAGCCAAGGCCAATTTCCTCACCCACTCCTCAAAGGACGTGCGCTAAGTCCACATCCATCTTGGTGGCCTCTGCTGGCCTTGTTCAAGTTTATCAGCATTTCTCTTGTACTGGGGTTCCAAAGTTGGATTCGCTATTCCAGGTGTGACCAACTGAGCACTGAGTAAAGGGGAAGTATCACCTTCCTCAGTCTACTGGCAAAGCTCCTGATGATAAAACTCGGTATGCTTTATCCTGGACACAGCTGGACTCAAATTTCTCAACAGATCACTGTCTCAGTCCTCTTCCACTACCTCAAGATTCAAACCTTTCCCAGACTGACGCGGTGAATGTTTAAAGTACCTCAGCTTATCTGCATCCAGTGTCACTAAATCACCCTCCCCACTCACCAGCAGACTCAAGTTATACTTGTTCATTCTTTTACTGCTAACATACTAGCAACACAAGCTCTTCTTGTTACCCCAGGAGTTTCAAATCTAGCTCAGCTTTTCCTTTTCCAAAACCATCCCTGCATGCTTGGGCAGTGTTTTGGTATTCCTCTCTTGTAGCCTGCCCTTGCTCCCACCTCTTTTAAATATAATTTTTGTTGGGGGTGTTTTGTTGTTGTTTTTTCTTTTTGTCACTGGAGCTCAGTCATGAGTTCTCTGCAGAGCCAACTGGTATTTGAATACATTTACTCATTTTTCTGAGTATTTGAATGGACTGCTACAATGCTTGAGAAAGCATTTGAGCTATACCCTCTGCAATGCTTGAAGAACTAATGAGTTAGACAACATACTTCTTTTATTTTTCTTCTCAATTCAGTAGCCCATATGTGGATATTTTACATATCTTTTATTATACTAAGTGGCATCTATGCTACTTTTATACACTGCTCTTACTCTTTCTTCAATGGTTCAGTATTACGTCAAGTTTTAAACATTAAATTTTACATAACTTAGATACACTTATTCATGCATTAGGAAATCATTTTACGTTACTCATTAAAGATGGTTGAAATTTCTACCTAGATATTTTTTGATGGAAGACCTTTTGTAATATCATTACTGATGTGCTACATGGTATAAATTCCATGTTGCTACACATTTTATTACGAAGAACTCAGTGTTTTCCTGTAACAGAGGCCAATTAACCTGGCTGTTAGGCAGCTGCCTGGTTTTCTTCAGCAGATTTTTTACACAGAAGTGTTTGAGTTTAGAAGAAAACAAACATCCTAATGCTTATTTTGCTGTGGAGTACAGTCATCCAAACCAGCTTAATGCTAAAGAAAGTTGGAATGGAGTACTTCTAAGTTTTAGAAGCATCTAATCAATTGTCTTACACTAGGAGATAAATGCAACTGCACTGGCAACTAACCAGAGCATCCTTGGTACACATTATTGAGCACTTCATTCTCATAATTAAAGATATGCAAAAATCTTCTGAGAGAGAACTATTTTTCACACTGTGTCGAATTCTTTCAGTGACTTTCAGTAGTGAGGTAACATTATTGAAAAACTGTCTCATCTCAGAAGAAAAAGTTTATTGCTAGCATTTCCTTATCTAGGTCATGCAAAAGACAAAATTTTCTTCTCCATTTCTCTTCTGCAACTTTTAATTTCACATTTTTTTCAAAAAATGGTAGGTTTGTCCTACACTCTTTCTTCCAGGTTAGTGACTAGGGGAGATAGAAGTCTGCTGTTTTCTTCAAGGCTTAATACCAGCTTTTTCCTTTAGGACAGTGCCAGCTACCCTTCCCCTACCCTGTGGAACACCACAATCAGTATGGAAGTGTGCTACCTCCTCAGGAGCTCAGCACATCTGCCTGCTGGCACTGATGGCACTCAGCATCCTGCTGGAGCTGGCCCCTAACACAGAGCACAGCAGCAGAACATCGGGAGTCCTGCACTTTGTGCACCACTGCAGTGATGTCAGACCCACAGGTTTAAGCAGTACCTCTTCAAATACCCGTCATTTAGGGATGTGATTCCATCTGAGGATATTAAAAAAGATAACTGAAACATAATCCTACTTGTTTAAGTCACCCTAGCTGGGGGGCCTGACAGCCTATTGCAATTTGTAACCCATTTCATATTTTCTCTCCGTTCTTTATAGACAAAGGCTGTTAAACAAGCACAATGTAACAAAGCGTATTTTATGAATATTATTAATGATGAGTTCAACTGCTCCTTGAAGGTGGTGACCTTCAACAGCAGTTGAAAGTGCTGACCTAAGCTTCATAAAATATACTTCCACTGACTAACCCAGCACTGACAATATTTTGAATTTTATTATTAAAATAATTTTTCCCCATATTGCATGCTTATTTAACACTTACAGATCTCGCTGTTTCATGCTGGATTTTATTTTTAATCATCCTAATGTGATGTTTAAAAGTTCATCAATAAAACCTGCTTTACTGACTGCAGTAAAGGAACTTTACTGAGTAAAAGGAACTGTCTTTTACTCTCTGCCCATGTGACAGATAAAATTATCTTGAGGGTGTACAGCAGCAGTTCCTGGCATTACATTTGAAATGCTCGTTGCCCCTACATCAGTTAATTGGTTGATGCCAGAGAGAACACATCTAGCATATGCATTAAAATATAGTATTATGCAAGGGTTTTTCAATTTGTAACTTTTTATTTAAGTGTGTTTTTATTTCGTAAGTGTGTTTTTATTTCAGCTCAGATGCAAAGCCATTCCTACATCTAAGGCAGTCGATGAGAGGTTTACAGACTGGTGTTTTAATTGCACCCATTTCTGCGTGTAACAGATACAGTGTAGTGTTCAGGGTGCTTGTGTGTGCTTTATTTCTGTTCAGGGTTAATTTAGTATGCATAGTACTGGGACATGTGTCTCATTTTTAATTTAAAGGAATGAGATTATACAAATAATTTCTCATTCTTGGACTGGACCAAATATTCCTTGTCAGATTGCCCGTGACGAGCCGATTGCAAATGTTGACTTGTTTTTGTCAAGAACGGTTAAAGATACTTGGCCCTACAAGGCTCGACTAAAGTCAGAATGTGAGCAAGAGCCAAAAGGATGGCTTTTCTAGCCTTGTTTCTGATACTGTGCTTTGCAGAGAAACACAGTTATCTTTTTACAAATTACAGTTATCTTTTTAAAATTACAGGTATTACAAAACAACTTTCCCTTATGACTAACATAACTTTCAAAACTGTGTTTACATCCCATTTATTTATGGTCTTTATCTAAAACAAAAGAAATGTAAACCAAACCTTCCAAAGAAATTAAGTTTAATTTCTAAGGTTTTTGAATAACTGAAAAGCTTTTATGTTTTTATCGGGATTTGAAATTCTTGAAAATATTCACTAGTTACATATTTGATAAAGGCTTTACAAATACCTGCTTTTTTGTGACTTTGTTGAACAGATCACCCATTTAATGATCAGGAAGTCATTGTTTCTTAGATACACAATACATTATAATATATAGTTTGCAAGCAATTATGAGAGCAAAATAACATGCAGGTATTTTAAAACTGAAGTATTTTCACACTAACTTCAGCCCTAATCTGTGGGGTTATGGCATATTTCTTCTTTGAAATTACATTTTTTATCCTGGTACCCAAGATAATCATAGGAAATTTTAGAGATCAGGGCAGTGAGTTCAACCATGGAACTGCCCAGATCTACTGGCTGGGAAAAAATAGGGTCTTATTTTAAAACGTTAAAGCTAAATAAAAGCCTTTTTTGAGTACAGGATTGACAGTTCCATTAAGTCTACCTAAACAGCCTTTCTGAAGTGCAACAAAAAGGGTAAGCAGAACCTCTGGCTAAAGAGGTACCTTGCATCACCTCAAACTGCTTTTTCTAAAGCCTGCAATGGTAAATTCAGCTTTCCTTTCAATATTTTAGGCAGTATAGAGGCCTTCATGCATATCTTTGTTGTAGTTTGATAGAGTTTTACATTTTATGGGAATAAAATACCAGAAACATATGTGATGCTGAACTGAGATCAGCAATCAAATTTAGCATTCTATCTCTGAGATATTATCTGTAAAGGAAACTTTCCAAAAGGGATTGAAAAATTATAAAGAAAGTTCATTATTACCTGTCGTGGACATATCATCTATATGTTGCAGAAGAAAAAAAATTACTAAAGAAAAAGCCAAACAATCAAACAAGCAAAAAACAAAAACCCAAAAACAAAAGGAGAGGTTTTTGAGTCTGTCCTGTACTACCAATACTTTGAGCTAACTGATAATGTTCTTATGCAACAGCAGTGTACAAAGGAAAACTTTGCTCGGATTGAATCAAATTAAAATCTGTTTTAGTTGTGCCAAGTGTATCAGCCTTCAATCAGTGATGGTCAAATCAAAACTATTTTGAGAAATTTTAGACTCTCAGTGCTACAGTCCTAGAGTCACTGAGAACTCTGAGTTCAAGCAAATGAGAGACAAGCATGCAAAAACCTGCCGAAGAAGTTTCCCGTTAGCTCCATGCATAAACCTCATTTCACCTTTAACATTACTAAATCTTTCAGTGGGGAGAGGAAGGGAAATGTGAATTCTCAAGAGTACCTAGAACTACATTTTTTCTTCTATTGAAGTTATCATTCAACTCAGGTAAAGCGTCTGGTACAGTCACATGCTGAACATGAATCCTACGAGCACACCTAGCAAGTAGCTGTTTACTCGGTTCTGTGGTTTGCCAATTAGCAAGAATCCCACTGTCTTTCTTCACAAAGGTGCCCATAGTTTTAACCCTGTAATTTTTTTTCAAATTATAAGATATCTTCACCTTTTCTTCAGATTTTCAAGTTTACTGATTCAGCTCTTTGTGAGGATTTTGATTATTTATTGGGTATGAAATTATGGCCTGCATTCTGTCCCTAAATAAGAACTTTTCTGAAAATCTAGTCGGAGCTACAAATTTAGGAAAGTGATAACTTTAATTTGTCGAATAGCTCACTGATGCTTTTCTTATTATATCATAGAGGATCTATCTTCTGCAATTGTAAAATTCAGCAATAATATACTGCACCCAGTAATATCTTCAAACAATAATATAGAAATAAAAGAACTATTCATGACTTTTTCATTGCTTCTACTTATGCTTATTTGCACATATTTTTCATGTTACCTCTAAAATAAATATCAGAGTATGGGACACAGAAAGGACAAATTACAAATTCACTACTATTACAGAACCTTTTCTTCAGAGAAACTAGCAAAATCCAGCAGTGAATATTCACTGGTTTTGGTACCAATGTTGATTTTTAGCTTCAATACAGTTTATGGGAAATGCAGTAAATAGCTTCAGATATATATATGGTGGTTGTAATCACTCCTAATTATATAATTGGATGCCTAACACTGTTTATCAAAGATATAGTCAATATTACATGTGAAATTGGCTTTGCTCTGTACTGAAGTGAAAAAGTCCAACAGAAAACTTGATGTACCCCTTGAACTGGAGCCCTGTTCAGACTTCAGGAATGAGGATCCTCTGGAGAAGCTGTATATTACAGGCCACTCCAAAAGGAAAGAAAGCAAATTTAGGTTCTATAAGAAATATATATGCACAGTAAGAAAACTCGTGCATAAATGACTGTACAAGAGTGCATGAAATATTTTGGTTCTTGGCCAAACTGGAGAATAAACACAACAGAATTAATTTTTATCAAGCTCCACCCTACTAACTTTTCAGGTCATGATTCAACTCAATCATTTTTGCAAATGCTGAATTTCTCCATGGAAGCTTGGGAAAAAGTGAGCATTATTTCAGGGCACAGAGAAGGTTGCGTTATCTACTAAGCCAACAAGCTTGGCTTCAAACTGCCAAAACAAGAATTGAATATGACTAAGATTTAAAAAACTTAGGATGAAAGCTTTTACTTAAACTTTGGTCTTCTGGGCAGGAAAAAAACCAACCAAACAAACAATGGAGAAAGATGGACATATATATATTATTAAAATATTACTTTAATTTCATTAACTATTAATGAAAAAATGTGACTAGTCCCATTGTATAAGTCTCATTAATATCAACAATTAATAAGGCTTTATGAAATGTGCAAACAGGAGTATAAATAACTCAAACACTGATCCCAAACATCCTGTAATCAAAAATACTGGGCATAGAGTTTCCTTAACAAAACATTCTTAAAAAGTTTCAAGTTTCAAACTTATAATAGTTTTGAAATCTGAAATGTTGTTGAAAGTGAGCTCTCCTTAAGATCTACATTATTTTCTTAAAATGTTCACTCTAAAGAAACTGAAGCATTTTTGGGAGTGACAGATGAAAACTAGTAAAAAAGCTTTTGACCTTGTAAATATTTAGCCTCAGATTCTCTGAAATTCAGTAAATTATAATAGCTGATATATAATTAAAGATAAAATTTGCATTTTGATCTTTTTTATATACACAATATAATATCTTCATATGATTTTTCATATATCTTATAGGGAATATTAAAAATACTTATAAAAATAGGTCTGTGATGTACTTATTGTAAGATCGTGCAGTATCCTTCGTATTACATAGAAATCAAGAAAAAACAATCTGTGGTGGTTTTATTTCATACATATATTTATAAAGTGGGCAGACAAATGAAAAAATTATTATTTACCTACCCATCATTATTTTATGATACAATTCTAAAAAATTTATAACTACGTTTTGAAAAATTCAGAAAACTTAAATGTCTGCCTTGTTTTACCAGAGACACCATTCTGGTTTTATAATTCCTCAATGTCTAGGCCATACTTCAAATTTCTGTTTATCTAAGTGAAGGTCCTGATATCTAATATATCTAAAGGTATTGTTTGTGCTGCAAACAGGAGACCAGTTTTCTAGGGACTTTTCTAGTTCCCTCTCTCTGTTTAAAGCTTTCCTCTCCAGCCCATCATTTATTCTTGTCATTTGTTTAGTTGCCTTTCATTTTAATCCAGCCAGAAAAAAAAAAAAATTCCTAATTCTAGAGCCATACAGCCTAACACAGGGCAAATAGATATTTGATAGTTTCATGGAAAACTGGATTACAATTCCCATTATAAAATTAGTTTTTATTGGCTAAAGCACTATTTCTGCCACTGCCCCTGAACTCTATGCTCCCAGGCGCAGTATACATTAGTGTATAAGGAAAACATCATCTCAGGACAAATCTCTGACCTTTTCATAGATACTGAAGACATCAATTGGTCATTGCAGAGCTTTTATGAGCGAGCTGCAGAAACAGAGCAGGTCAAGACCAACAATTAAGTCATGATCAGCTGTAGTACTCATTTCAAGGTTAGATACAGAAACCAAAGATTGAGCACATATTCCTATGGAGAAGCTTTTCATCAGAACTTCCAAGAACAGTCACTTTTTGGAAAACATAAAATAGCCACCGTTTTTACATGTTCTTCCTAATACAAAATTTCAGACACAGTTTTTCACTAACAACTAAAACAAGGTAAATTGCAGTTCCTAATATAAATTTCCTTAGAAATAATCTATCCATTATGCCTGAAATTATTTCACTGAATAAAAGTATTCCATGCCATATTTAGGCAAATAAGCAGGCAGTGGAAGTTGAGCAGACAGCAGATTAAGAACAAGATCTGCATGAAGCATTCAGATACTTTAGGGACAAGGGCGAAATCTAACTAGGTACCCATATATATGTTAATTGATTTTCCAGTCTTCCACTCATGTAAAATGAGTAGATGGAAAATTCAAGAATCTTTATCCTTTGTATCCTTATGCAAGAGTTGGTGGATGGTAATACAAGCTTGCCTATTTATCAACACAGTGCTACATGTTTTACCAATTTCAAAGATGGCAGGACTTTTACTGCCATGCCCCAGATCACCAGAACTCTTCAAACAGTCACTTCAGTGCACATTTTTTCTTAAAAACACTACAGCCCAGAGAGAGTGTTGGAAGTGCAAAACCAGAATGTGACCTGATACATTTATCCTCATCTCTGAGTACTTCCCAAAATAGGGACATACCTATCAGATGTGTAAAAGAACAACTACTGTGTGCTCACTAACAGCTTGTAAGAGAATTTTTGAATCCTGAGTAGGAGGAGAAATGACAGCTGACCAGGAAATAGGGTTATTTTATGTTCTTTTTTAAAAGCATCCTTTTGAAACATTTCCACAAAACCACTACTCAAGGTTAATGAAGCAAACACAAACTTATCTTTCATCCTAAAGAACGAACATCAAATGCAGTATTATCTCTAATACTGCATTGCGGTATCCCTTCTGGGTTTCTGTCCAAGTCTTGGTGTGGGACTTGAACTCATGGTTTTCTGGCCAGCTTAAAAACCTACTGTGAGCTCAACCATAAAGGTGTTCACCCTACTTCGAATTATGCAGCAAAATACTTACTGTTGTAGCACAAATAGTAGGAATCTGATACAAATAATTGAAATTTTAGAGAAATCGTAATAAAATATAAAAATAACCAAGGGCCTAAATATTACAGAAAGACAATTTAAAGATGAAGCTATACTGCACTAAGTATTTTTATTTCTCTTAAAAATATTTGTTGTATTGCTGCAACAGGATAAATAGATACTAAATTACAGTGCACAGTGTTGTTACATCACTTGAGCAATTTCTTCCAGCCTATTTCAGAAACAGGACTAGATGCATTAAGCTAATCATCTTATTGAAATTGCATTACTAATATTTAATTTAATGCTTCTTTTAAAATGTAGCAGCCCTCCTTCAAGAGCTAAATATTCATGTGGATGGCACAACTAATATGTTATCTTAGGACGTCACTTGTAGCATGTGGCTAATTTGTAGTACTCTGTTTGTAGTAAAGGTGACTGGTTTAAATTCTACAGAGATTGTTATGACTGCTAACAGCTACTTAAATCCAGAGGTACAATTTAGCTCTGCATCCCAGCACAAAAATGGAAATAAGAGAAGACAACCGAGGAATTAAATTTTGACCAAGGATACAGATACCGCAATGGCTTATTTCACCACAGTGTTAGAAGATACAGAGAGCAGCCATAATTAGTGTTGTTTCTGTCAAAAGCTACCACTGGCAACTCTCATCATCATTCTTTTTTGAAAGCTGCCCCAGAAGCAGAAGCCACAGGCAAAAGCTCCCTGATATACACCGCATTACTCAGAGAGAAACACCGTCGTACCTTTGGATCCCAGTTACGTGTTAACCACTCAGGCTGGGAATGAATGAGTGTGAACTACTCATATTATGAATGAGTGTGAGAATGATGTGAACCACTATTTGGTAGTTCTTGTATTTGGTGAACTGAAAACTGGAGAGAAAAAAAAGCTGTTCTGAGTCAAACAAAAGAGCAGAGTTGGGCAGGGGGAAAGAGATAGTGAGTGATAAAGAAAGATAAAGTCAATGAGACAAAAAAAAATCCAGAACTACTGCTACAAGGTGGGAAAGTTGTCAAAAAGAATCTTTTTAGCCACAAAATGTCTCATCAATGGTGCAATTTACAATTGCGTACCATGAAGCTGTCTCAAGAAAATGTATTAAGCTTTTAAAATTTACATCCACTTTCTTTGACTGAAAATTTCCCCAAATCAATGCAAAGTCATGAATACTTTCTGGGTTTGTTCTGCATTTACTATTCATTTTTGTTTAAAATAATAAATGTCACAAATTTAATTTAAAAGCTTCTTACATTGAACTTTAGAAACATTTTTGGCTTAAGTGATACATATATAACATTCTTAGTAATTATATATATATATGTATTTATATAATAATACCAGAACAAACAGCCTGATAGTATTCCTGCTTTTGAAGGTCTTTGTGCAACAAAAATAAATGCAGTAGCCTTCTCCTCCAATGTATTTGATAAAAAATAAAATTATAAAGCCATTTACAATGCTGTTATAATTGACAGGATCCCTTACGACAACACAGCTGGCTAGATTCTCTATAAGCACCTTGTATGATGCATGTAGAAGGTGCTGGCCAAAAGGGAAGGTGGAAAGAGTTTGTACAGCTGGATGCCAGGTTTCTGGCAGCTCTGAGTGTCAGAGCAGTCTCTGATATAGCCCTGGTACAAGATTAAAGCTGTGCTTCAAAGGTCTATAGGTATAACACATTTGTACACATGCACAAAAACACGTAGTTCAATTCCTGACTTAACTGTCTTTGTTCTCTTGCTAATCCCTATCAATACTTTTTAAGTAGGTCTTTAGATATGAGGATTGTAAATGCAAAGTGTTCAGGATGTTATGCCAGCAGGCAGGCAGGAAGATCAGAGGAATAACAAACAGCAAAACCCACATTCATAGAGAAGTTTGGTTCCTTACTAATTAACTACAACTGTGATTGAAATTACTTGTCTTGAACAAATCTATTCACATTTCTTCTTTCAAATTTCCTAGAAAAAGTGTTTCATAACAGACTTTGTTAGGTGCAGAAACATACAACTGAGGCCTAATGAAAGGATTAGTCTCACACAACACAGATTGAAGTCACTTAGGCCTTCTACTGTGACAGGATAAACTGAGAATAAAACTTAATGCCTTTCAAGCTGTTAGGCAAGGGCTGAAAAGCACTTTCTAGCAGTTCCAATCAAACACTGCAAAGTTCTGATCCCTTTATTGCAAATAGTAGAATGTACTAAAATATTATACTGCAACCTAACCCCAAAACTAAAAATAACCAAATGCAGTTTGGCCTTTTTCAGTCAGCATTTCTCTGATTTGAATGTATCTTTGCGGCAACTCCACTTCACTAAAATTGTCCCAGATGTGTGCATCGGTTTAACTGGAATTAGAACTGGGGTTAAAAAGTGCATGCAAGTACATATAAGCTACCTTGGATTAGTATTTAAAAATCAAAAAGACAGGCGAGGAGAGGGCTTATCAGAACAGAGACTGATGCATTTCTTCCTTGCTTTTAACTTTGGGATTAGAAAAAATGAAGGAGATGCTTAGCTTTGGAATTCCCCTCTTGCTTTTGCTTATTAGTGAGGTGAAGATCAAAATGTACCTCACCCTCTTATAGTATCTAAGCTGCTTTACTCGGATGATCTTTAACTAGATTAGTCATTTCCTGTATCCTTGTGTAAGTTTGCAGTATAGTGCACTGTTTAAATATTTTCCCCATATTCTGGTTTTTAAAAGAATTCTGCTTTACATTGCAGTGAAGGATTTGGGGGGCAATGAAAATAAATTGCTATAGTAATCTTTTAGCACCTGCAAATATGAAAGAAAAGAAACATGTTGATGGAGATACTTAAATATTCAAGACAGCTTCAATTCAACGAAATTGTAGCAAGAAAGCCCCAACACACCTTCCTTTTTAATGGCCAAAGGTTCTAGTTGTACCATCTGTAAAAATTTCTTTTGCTGTTGTAAGAAGCATAGCTGTGTATTTTCCTTTATGTTTCTCAGTTACAGAAAGTTTTTTTTAAACTGCAGCATAATTGCGTTGCCTAATGAATAAATTATGTAACATGTTTAATCCTGACTGATATTGCAGTAAAGCTCAAATTATTCCTGCTACTAATTAATGAGCACTTCTGTATCTGCAAAAGATGATTTAACTAATCCAATGTATAGATTTTCTTGAGGCTAATTGTTAAGTTTAATGAACCAGATATCTCCCACTGAAGCAAGTGTCATGTGTCCTTACACCAAGCAGCTGAAAGAGTTGTAAATCCCCTTGCACAATAGCAGTAGTTATGGATCAAAGCTTTTTCTGAACTGTCTTCTGCTTGTGCAGTGTCCTTGACTTTATGGGAATGTGCAAGCAGAACACAGTTTTCTACTCTGTTTTGACTTCAAATGTGATTCTCTTTTCCTAATTTGTGTTCTGTTTAACTTTAGATCATTTTAAGTACCAAAACTAAAATAAATACAGTGAGGAAACTCAGATATGAAATTGAGTCTATCTGATAAAACACCCAGACAGGAAGGCACTGGTGAGGATCTGTTACAGGGAATGCATGAAGTACTGACTAGCAAGCACAAACCACAATAAAAGCCTTTCCAATACACAGTTTCTGTGGAACTTCCACATTTAAAGCCACAGACAAATTTAGCAGGAAAGAAATCCATTAGTAAAACAAAATGCAGCAAACAATTGAACACAACCGGAGTCCCAGACAGAGCTGCTCTCAGCTGCCATGGCTGGCGTGCGGCACAGGATGAGGTAAAGACGGCTGATAGTGAATTACAATGACGTGGGGGAATGGGGTACAACCACTCAGCCGTGAACAGCAGGGCACACACAAGATTAAAAGAGCAGTTACTTGCTTAGTCACTTTTTTGCTGCTTCTTGCTGACTGGAGTGCCAGATCATCCCCATCCAGATGTTACTTATGACGTTGACTTTTTTCTAGAACTTAGTCAAAATGTCAGATATCTGGAAAGGAAAAAAACCCAACCAAAAGAAAAACAACAAACCAACAAAACCCAACAACATCAAAACCAAAACCCAAAACAAAAAAGCAGACTGATTTGAAACAAAACATCATGTCTGGAAAAGTGGCAAGTTAGAAATTTGATGTTACCTGTTTAGTGATTTATCATGACAGGCACGTTTGGAGGGTTCTCTGTCGTCTCAAGGATATTGCCAAAAAACTTCTCATCTGTGCCACTGTCATCAGCAACAGCATTAACAGGAAGGGAATATAATGAACGTTTTTTCTTAAGACTTTTACTAAAAACCATGTTGATATATATGGATTCTATTTATATTTTCTAAACTATAACTTGCTCTTATAGTTTTTTGTTTTTTAGTTTCAGTGCCCCTAATTTTTTTTTTTTTTAATTCCAAGGTACATTTGAAAGACATTTCCATAACTATGAAATTTACCTTTGGCTAAAATCTTGCCATGAACTGCAGTATCAAACTATCTATAACCTGTCCCCCTAGAATTGTATTAATTATTTTTATTTTTTACTGTTTACCATGAAGCCACTTGAAGGGGACAGAATAACGGGGGTCAACCTTCCCTGTTAGACTTTAATGACAATTTCTGTTTCTCCCTGGCAATCTTCCTTAATCCATTTGGAAAGGACTGAAAACACTTGAGTCAGGGAACAAGGAGAATATTCTTTAAATAATTTTTTTAAAGAAATTATTCCTCTAACTCTCAAGCAGTATTTAGTTCAGTCAACTTATACATAAGACTTACTTTTAACCATGTTTTCCTCATTTGCCAACTTAGATACACCAGCTCATTTTAATTCTCTTTTTGAGGTCTAGACTCTGAAACATTATTCTCACATACCTTAGTCTTGGCCATATTCTGATCTTTTATATTTTCCCTTTCACATTATGCAACATCAAGCACAACAGACACCAAATATTCTATTACAGCCAGAGGATTACTATTTCTGTGCCACATAAAAAATTATATAAAAAGCAGATTACTACCTAACTGTATGTTTCATAATATGGCAATGTTGCCAGTATTTCTGTGCCTGGGTATTTAAGAGGTATCCAAATGATTCTTACAAGCCATTTCTGTCTGTGTCAAGGAACATGGTTTCTGTAGTACAGGAATGCTTTTCTCAGCTTTTGCTTCAGGGTATGGTTGGGCATAGCCAAGCACAAGGATTAGCTGAGAAGAAATTAGAAATAAAGCACATTTGTATTTTCCTGATATTTTGGGAGGTTGGCTCTTAAAATCAAAGAGTAATACAAAAATTGTAGGACTGTATCACAGTAGTACATCGTTCAGCTCATCAGCCCTCTATGTGATGGTGAAGTTACATATACAAAATTGGAAGGAAAAGTCTGACAGCTTTTAGCACATTTGAACTCATGTGGAAAAGGCCTCAGGACAAACTTTGTAAAAGCATCCAGAAGCATAAAGAGTAGTAACTGTAGCATGTGTATTAAACTTTGGTTGATACCTGCCATACAAGAATCTTGGTTAACTTTTGTGTATTAGCCTGATTCATCTGGCTCCTCTTAACCAGATGGAAAAACATAGCCAAAGTGTTCTTACTCTCAAAACAGTTTTCTCCCTTTACCAAGTATTAATGATATTTCCTGATTATCCAGCAGTAGCTTTGCACGCATAAAACTTCTCTTTCTAGCAATGTGAAGTCAAGATCTTTCCTTAAATCTATGTGCTTTCAAAAATTTACTCCCTCTTTTTTCCTCTCTCTTCTCTTGATTATAGAGCTTTAATAAATGATTGAAAAATGGGTGAAGAATTCTACATTTAACAACTGGCATAACAGCCTGTGGTCTTTGCTACAGTCACTAAGAACATTTTTAATAAACAGGCATGACAATTTTCTTTTTCAACACCAGTGGCAATAATAATAAGCTCAAGACAGAGACCCTGGGAGGTAAGCCACAATTTGTGGCTGTATAAACATAATGAAACTCAGGAGTGCAAAATCTAACTTTATTTCCAAAAGTCAGTGGACAGTAAATTAACCAAATGCATTTTCTCAGTAACAGCTGGTGAATTTTGGTAATCATATACTGTGTCTGCAGTGCTTTCCCCTCTCATCTGTGTATTGTTCCATGAGATAATTTGCCTTTTCCCATAATATATAGTTTAACACTGATGAATTCAGCCCATCTACCACCTTCATCCTGAGTAACAGCTGTCTTGTGTCACAGTCCAGCTTCCCAAGAACTTGGTCTATGATACAGTCGACTGAGATACCACAAGTGTAAATGAAAGATTTGAGCTGTGCCAGCACCAATGGTTACTACAACTTCTTGGAACAATGTTGGGCCAGGAGGCTGGATTGTTCTCAGAGTTTAGAGTATTTTCAGTCAGTTCAAAGGGCTGCTCTGACCTACCTTCTGTACTATTAACAGATTTTTAATGCAACCTGGCAATGTCAGTTTTCTCTAGCAAAATACACATTTCCCATGTCCTCTGTTGCATTCAAATAACCATATTGCAGTGGGTGAATTGCTTGTAAATAGCATTTTAGGGTGGGCGTGAGAAGATTGGTTCCAGGCTGTTGTGCCATACTGTTTCCTTGCAAACAGCTTTTCAGTATCTACGTGTAGCAAACTTCACCTTTCAGATCCCAGCTACTTCACAGCAAGTGACTTTCCGTAAATGAAGTAGCGGAAGAGCTATTCCTATGGTGCACTGCTTGTCATTGCTTTCCTGTGGAAGGTACACTTTGAAACTGTATTGCTCATACTAAAATTTCCTCTATATGTTTGTTGCTCCAGCATTACTGTTCCTTTTTCCCTATCACCCATTTTTCCCTAGCAGGATTATAGGTATTCCTCCCATGGTCTCAATATTATCTTGCCTTAATTGCAAAACTTAAATTCTTGACTGATCATATTAATGGTTAAACTAGCAAGGGTCACTTGGGTGGCATTTAGAAAAGTTTTGAATGCTTATTTATCCCCAACTGCAGCATTAGTGGATGTTATTTTTGGTCACAAGGTTATTTTCTCTTTCCCTCATCCATCTATTCTTCCCTGAACCTGCAGTGATAGTGTCAGCCATTTCCCTGTTTTAGCTCAATTTTCAGTACATTTGTTTTGAGCCAAGTGGAAATTAAGAGAGTAGGAGGAATACTGTTTAAAATATGTAAGATGTGATCTTTTCAATGGGCCACTTGAATTTGTTTATTTTACAAATACTGCAGTGAAATATACGTCCATGTGTAAAAATAAATTTAATTCAGACAGTTGCTGCGGCACTTATAAATGTTTAACGAAACTCGTGAAAGCTCTTTCTTATGTATTTGAGTTTATGCTTGATAAAATACAAAAAAAAAGAGAGTTCTTTCAGTGATCTTGTCACATTCTACAACTAGGATTGGGTATAAACACCCAGCAAATTGTCCTGTAAAAAACCCCAAACACATCTATGTCTGTAATATGTCAAGGGGAGAAAAACAATGTTATAATTTGGTTCTCAAGTGTTTTCTTCTCTACAACTTCAGTGCCTTAAAACAGTGACACAAAAGATAAGATCAGACTTGGTAACTCCCCCAGATTTTTTTCATGCATTTCCTTATTTACCCTGGGAACAGCTTTTCAGACAGAGGTTGCTCTGCAGGCAGAATCAGGAAAAAAAAAAGGCATTTGGACAAATTATAGACGGGTGATATATTTGGCATTCTTATCTGAAGTCTTCACTTTGAGGAAAGGCAACATGAGCAGGTGGTTTCCCCACATTACTTCAAACACAGGTGAAACAAATTAAAATAGGTCAAAACACTTATACTGTTCACATCTACCTACACTAGAAGTTTGTTTTTTCCAAGCAAACACTTAGTCTCCATCCCCTATTGTCCTTTTATAAGGATTGCTAGGACCACAGCCTAGTTACAGCCAGCTGTGTAAAACAAACTCTTCTGCCTATGCTAAGTGTTATTTAAGATACTGTCCATCTTGGGTGGAGATAACACCTATATCTCCTGGGAATTGTACAGCAAATTATGTACATCTGAAATGCTTGGGTCCCCAGCTCACTGTGACAACTCCCAAATCAATTGGCGATTGTGGCATCCACATACTTAAAGTCAAAATTGGGCAGAAAATTGAGAAATTGCCAATGCAAGTTTTCTTTTCTCTATGGTGATTCACTATCTGATTTTTCCATCCAGGCATTAATTAGCATTACCTTTGCACATAAAGTAAGAAGATAAAGGAAAGAGAAATAACAAAGTCCTGATGTTCCTTCAGGATAAGAAATTCAACCTTTTAACCAATGAAATATGTATAAAACAGTCTTTGAACATTGTAACCTTTCCCTTGCGACAGGATCACAATGGCATCTGATCAGTTGCTACTTTTTCCAGTCATAAAACCATTCAGAAAATTATTCAGAGCTAACTTGCTTAGAAGTGGGGATGCCAAGTGGTTTTCTAGAAGGTCACAGTACCCAGGACTGCCCCCTCCTCATCCTAAACTAGAACTACAAAGCTCAAAACCTCTTTACAACAGAGGCATTATCAACGCTATTTCAAGCATGTGCGCATGGGCTGCAGCACGCCAGGGAAACTGTGTGCTTTATATGTCTTCGTTATCTATTTTTGGATATTTGTATGATTACTGCAAAGACCTCACTGTTTTTCCTTGTTAAATATTTGTTTATGCAACCTTCCCCCTGCAGGCAACTGTGTTCATGGGATCCTTACTTTATAAGGAATTTCAGTCCCATATGTTGCTCCTGGCGCTTTTTGCTGCTCTACTGGCACCTCTGCTGCTTGCCCTTTAACTGAAGTGACAATTAAATCATAGAAAAACAAATCTTAAGCTGTAACAGAAATCTCTCCAAGCCTGAGGCTAAAGCAACCAAGACCCCTTTTAGATTGTATTTAAAAGTTACAGACTGCATCTGGCCACGTGACAGCCATGACATAAATCCATACATTCCATGAGAATTTCAAGACTGACTTTCTTCAGCTCAAGAAAAGCAAGTTTTGCCTGATGTACCGAACTGCTTTGATGTTAGCGGGAGTACAAAACATTCAAGATTAATTAGAGCTCAAAGTATAAATGCAACAAAGGGAATTCCCTTCCCTTCTGTTCTTTCCCAATGGAGAGAGGGAATTCCCTTCCCCTTCTGTCTTCTCTCTGAGCAGGGAGGGAATCCCTTTGCTATTCTTACTCATGATGACGATTCTTTTCTCTTCCTAAGAGAAAACCCTAGTTTGGGTTTTTTTCTTGTTTCCCCTTTCCCCATGAGAGGGTTGAGAACTCCCTGTTTTCCCTTCATTTCCCTCTCAGAGGTGAAGAGGGATTCAGACACTCACTGTACCAGTTTTCTGCTTTAATATTTCAGTACAGGAGTTACTTTTATGTGGGGTGGGGGTGTTTTACTTTATTTTTTACCCCTCTGAGTGCAGCATTTTATCCTACAAAAATATGAAACCAGAAAACCACTTGAAATTTGGTTACTGGCAGCTGCGATCTAAATATAACTGCATCCACTTCAGTATGGCTAATTAATAATTAATCCAGGGAATAGGGTTTAAAAACAAGGCTGAACACCAGAATCCATATTTCATTAAAGGGGCTTCTCCTCCACTCTGAAGCACACACAAGCTACAGCTTCTAACATGAGAATTTAGTTATTCTCACTAGAACTGACTGAAATAACCTGTCCCCCCACCCCCCAGGAATTACAAAATACCATGAACTAACAAATCATTTCAAGTTCACTCTGATGTAGGTTGATGGCCCAAAGAAACCACCACTAATGCACAGATTAAGTTCCATTTCAGTTGTACACCACTGAAGCGAGCTTTGTGTTTCCCTTCACAGGGTAATGAGTTTCACCTGCGTGATTAAAACCAAAGAATAAAGGATGATGATGTGAACTTAGTTAATTTACTATAGTACTTGTTGTTGGGCTTTAATAATTTAAAATATTGCAGATCATAGATGGAGCTGTTCTATGATACCTTTGCTAAAAAATAATGAGGTAATATTAATGTGAAACCTCATTGTAATTTATGTCCTGGGCTAATTTCTCTTTGTTAGGATGGGGCCAGTAGATTTTCCTTGAGAATTCTCTGCTCTCCTTGCCAAAAAATGAAGTGAGCTGCTAAAGGGTGAATTTCTAATGAAGAATGCATTTTCTCCAGCCTTAAATGAAATGCTCTCTTTTCTCCCTAACTGGTTTTCAACATCAAGGATACAGTCAACAAATTTCAAATGTCAATTTCTAAGACATGAAGCCAGGTATAGTAATAATTAAAAGAAGTAATACAGGAAGATAATTTAAACACCATAGAATATCTGCAGGAAAAGACAGCCTTTACTCCTCAAGCCTATCTTCTCCTGATTGACTGTTCACTGTTTCTTTCTTTAGCCATGGCCATGATAGTACTAAAAATATCATTAATATTTCACTCTAAATGTTTACAGGAGAAGATTGTCTCTTAGGAGCAAATTCTTGTGCAAGTAAAATTACAAGCCTGTTAATTCTATCCACTTTCTGCCCGGATTAGTTGACTAGGCTTTCCATTCTCATAGATAAAGCACTATTGACACAAACCCCCTGCTATATTGTCCTTATACTTTAAGGAATTTTAAAAGAAACAAATAAAAATTTGTGACAATGTCACCTTTAGATATATTGTCATCAGCTATTCACTCATATCTTTAGAAAGATATAGAAAATCACTGTAGGAAGTATATCACAAATATGGTAAGAGCAGGTTGATAAAAGGAGTATAATCAGACTATTTTCAACACTTTTATTTTAAAAATACATAATATTTTACTTGCCTCTTGTGAGGGTAAATAGATATAAATCTTGCACTATCGAAGTCCAGCATCCTCTATGCAAAAAAAAAAAAAAATTGGTCAGTCAGGTTCAGGGAAACCAGTAATCTCAAAGTGGCAGCAAGCACCATCGCACTGAGAGCAAGACAGGAGCCAGATACATCTGAGTGGTAGCTTACTAGTTTTGACTTTCACAGTCTCAATTCCTCCTCTGGAGACAGAGTTCACTATGAGATCCTCAATACATTTTAAGCATCTTTCTCAGCCAGTCTCAGGTGGCTGGAGTTTAAGGCTCAAATGATCTCATTTGCGAGTAGACTAGGTATCTGAGTCAATGTGTTACTCATATAAGTTGGGATTTTGAAGTGAAACCTCAGCTAAATTATCATCGTTCACTGTGCTGTTGCCTTCACATCTGTGAGATCGCAAGTATTGGTATAGCTGGAACAGTGTCAGTTCAGTAGAGTGGTACACTATCCTCCTCTCCATACATGATTGTAATGAAATCATAATCAGGAACATTCAACGTAATTTTAATTTGGTTTAGTTTTGGTTTTGAAAATTACAGGAATCCCAGAAGTTATCATTAGGCTTTTCATTTACTGCTAAATTACCATGGCTTTGAAAGTCTTTTATTTAAAGAAACATTCATAATCTGTCTTTCTTTTGGTGTCACATCCTCAGAATTTCCCACTGCTGTCTCCAGCTCTTAAAACTGAGCAAAATCAACAAACTTTCTTCTTTTTTTGGTGCTTCTTACAGTGAGGAAAAGGTAAAAAATATGTGAAGGTCACATGGAGGTTATGTCTCTAGGGAAACTCTTGTTAAAGTTGTGCAAATACTGTATGTGCCAATGTTGTGCATGCAAATAGTCAACAAATTTTCAATCTGGTTATTCAATTACTGTCAGCCCTCTGAGGGCTGCTGAACTAACCCTACTGTCTTTGACTTACAACAATTGTTACATGAAAAAGACAGTGTTGTCTCACAACTAATTTGCTATGACCTTCTTTGCTCCTTCTAATCTACATTTATCCAGTCACATTTTCTGAAAAGAATGTTCTGGCCACTGATATAGGTTTGCATGTTATGAAAGGGCACTCAACTTCGTGATGACCATCTTCAAATCTGTTTTGAAAAACAGCTCTCCAAGGCCTACACCAATAAAAATATGATGAATATTCATCTTTCATGAACAAATAGTGGTTTTTGCATTCTATTGATCTGTTCTTAAATTGTGTGAATGGTAGGGTAAAAAGGACTGAATTAAAGACAGTATCTTCAAAGATGCTTGCAGAATGAGGAAATTTCCTATTCTGTTCTCATGTTAACCTGTAATACTGCTGGTCCTCAAGCAGAAGCTTTAGTTACATTCTCTGCCTTGAAACCAGATGGGCCGCTAACCCAAACCTTGCGGTACGCAAATACCCAAACAAATTACAAATACAAAAAACAAATACACGGATAGCACAGTACCAGAGAGAGTGCTACTGTTTCAGATGGCAGCCTTTTTCTTTCAGTAGGACGTGATCTCTCCAAGCACCAGACATATCCTTACGGTCTAACCTCCCGCTCCACAAGTGGNGGGAGGGAAGGAGGGAGGCAGCTGCTCCCGCTATGTACAAACAAAGCCCCGGTTGCTGTAGCAACCCGGCAGCCCTGAGCGAGCTCCCCGGCACGGCACGGCCCGGCCCGGCATCCTCCCCCGCGCGGCCCGCGGGGCTCCTCGCACGCTTCATCCCCTTTTGGACAAGACGCTTCGGGATCCGCGCTGGTTCAGCCCGCTAAGGTGAACGGCGTCGGACGCGCTTCAGCTCCGGCAGATGACAAATGTGTGCCGCTCTGCGGGCTTGCCACGGGCCCGGCTCTGCAAGAGCCGTCATAAAATGCCTACCAGTAGGACGTGCTTAAATACATATATTGCGCGTGTACATTGGTAAGGTAAACGGTAATCTATTCGGTGAAACTGAATTTTAGAAAATGCACAGCCTTTGAAAAGGGAGATGGACTGTATACAACAGCATGCTGTGAATTCTAATGCTTTCTTTTGAAAATTCAGCATCTGCAAATTAGGTTCTGTCACCACACTTGTTTCATTCCTCAATTATCAAGACAACGTTCCTGGATCCACAATACCTAATGTTTGTGTCAGCTTTTCCTGGCAAGAAGCCAGAATAAAGAAACACACCATTTTTTTTCCTCTTTGACAAATATATAGGACCTAAATAAGAGACCAAACTTAAAAAAAAAATCATTAGACTTATTATAATGACATTATTTAGATTTTTATCATAATTAGGATTAGGTATTTCAAACATAAAATGTATGTTTTCATGAATCATGCGAAAAACCAGAAGAATGTCCCTCATTTTGATGACCTTGGAACATAATGCTTTGAGCAAGATGATTGAGAGAAATTTCATGCGCTCAGTTGGATACTCACAGCTATGTGGAAATCCCACATTATACTTTTAGTTCATTGTGAACAGATAATTTTTTCATGTCTCTGGCAAGGAGTATTTTAATTCATTGTCTCCTTTCAACTGATGGCTCCTATCAGTGACAAACACATGTAAAAATATTCAGAATCCAAGTTCACCGTATGTTACTTCATTATAATAGTGTTAGCACATGGGAGGAATTGTAGCTTTTACCGAACCATTTTTTCACAACATATCAAGATAGAAACACTGCACNAAAAAAAAAAAAAAAAGATAGTGACACTTTCACTGATACTTGAAAGTGTCCAGCCTGTCATGAGAGAGCTGTTGGCAGGAAGAATGCTAATACCACATCAATACTTGGCATATAGGACAACTGATAGTCTGGCCAATGCACATATTTTCATTATGCTTATTTGGACTGGCTCTTTGATAGCTGGATCTGCTTATCAGGAGAGATCAAAATAAAAATGGATATTATCAATTGAATATTGGTGAGACCTCTGTACCAACATTATTCAAAAAGTTCTGATGTGTTCAGTCATGATTTTCTAGACATTCATTGTGTCCGATATCTTGAGCTAGAAATTAGATGCCTAACCTCTAACGAAAGGCAACAGTAGATGGATGTCTTACTTTTAAGTACCGGCTGTTGCTGGGACTTATAAAATACATCCTCAAATGTAATTAGTTCCAATTTATTTAAACAGTACTCAGTTCAACAGCAAATGCTTCCACAGTTAAATTTTTAACATGAATTGCTCATCAAAATTTCCTTCATCCCTTTGACATTGCTTCTCAACAAACAGTAAGATAAAATTTAGATAATTGAGTATCCTTGCCATCAGGATCAGTTTCAGCAATTTGAGCTCCTGTGACCAAAACGTTCTCAGTTGTGTAACAAACAATATCCTAGCCTGTCTCTCTGCATCACTAGAAAGCATCCAGCTCTACTAATGCCCTACATCGAAGAGAAGAGGTTGTTCTTAAAATCAAGATATATAACACACAGCCTGTCTGCCCCAAAAAAATATGAGACACCATAAAAGCTTCATTATTATTAGAATTAGTACTGGTACTAGTATTAGTATGCATCAGTACATTTAATATAAGGGGTCATTGACCTATTTCCTTTGAAAACATTTTACAGTGCTTACAGAAAATGACATTAAGTGCAAATCCTTTCAGAGCATGAATGAAACAGATCTGCAGGAACAAAGAAATCTTTAACTTATTTAACATAGATTAGCAAATAGTCACCAAATTATACGGAAAAAGTGCTATTACCATCCTGACCAGATGTAAACCAATGAACTAGAAGTGAATGCACCAATTTTCCATTACTATTCTCCTGAGCTAAGTGACCACATTGTTAATGTATAAAACTGCAAGGGATCTGATGAAATTAATTTCATGCTCAGACTTTCCAATAGCTGCTTTTCAGAGAAATCTTTGTAGGCTGAAAAACTCGTCTAAACTTTCAGTTAGAGTAGGATTCAATGGCAAAGTAGAATCAGAGCTACTGTTCGCATTCAGGTCAAATACAACCAAACAGTAGCTTCACCCAGAAATAGTGATAAACATTGACTTTGCACTTAACTATGACTGATATGTAAATAACATATGTACCTATAGAGAAAAAATACAATAGAGAGACTGTGATTTTAATGACCCTATTAAATAGAGAGTATTACCTTCTCTGTCACCATCTTGAATTTAGAACAGATCTGAGTCTGTTCTAAATTACAGAAATGTAATTTTAGAGAACACTAAGGTCATGAAGCATCCCGGGCGCCACACCTCAAAAACAGTTCCAAGATTCAATGTGTGGCCTCAGCTTTGGGATCTGTGAATACACAACCACCAGTCACCTCTTTTGAGCATGACATCAGCAACGGCATCTCTAGCTAGGTATCGAAGCTTGCTTTTCAGTGAGATACATTTCTAACTTTAGACTCTATATCAGCAAGTTCTCTAAAAATATGACATATTTCAAACGCACAGAGTATGAATAAAGAAGTGTAAAGTGCATATAGAAAAGTAGCATAATCATAAAGGAAAAATCTTAAGCCTTGCATCCGTACTTCTGGTGCTGTAAACTGTACCAAATGTAGGTGTCTTATGACCCCAAAACTTTACTTTCCCCAAAAAAAGACCATTATGTCATTTATTCTTATTTATTATTCTAATACCTTCTTGTCCAGAGTTACAAAATACACAACAGCTTCCTACAGCGAAACTTACAATGTGTAGGAGACCAGAGTCACCCTCCCATTCACACCCTGTAACTGGTCAACCAAACAGGTCACAGACGCTTTGACAGTGCTTTGGCTGGATCAGGAAGTTTGACTGTGGTCAAGTACTCACTCGAAGTCAAGTATAAAACAGACCCAAACCACTAAGACATTACTATTATCCTAAACTAAAAGGTAGTACAAACTAAAGGTAGTAAGGAGTCTTAGATGGATTAACTGAGCTTCTGAAGAGCTTCCTAACACTTGTCCTGTCACACTATAGTAGACTGCACTACCAAGGAAACATTTATTTTTAAAAATCAAAAGACCTAGTACTTTTTACAGTTTACTTTCACATATTTTACTTCCATGGTAAGTATCATAAAGGATCACTTCAGCTGAAAACACAGGATGTCCCCTTGATATACCAAGAGACAGAACGGCTTGTCTGTGCACCCACTCCCTGGGCTCACGAGAGCATTGCTCACAAGTATGCCTCATTACATTAAAGAGAATCTCTTGCATTTCTAGTTTTAAGGCACTATTACTATGAAAAGATCAGGAACCACATTCTGCTCTTATTTAAACTCCTTTTGGTACTAGGTTTGTATCAAAGCCATGGTGAGCTCCATCTCTCATGCTAAGGTAAATCAAACATTTTTAGCGAGTCTTGTAATGCCACATCCTAATCCCTCTATGGAAGCTTCTCTCTCTGGAGACATTTCAAATGTGTTTATTAGGAAGACCATATTTATATCTTCAGGGAAGCCTGTATATAAAATGGAAAAACCTTGTAGGGCAGATGTTGCAATTGGCTAAAAGATTGAAACTGAGCTTTGTTTTCTGCAAACTAGAGCGTGAACATTTATCATGTAACTAGGATTTAAAGGAACAGAATGAAAGAATAAAAGGATAAAATTTGAATGCCTCTTAACATCCCTGTGCTACATTATGAAAGCATTAAGAATGTAGCAATTGACATTTTATTCTTGCTGGTCAATGACAGGTTTTAGAAGCTGCTCCAAAAGCTGGTTCAGCAAACTATATTTAAACCTATTATTCAATGGCACACACCAACACTCCACCTATGTTAAATGTCATGAAACTGTACTTTGTCCAGTATAATTAGAATAATCAATCACATTCATTCAGCTAGCATGGCCTGCAGGGCAGTGGGGACTCTGCTGTTGGAACTTAAGGTACACATGAATAAAATGTAAAATGCTAACATGTCACTAATGTGCTCAGATAATCTAATGTTATACCCCATATTGCATGACAGCCTTTTGGAACCTTCACTCTTGGAAACAGCAATGACCCATGAGACTCCAAAGCCTGGTAAAGAAATTTAATTCCTTGTTAGAGTTTAACATAAAAGGGTAAATTTCTGAATTTTAGAAATCAGTCATTTTCCAAATATTCTGGACACACCTATTAGTAATGGCTAGCACAAAAAAAAAAAAAAAAAAAAAAAAAAAAAAAAAAAAAAAAAAAAAAAAAAAAAGCCAAAACCTAAAAACAAACAAACAAAAAGCCCCAAACAACAACAAAAAATACCCCAACATACTACCAACCAACCAACCAACCAAAAAAACCCAGCTTTCTTACATCCAAATGGCCTGTCACAGCATGTTAATACCCAAGTTCTTCTGTGATCTTGTTAAGACTATTTTGGGGTGAGGGAAGAATGAAGAAAAAACAAGATGAAAAGAAGTGTTTGCCACAAATTAAACCCTATGGACAACATCAGCAAGATTTTGCAGAGCTGCAGCCGCACAGGTTTCTCTTCAGTGAAAGGAAAAGTGAAAATAAGATGTAGGATTCTCTGAATCCCCAAGACCTGAGACAGAAAGACCCATACAACCACTACTAGCTCAGAGTGAGTTTCATGTTTACCCAATGGAGAAAAACTGTTAAACATTAACACCAATCAACACACTAGATTGATCACTGTAAACCATATAGAACCATGTAGTTCACATTTAGGTCAGAGCACCTGCTCTTAACCTCCTATCCCTGTTCCTGGCCTTTTGAAAGGCCTTTTCTTCATCAGTGAGATAGAGGGAAAGAAGATTGTTTTTATTATTCTGTCATCATTCGTCACACCCTAGCTGTGTAGGCAGTTGATGCTTTATTTTTTAGTAATCTAAGCAAAGAGAAAAATCTGGTGTTTCTGCTTTTGATTTGCCCACAGGTGAAGTACAAAGGGCCAAACTGACACTCAACATTTAAGTCATAGTTATATTGCAAGGGCATTTACAGCAGCAAGGACTGCCGGCACTCAAAAATCACAGAACTGATGATAACTGAGTAAACAGTTTTGGGAACACTGGGTCATCCAAAAGTCATTATCTGGCATATCAATACATCTCATTACATCGCATGTACTACTTCAACTCGACATGAAGACAACTGTAGAATGCATAGTTCTAATGCATGAACAATGCAAACAGTTTGGATCATGGGCCTGCTATTCATTATTTAAGAAAGTCTCAACTCCTCTACCAAAATGTCTTACTGGCTTTTCAGAATGGAAGTCACTTGTGATATTGCTATGGTGCATCATGAAACATGAGATTAATTTTCTCTCTTTAAATGCCAGTGCTGTGTGAGTAAATTAAGTTTGCATGCTTTAGCATGATGCCACCTGATGGTTTGGTTTTGTTGAGTGGCATATAGCTACAATTTTTCACAGGACTGTTTGTTCAGGGGCAGCGCTGACAAAAGCTGAGATGATATTGTTAAATTTGACAGTCAGGAAGATAAGAAAATAACATATTTAATATATAAAATATATGTGCTATGTTTAACAATGTACTGAAGTGAAAGAATAATGGCTGGAAATAGACATTCTCAGTATTTATATTCCAATAAAAGAGTCATATTAAAGTCATTTTGGTTTCTAATAAAAAATCATAAATATTAGGGTAGTAATATAGATGACAGCAAAATGACTTTTGTTGGCCCATGAGATGATTTTGATGGTGTGTATTCAAGTCAGCAATGCTCAGACCAGAACGTCTTCATAGGATATACCTTTTAGGACAATTGTTGACCCTTTTTAATTACATACCAAACAATTAAATGGGTACTGTGGATAAGTCCTGAAGGACAAGGACCAAGCTATATGACATTGACATACAAGTTTGTACTTCAGTTATTTACACTGAAACTCCTCTACAGAGATTCAAGGCTGCCAAGCTCTATCAGTTCAGCAGGTAGTACTCAGAAGCAAATAAGAAAATAAAGTAAATAATGTGTAATCAGAGGAAATACAGGAAAAGTAAAGCACTACGTGTGCCAAGTTTCTTGGTTTTTTAAACTGTGAAACACATCAAAGAAACTTTCACTTCAATCTGATTTCTGTGATGATCACCTTTAACCTTATTATTATTAATATCTTTTAGAAAAAATGAGAATACCCAATAAGAAGTGAAATTATTCTACCAGTGTACATTAAATACGTGTCTAAAAGCAAGCAAAACCTTTGGTTAGAAAAGGGAAGATACACCACTGAGCATAAACTTATTTGGCTTTTGACATATTTTCATGCACTGAGTTGGACAGATGAGGGAGCTATATTCCATAATTTAAAGCTGGACAGTGCGTTTAACATACGGTTTATATATAGAAAAAGTGTGAAGCACCATTACTCCATGGGAAAAATATATGGCTGTATTAAAGATAATTAAATTGTTCTTTCCAGTTTCATCAAGATACGTTTCTCACATGACTCTTCAGTTCTGCGAGCCTGCACAGGAATATAAAAGAGGACACTTTAACCAACTGGCCACCATGCCTCAACTTGTTCCTGAAAGAATACGATGACATGACAGTCTTGGAACAAAAGGCACAGAAGAGCAGGGAGAAGACATAGTCATACTCTACAGGACACTATTTTAAATCTTAGAGCCAAACTCTAGCTATCTATGGAATGACCCCTATAAAGAGCATTATAAGCTCATCCTTATTTGAGGTAGTAGATGCTCCCTTCTTAGAGGTTTATATGCTTGCATTTTTGTGCTCCCCAAAACTCTATCAATACGTCAAGTTATTAATTTGTAGGGTCTATCATAAAAAAATAAAGCTGCCTCTAACTAAACAAAATCTTTCTGGCCAGTTCAAATATTAACAGTACTTAACCTTTGTAAACAACAAAATGAAGGCGTTTGCTAGATTGCCAGTGAAAATTCCTTAAAAACTTATTTAATACTATCTCTACGGAAAGGAGCCTTTGGTTCCTTATAGGTTCACACCAACACACTCCATTTTGAACAGATAGTTTGGTACTGTATACTTCAGTATCAGATGCTGTTTTCAGCCCAATATAGTATGCTCTTACTCTTCTTTTTTTCCAAGGCAGCAGCAGATAAACCATTCTGGCACTAAAAGAACCATCTTCTTAGCTGAAATATTCTGTAGAGGTCTTGTGCTACCCTTGGCAGAAATATGTATTAGTCCATATTGCAGAGACTGACTTTTTTCTTTTCTCTGAAACTGTTCCTCTGCAACTGTGCAGATCCTACACAGCTAAAGAGTCAGTCCCTCTTTTCCTTACAGTCAGTAAGTGTGTACTGCTCACCTGTTTGGGATTTTTGCTTTAAGACATCAGAAGAGAAAGAAGACCTATTCTCTTGTTAAATTGCTAGTAGTTTAGCTGGGTGATAAATGCACTTTTTTATTGTCTTTTTCCTTGTTTCATTTGTGTTTATTATCTGAGTACTCAGGTCATATTGCAGTTACCGTTACTTTGGGAAAAACTTCAAAGTAAAAGGAAAATCAAGTGCTTGCCTTATTATGAGTCATGATCCATACATGTTCTCATCTCAAATATTTTCTTTTACATGACTGATGTTTTTTTCCATTGTATTGAAAAAGACTATCATCTTTTAAAACGCTGTCTCAAGGGAATCTTAACCCTTGACTGTATCGTGTCTCAGGCTAGCAAGAGACCCTTAAATTTACCCAACTCAAACTCTCAATGTACATAGGGAGGAATTTAAATAATTAATACAGAATATTTTATATAATACAAAAATCCTCATAGTATATAAGTCAAGTAGCGCCCAACTAACTCTCAGAAAATATAAGTTTCTCTTTATGCTGACACTCAAACATGTGTAGGAATGATTCTGTCTATTATTACCTGGACCCAATCATAGCCAAAGCATCTTAAGAATTTCTTTCAAAGATTGCCTTCCTTGGCCATTGAAAGGTTTCTACTTGTTCTGTTTCTCAACCCACAAGTATCACTGAGTTCAATTTAAATCTTACCAATTACAGCAGATGCTATCTGAACTGCCTTCCAGTCAATAGCCTTCATTCTAGGGTTCAGTTTTATATCTAGAGAGTATAGACAATCCTGAGAAGTTAGAGCAGCCTCAGGCAGCACTTCCAAGGATGTGGCTGACTTTTCTCAGAATAATCTTATTTACTTTTCTTTGAATCATTTCAGTAGTCCAATATTTTGATTCCAAATCAATGTTAGTTTTCTACATTTATGTTTTATTTTCATTATCATCTCCACTTGCCTTTTAAAAGTGAACAAATGCAGCAGAATGTGATTCAAATGAAAAATAGTGATTACATGTGTTCCCTGTGCAGTCTTTCCACTGTATAATTATCCTCATCTTCAAAAACTTTTCCTAGCACAGTTAAGCTAAATCTTTCAAGCTGCAGATCTTGTCTTTTTGGACGTAGGGATGGGTTTATGCATTTCCTTTATTCCATCGTATGTCACATGTGTAAGCCCTTTGGTTTCCTTTTAGTGCTCTAGATTAACAAACACAGTTTGCTGTATCTTCAGAAGTCATGCTTCTCTACCTCTAATTATCTTTAACCTGTCTCATCTCAACTATCTTCAGCTCATCCACATCTGACGTTCTGCAGCTCTTACCAGCCTGCTGTCATCTGCAAATTGAAGGGGACTTTTCAAACCATTAATGAACTAAGTTAAATAGATTATTCATATATTATTAATAATAAGGCATGTTAACTTCTCTTCTGACTAGATAAGAGGTCATTTTGCATATAACCAAAATTTTCCTCTCTAATTAATTTGAAAATTTTTGTCATTTTCTATGACCTTGAGGTTGTGCAAATTCTAATATTCTGCTGCAGTTTAAAAAGCTTCATGTGAAAAACATCTACCATAATGAGATCTTTTTTCCTCCTTTTCAGCCGTTGAATGACAGTGTAAGTTTAGGATCAAATGACATCTTAGCTGGGTTTCAAAGTTTGTAGGATTTGGTAACTTTCCTCTGTATTTAAACACTTACATATTCACTTTTGAGTTCCCGTATGATATAATGTATATACTTGCCTCTCTAAAGCAATAATGTGTTATTAATCAAATGACAGTTCCCCCAATGACTGCTATAGAATTTGACACATTTAAAGCACTTTCTTTATCCATTCTATTTTCTGTAAAAGTTTCTTGGCTATTTGTGTATTTTAGTTAATTTTCATTGTTTATTTCTTATTTAGTTGATGCAAGTAGTTGGTCCCATCAGTCACATGGCACAGCTCTTAGCTCCACATCTTAATGGCCGCAACTTAAAAACAGGCAAGTCATGAATAACCAGTGGGGAATGCTGATGAATGAGGACCTGCTGAATTATTGCATAAATATGCTGCATTTGAAACAAATACAGGAATTCCTACAGGCTAGCTATTTTTGAAGTATTGCTACAAATGTCTTTTGGAAACTAAGTGAAAATATACAAACTCAGAGGTGAAACGTCATGATTGAGCCATCCAGCTAGCTGGATTTTGAATTCATGCTTGCAAGGAGTAACCTTCAACCAGCTTCCCCTAGCTCTAAAACCTAACACTGGGCTATCAATATTAAAAAACTTAAGGTTCTAGAAAGTACTGTAGCTGCTTTAGTAAGTGAACAAGTAGTTAATTAAAAAATAAAAATTTAGAAAGATTCATCATGAAAGTATCATTTATCTGAAGCATACTACTCCCAGCCTTGAGTTTCTGATGGAAGTTCAGATACCACTCTAGCTATCACAATCAAAACCTGGTTCTTTAAGTCTGAACAACTCAAAGATTAACATGAACATTTACTACTTAACTATGCAAATCGTAGGGAATAAAGGAACTTTACTGGGAATAAGGGGCCAGTATGAAAAAACAATAAAGGTAGTGTTCCAGTAAGAAGACCTAAATTCAAAGTATACTTTTCCCATTACTCATAGGAAATAAGGTTAAAATGAATATTCTAGCATTCCAGACAAGTATAATAATGGATTTCACATATTTTTTTTCTCCTACACCTTAGCTTGCATCTACTCACTTTAGTGAGGGTGACAAAACTCTTGTTAAGTTTTACAGGTACAGGAACAGACCCACTTTTTTGCAAATGTCACTCAGACCAACTAGAGGAAAGAGAAAAAAACCCACTACAAATCCCACAAAACCCACCACTCTCAGAGTACTCTGAGGCATGCATTAAATAAGTACCAGAGCAAGTGACTGTTGGCTGGGGATTAAGTTGTAATTTTTGTCTCATTATAAGCTTCTTTATTTCATACCCTGTACAATAGAGGGGAGCTAAACATTTTTTTTGTATTTTAATCTTTGCTGGCAGACAGACAGAAGTGTACTGAGCAAAACCTCAAAGCTATTTTGAAAAATAGTTAGGATTATCTTCTAGTTTTATATCCAGAGAAAACCCAAACATACCAACAATCAAAAGAGGGAGATGTAACAAAAAAGTTTTATCTTCCTCTCTTTGCTATAACCCTGCTCCAGGGGCTGTCAGTCATTCAAAAATTAGCCAAATGAGGTCAGGGTTCAAAAGGATTTTAAAAGTTATGAGGTCCAGACCTTGTTGATACAGGTGTTGCTGCATACACACTGGTTGTTTGCTTTGACTTGTTTTAGATTTCTCAAGTAATGGGAATTCTAGGTTGCCTAAAACTGTTATTCTGTGGTCTAGCAGATGTCAAAGAACAGTTCTAGATGTATCCACTGTTGGAATAAAGTGATGGGAAAAGAACATCCCAGAGCATGAGAGCTGAGAAAAGCAGATTGAAGTGAAAAAGAAAAGTGGTAAAATATACTGGGTGTTAGAAATAGAAACACATACCAGGAAGAATGAAAATTAATGAAATATTCCCATAAATAAACAGTCTGCATAAACTGTAAAATCTCATAAGGGAGAACTTACCCATGGGAAACAAGAAAGCTGTTCTTATCTTATGAAATCTTTGTTAAAGATGAAATTCAATAAAGAATTCCAGGCATTCATGAATACCAAAGCATATATTTTTTTGCAACATTGCCTGTCTATTTAGACAGAGAATTTATAGCAAGCTCCAGGCAACACAGCCAGGGTGGGGTGAAAAAAAATAAATTCAGAATTGCTCTGATTTCTCTTTGCTCCAGGTATGAAGAGTTATCATTGTCCTTTCTGTTGATTAATTTCAGTCCTTTACAAATTCAGAAGAGATGATCCAATACAAAGCAGAAAGTAACTGCTATTTGCCAGCAAATAGTACTTTGGGATTCCTTATCATGAGGCTGATTATATGAGAAGTGGAGTCTTTAAAACTTTTGCTAAACAAAAAAAGCTGTCTCCACAGTTGGGTACTTCTTGATATTCAGTGCAAACTGATATTTTTTTTTTTTAATTTTAAGTTTTAGTAATGTGTGAAATAATGTTTAAAATACAAAACAGACTTCATGACTACATTTTCTCATCAAATATAGCAAGAATTCAACCCTATGCCTGCACGTTATTTTTATGGTATGTTTGTTCCATTGAAAACAGATCTAAAAATATAGTGTCTGTAAAAGGCAGCAGAGCGAGATGCAACTATGTTTATTGAAATGCAAAAAGAATGGATGGATTTGGTTTAAGTAATACACTTTCATGGATAATATATTTCTCAGCTTAAGGAATACATTTTTGGGGATAATATATTTAATTATTGTAGTAATATATGCCGAAATGCTGCTTTCACTGCACAGTGTTTAGTTATTACAGAGTTATAAAGGCATCCTTAATCCATTTTAACAGGGCTCTGTTAGAGAACTGGATTTGTAAAAGAAAGCCAAGGTTTTTAGATCAAGGTACATGACATTCTGAATGGAATAATAACAATAACCCCAACAAAACAAAGAACAAAAAAAAAACCCCAAAAACCTAGAAGACAGCTGTGCCAGTGTAATTTTAGCTACTTTTGGGAATGGACCAGAAAATAGTTTCAAGTGGGATTATGAGAGTGTCATGGGGCAGAAGGAAGGTTGGCTCAAAGATTAGTCATTAGTTCAAATGGCTTTTAGTAGCTGGTGATGAAAAAGCTGTGCTTTTCTAACAGTCTGGATTATTCAGCTTGTTAATGTGACATAATTATCCAGTGGACTGCAATCTCCAAGAAAAAAAATTTTATATTACTGTCTGTATTAATAATTTGTAGCTTGTCTCTCAACAAGGACAAAAGATCAATGAGGATTATGAACCTCCCCATATCCTTAAAATTATATGACAAAATTAAAGAGGTGATTTGATACTCTTGGGTACGTTACACTCATGCATCACTTAATCTTTTTAACATAGAATGACTGTGTCTGTCCCTGAACAGGTCTAATTCCAAATCTCCATCAGTCGGTAGTGGAGGATCATTATTTTCCTCAGAAAAAGGAAGTAAAAATCTAGAATATCACAAAATAACTGGACTGGACACTGGACTTTTTTTTTAAATAAGAGATACTTTTCTTCTTTTATGCTCCCTTGCCTTTTCTCCAGCTATCAACACAAACTTAGCTTATTTTTAAAATGAAATTCTATCCCTATATTGAAACGAGAGAATATTTTCACTGTCACGTTTTCACAGAATGAGCTACGATAATTAATTATATCCTTAGCACAATTCCCACTGATCTTGAAAGGAGCAAAATATTGTTAGAGAGATGCAGAAGGCACTGAAAACTACTGCTAGCTAAATAATCTACTGCAATTGCACGTGCAAGTTTATAGCACATGTTCAAACTCATACGTAACTAACCGCCACTGTAAAGGCACGCATGAACATTTTCATTCAATAAAAGCACAGCATTTTTTGGTTAAAACACATGATACTATTTATCCACTTGTGGCATTTTTTTAAGTTAAAACTGAATACTAACGTGAATGTATTTCCTAGGTAGAAAAGTAACTACCTGTAAAACAGCTTAAAACAATGAAATGCTCTTCAAATGCTCACATAAATGAGTACCCAGCCAGCCTAGAAAGGTCAGATGTAGTTAGAGTACAATCCACAAAGCATAGTTTGTTTCAGCAAGATTTGGTGTGTTTGACTCAAATATTTGACTGGCTCGTTAGCATTAGTGCAAATGCAAGGACAAGCCTTTGTATTTAAATAACCAAGGAAGATGCACAGCCTAGTTCCTCATATATTTTCCTGATTTATACAATTATCCCAGACTTTCTGGTGCATTTTCCTAAGTAACTTGTTCAGATCTCAAATCTAAGCACATACTCTAAGCACTTGAGCACATAATATATTTCCTTACATGATAATAAGGTAAAGATATTATTCTAGTGAAACCCTACGTTCTTGAATCCTTGTATGCTTAAAGAATGGAGTGATTTTCCACCCTATTCAACATACAGTTTTTAAACTACCGCCCAGATAGCAACATGAAATGGCAAAATTTTTAAGAAGAAAATACCAACAAAAACCAGAAAAGGAAAGTGAAAGGCAAATCTGTTGACAGCTATATTACAGAAGGCTGAAGTCTTCCACTGTGGACTTCGAGTAAAAATACTAGTGCCATAAACATAGTTTTTTTAGTCTAATTTGACAATCATTTTTTCCATCATGAAAAGGAATATTTTGATCATTCTTGCAGTAATGTGTAATGTCATATTGAACTTGGTCTGTCATGTGATACGCTTCAGTTCCCCAAGCCAGGGTGCATCCCTCTTAAGAGAATTGCCATGATGCTGCACGCATTTGTCAAACAACAATCCATTGTATATTGTAAAAAACTTAGCTCTTAAGGATGATGACTTCCAAGTCCCATCTTCACTTTGTAACTCTTGTAAAGGTCAGGAAATATATGGCTTTGTTTAACAAAACTGAAAGTTATTTGTGGTAAACTTTGACTGAAATGCAGAGAGTTTATCTTTAGTCAATGAATATTAAATTTAAAACCAGAAAACCCATTCACAAAAAAAGAGTTTTAGATGGAAATTCTCAAATCTTCTGCTTTTAAAGTTACTAAAATGGAAATAGGTTCAGTAACCATTTATACCATCTAGCTTCTTGCTCTCTCTACAATCTCCATTAAACTACAACATCTACAATCTCCATTAAACTACAACATACTCTGACGCTCGTTTTCTTCTTGATTTGCATAATCCCACCAGTTCCTCCAGGATGAATTCCTGGTTTACATGAGTAAAACAAACAAACAAACAAACAAATCATCAGAAATATCAATATGTTCACTGAATTATTTGAGAATCATCGGACTAGGACAATTTTTGATCGTTAGATCATTTAAGGATCTAACAGGGGTTATTTACAAGTTTCCCTCCCTCCCAGTTCCCTCTTCTCCCCTTAGCAAAAATGTTCACCTTATAGATGGGTATAGAAGGTTCCTAATTTCTGCCATGCCTAGCCTAGGAGAAAATCTTGACTATGGTATTCTGTGGTACTAAATACCTTAGCTACTGTTATTAGTTGTTCTGCAGTGGATTTCCCTTGCTTCAATCCTTCCTCCCCATCTTCTTTCAGAAGCATCGACTGCATTCAAGTTCCTGCTCTATAGAAATTCCCCTCCACAGGAAGCTTTTGAAATGAGAACATTGCAGGACAAATACATTGTTTTCTTAGCTAACAGATCTATGTTTTTCTCAGGAATACTCTCATTTGGTTTTTGCTTTCCTCCTGATAATGCCTTCTTACATTGTAGCAGCATTTCTGAGTCTAGATTTTTGTCAGCTTGACCTTTCCAGCTGACTGAGTCCAACTGTTTTTGTAATAAATCACTTGGCTTTTCAACATCTTCCTTACTTACAAGGCTTTTCACTGGCTTTATTAAAAGTTGCAGAAGGTCACTCTGAACCATTGCTTCTTAATACTTAATCACACAATGTAAAAAAGACATATTTTACAATCAGCATTTGTAGGAGAAGAAAGTTTACTAGAAAGTTGGTTTTTTTTCAAATTTTCATGTAACTCTAAAAAGCATCAGCATTTGAAAACATATAATCAAACTATAAGGTTGCACAAAACAGGGAAAACAAAATTTAGCAAGTTATAGCAGTTAGTAATAGCATTGGTAAAAGTCAGGTTTTGCCTATGTGAATTACATACAGTCTACAAGTCCTTTGGGTTCTTAACACCATATATATGCTGACGTATCAGCAATAGAGCTAGTGATAAGTGAATTATCTCAGTCTCCAGCTCTTAGTCAGCAAGTCACTGTGGATTTACTCAAGTGAGCTCACTTTTGATGTACTCACTCTTACAGAGGTATTCCAGCTTTTGATACACCTGCTTGTGCAGAGTATCTTTTCTACTCCAGGTACCATCCTAGACAGTCCTGCTACACAGTAGAAGATACCTACAACTGTAGCTTTATATCCTGAAGTGTAGATACCCTTTCTCCTGGCTGCTTCCCACAAAGAAGTTTTAGCCAGTGTCACAAATAAACAAAAGTTAACACAGCAAAACTCTTTTGAGCCCTGTAGGTACAGCTATACAAGGCCTTCTGCCAGTACAGAATTATGCAATCAAAAGCCTAACCTAAAATTCTTGTAGCAAAAAAATCTAACACAGGTTTGACCTAAGAAAAACATCAAGTTTCTGTTCTCAAGAACAGGAGGCACAATGCTTTAAATTTTCTATAAAATGGAAGAAAAGATTCCAATAAAGGAAGTCCCAGCATCTGTCAGGAGAAGTGGTACGCAAAGGCCAGTAAGGAAAAAACATTCTTCCCCAAACCCTGCTATTTATGTATCACATATATCATTAGAAGGGTATATTACAGTATATTCCTCCAAAAGTGCATGAGATGAATAAACTGATCAGCACAAACTTGGACTACTGAGCTGTGGTCTGAATGGGGGAAAGCATGCAGGAGACCTAAGCTGTCATTCACTGCCTCCACCACCACCTTTGCCAGTTCTTGGCATACAGAGGAGAAATGGGCAGCTGACACTTATTTCTAGCTGAGTCTTTAGGTATTCGATTACTGAGGAAATTGCACAACAATCCAGACAGTACAGATTTAACCCTTATTCCTTCCATACAGGCTCAGAAACACAAGGCTGAGAATTGGCTGGGAACTTCACTGTGATGCTGGGCTAGCTAAGGCTGCTTTATCAGCTTCTCTCTGCTAGTCTTTGAATGACAGTTTGAAAAGTCTACATTGCCAACGTAAGATCAGCATCCACAAGTCTCAGATTTATTTCAAGTTATTTAGATTAACATTCATGTGTCCTACATGTAGGATTTTAGAATGGCAAGTTGATCTAAACCATTTTTCTCCCTGCCCCAAAATGTGAAATGTAGATCTGTCAAGAAATTAAGATAAAAATGCAGGTCAGTATTGGTATATTAGGAAATTTGAAAAAATGCAAAATGCATACATTACCCTAAGGGAACTGCAGCATTAAGAAATGCAGAAAAATGTATGTGAAAAGCCAACAATAATCATTGAGACTAAGAATAAATCTTTGATGAGCTGAAGTTATATTGAACACACCTAAAAATAAATCAGAGTTTATTCAAAATAAAGTCTTAAGACTTATGTTCACAGTGCTTAAAACATAATGTGTAAATATTAAAATTGTAGTGGGAGTTGAAAAAGAGTGAAAACTCTTAAAATCCAAAGGCATGTTAGGTGTAGAAGGAAGAGTCTCCAAAAGAAACAAGATAATTAACGTGTGAAATTCAGAATAAGTGACTCACAAGGGAGCACAGCTGACCTAGGAAGAGCTTAACTACAAAGTATGGGAAAATTGGCACAAGAAACTTCCCCCCATGAAAATATTAGAGAAAGCAGCTGTTTGTAACTGTAATGCTACCACTGTGCTCTGTGGGATCTTTCTTCTAGCCTGTTCTAAAGGTACACTGATAGTTTTCTTCTACTGCAAAGTTTCTTGTCCACAAACAAGAACAACAAAAATCCCAAGCAGTTACTGTCTTGAGATGATGCTTTATATACTGGAATGGAACCCAACTGTAAAATGAACGGCAGTGTTAACTCTCACTTCATGGATGTTGGAATTGATTTTAACGATTTGCAAAGCATAGATGCCTGGGGGTCCTATCTGATTTGATTCCATTGCCAGTATGCAGGCTACAAGTATTTAGAATGGTTGTTCGCCTCCTTTCAAGAACTGAAAGCATTGAAACATGCCCTACAATATTCTGTAACTGTCAGAAATGTGGTAGGATACAAGGAAATTAGATTTATACACAATGATTAACTAGTGTAATATTTAAGATAATTGCCATATAACAGAGTCCAAATATTCATCGGTATTTCATTAACTTTCCAATTAGAAATCTGTCTATAAATCTGGTTTTAATACTTGCACAAAACATAAGCTGAATGTAGTATTTGTGAATCACAAAATTCACCTTGAAGATAAAGCTTTAAGTTCATTATTCTTCCCCATCCTCATTTCAAGATTTCAGTTATAGAATCACAGAATTGTCCAGGTTGGAAGAGACTTTTAAGATCATCAAGTCCAACCATCAATCCCCAGCACTACCACTTTGATAGAAAGCACAAACTTATCATCACCAAAAAAGATTAAACAGAACATACACTAAGAGCTAGACATGCGAAATCCATCACAAACATTAGAGTTTAGGAGAGAAACAAATACTAAGTGAACAGGCAGACAGTTCCATGAGGACAACCACTGCAGATGGCTGACCAGCTGCAGGTCTGGTTAATTTAGGGCATACAGATGTTTGATTATGTTTGTTATGTAGGAGACCATCATGCAGCGAGGTGTTCACAAGGTCAGGTAATGAAGCAGTATTTGATTATGAAGAATTCATAAAGTGTTATTATCACAGTGCTAAGACAACTAACATTATTCTTTATTTCTACTTGTATGACTAATTTGAGCTCATTTTCCTTGAATTGCCACCATCACAATAATCAAAATTCTCTTGAAATGTTGCACCACAAGCATATTTCACACATTGAACCTACTATACATTCTTATTACATAGTGTTTGTCATCACTATGGAGGAGACAGAGAAAGAATGAAAGTTTAGTGACATTAAGCAAGAGCTTCTGCTTCTGTTCAGCTCAGAATGGGAGGTCACCTTGGTGAAGGCTTTTCTGTAAGCTGCTTAATTCTTCAGGGACAAATATGTAATAGCATCACACTTCACATCTCAGACTTTCCATATGAAAATCAATTGATGAGTCAGGGAACTAAGGCCCTCACAGTATTTATGGTTTGAGCTTTCCCTTTTTTTTCGACATTTAATCTTTCAATCTTGATTGAAAGAGACAAGTATGAGCCAAAAGCATTAAGAAAGACATTTCCTGGAGATTTACAAAAGCATATGAAAAACTGCCACTCTAAGACTTCATTAGTGGGCTACAGACGCAACACAGAAATGAAATTCACATTTCAATTGATTTCTAGACAATAAAATGAACAACTGCAGTAAAGTATGGTTAGCAATAAGTAGCTCTAGAAATTTAACTCTGTAGACATAATGCTGCCTTATGAGTAGGCATTGTGCAGCATTCAGAATTTTCTGCCCAGCAAAACTGAAAAACAAATAAATATTGTAAACACTGTTGAGCCCTAACATTAAATACAGACTATTCCCCTATTCTAGATTCCTTTTTCCCTTGAAATCTCCCATTATCTGCTGGGCCCTCTCCCTGAAAGCACTTGCCAATGGATCTTCCAATGCTACACATCCAAAGAAATTTCTATTTACCCAATAAATTTTAACCTCTTGCCTATATGGCTTTCATCTTCATCCTGAGTATTACCCAAACTGGCTGACACTCTGCAAGAGCAACAAAGCTTACTCTCTCACATGCTGTCCTCTCCAGGAAGGTCCCGCTAAACATACTCTTCCTCTGAAACCAAAACTTTTAATGCCTGCCCAAAACTTAAATAGGACCCTTCTGTGGTCTTCTAAACAAAATCCGGAGTCTTTTCCAGGTCATCCCAGTAACCAAATTTACTGAGATCCAGGTAAACCTGTCAAGACTTACTAAGTCTTTTGGTTCCTTGTATTCTCTAGTTTTAAGTGGAGATTTATTCATCTTACTACTGAAGTTGCTATTTAGAAACACTATTGGTTCCCTAAAATTGAGAGACAGGAAAGAATTACAAAAGGAATCAAGTAGTAAATAAAGCAGTAAAAATTAGTGATCTCCTATACTATTTCAACTTGTCAGTTTACACACAGTGCATGGAATAACTTTTTTTTTTAATTAGGCCATAATACCATGACAATTATTTTATTTTCATAAAACATATGTTAATGTATATTAATGTGTATAAATATCAATGTGTACCTGACAGGTGGAGTAAAGGTCATCAAGCACAGTAACCCAGAGAGGCTGTGGAGTTTCCTTTTCTTTTGGAGAATTGGGCAGGGTCCTGAGTAACCTGCTCTTAGGGACCCTGCTCAAGCAGACGAGTGGGACTGGATGATCCCATGTGCTACTTTCCAACCTTAACTGTTCTGTGATTCTGTGGCTTTGTCACTCTCTGATCATGTACTGCTGAACACTGAGAGGCTGTGGAGGGTTTTCCCCAGAATCACCACCTTTTTAAGTAGATATAGCCCTTCGCAGCTTTTCCTCTAAATATAAAGACTTTTCACACAGTGACTACACATTATCATACACTGTTCTTCTCAGTGACTATTTCTGCTGGCATTTCAAGTCATGCTGAATGATCCACGGAAGTCATGACCCACTGAAGCACCAGAGACTCTCATGTGTGAGATAAGCTTGTGGGCTGCTGTGCTTACAGCAATGAGAAAAACAGTGAGCTATTGGAAATTCATGTTAATGCATTTATTCTGTTGTCTTCTCTTTTCTTGTCACACCTATGCACTTATGTGAAATCTAAGTTAAAGCACTGCATCTAACAAAATCGACGTTCATGTCCATTGGATAATATGCAATAAATGTAAGCATCTCACATGCAACTCAAATACAGCTTCAAGAACAAAAGTACCTGTTGTCCTAAGGATTCAAAGGTATTTTGGTAATCCATTTTGAACCAAACTTTTAATTTCCCTAGTCTTACTGACACAAAAAGTCACTGATCCAAAATCCACTGAAATAATTTTCTTTTGATTTGATTCCAGCAAGTTTTTTCAGAAATGAGAAAGATCCTTTAAAAGCATACAAATTACTACCATAAGTAGCCAGAGAAAGTACTAAGAGAAATGAGAAATTCTCCAAACTCTCTGCAAAGCAGCCTTTGTAATCATTGCACTACTTCCATTTCAAGGGTCGCTCGGTGACATGTATAAGACATCATTACGAAATGAATAAAAATGCTCTCAAATAAATACATTGATAGAGTAAGGTACATGAGGTAGAAGAAAAAGTAAAATATAACCGTTAAAAAGATCAATGCAATATCTTCCATTGACCTAAAACTCTGTCATTTCTTATGAAACCCAAATAGTTTAATCATACATTAACTTACTGATCTCATAACCTGTTGATTTCCACCACCTCACGAATCATGAAGATGGGAAATAAAGGCTAAAAAGAAGTTGCCTAACAGAAAGATATAAAGCCTATAAATAGAGTGCATATTACTAGTTGTCTAACTTAAGGATGCTTGGTTTAGATACTAAATTTATTATGTAACCTAACTAACTTAGTAACCTAAAACTCACTGCAACTGTCAAAGCCTATTAAGTATTTGAGGTGGGATTAAGGATCTCATGAGATGGGGTATTGTAAGTGATGAGATGTGTGAGAGATGGTGAGAAAATCTTGATACTCCTGATTTCAATAAGAGAATGAACTATAAAGACTTTTTTTCTTGACAGAACTGCTTTGCATTTTCCTGTCAGTGTATAGACCAAAATTAGAAGTGAAAATTAATTTACAGATACGTGGAGCATTGAAAGGTTTGATGTTCAGATATTTTAAGAAATTTAAAAAAAAAATAAAAGGTGATTCCTGGGACACTGGAAGGACAGTATTTTATAATATTCTGTTTTCCGTGTCTTTAGTTCTATTTTGGTACTAGAACCGCATTTTTTGCTATTAAGATCAGAAGGCATTTGCTTTCAGATCTCTCTGACTTTGCAGAATATAATCATGCTTAGCCAATGAGAATTAACTAGCTAACTGATTTGAAGTTAGCTAGTTGCAGCCAGCTATTTTGTGTATCTAGGATGATCTGGAAGCCAACTGCTTTCACATGGTTTCCATAGATTCTCAGTGTGGAATAAAGGGTTGTCAGAACATATCTGCTTTAAGGTACTCATAAGAAAAGCTTTTATCAGCATGTCAAGAGTAGTGAAATGCTAGTATGGTTTAAGTGATTCAAAATTTTGATTAAACTACTTTGTTATTTCTTTCTAAGGTTTATCTTGGGTCTCTTGGTCTGTCAAAGTAAAATTGGCACAACTTTGCTGAGTTTTGATTCATTCACAGTTTATAATTCCAATACAGCAATTCAGTGCATTACAGAGAATTACCAGTTTGCAGCTCACCTTTTTAATCCCATTTTATGAACTAGAACAAGAAACAAATCTTACCATTTCCTTGCAATTTATGAGTCTGAAATTTAAGCTCTGGGTCTATTTCTTTATGTTCTATTTGCTGGTATGCAATCTGCCTTCTGTTACAATGAACTGTACTAAGAGCCTTCAAATCTGTGAAATACTCAGTACACCATTCCTTTCAGGTTATTTTCTAGGTGACTAGGAAAACTTTCTTCTTGTACAGAAACTCTGTTAGTCTGAACTGGGCTCCATAGGGAATCACTGGAGACATTATGGGATATGCTATTCTATCACTCCAAAAATGAGCAGCACATGCCTCTGGCAAACTTGTGCTGCCAGTTGTGGGATTGGACAGATCCCATGGCCAAGAAAGCTGCTGAGTGTTAGGTTTTATTTTTGAACACTAAAGAGTGTCTCCCCTACAAGACAAAGGGAAATATTCTACACAGGCATAACTCTTGAGTAAGCAATAGCTTCAATTGCTCTAGGCTAGATAGGATTTTAAGTTGGAAATTGGGATAAGCGCAATATTGGGCAGGATAATCTTCTCAATTATTTGGTCCAGTGCCTATGATCATGCTCTTATTACTACCATTATTGATCCCCTTTCCTAAAATCAGTAGTACTGTTTCTAGAGTAGTTACCTGTTCAATGCTCAGTAGTTTGCTATACTCTGGATATGTTTGGATAAGCACAGAAAAGATTTCATAGCTTACATATCAGTTTTTTCTGTAAAGCCCAAGGGTTGTGATTACTGCGAATGTGCTGTGAATAATGAATCTCCATTCTTTTTTTTCCCGTTTTTTATGCAAGTAATTTAAACTACATGACAACCTTCCTGATAGTTGTCAAGAGCAGCAGTGAAGCCCTGTCAATCAGTGCATGACTTGTGACTGTTTCCTAAGCAGCAACAGACAAAGCAAACCCTACAGTGACAGTATTCTCTGCTTACTTATCTTGGCAGTAGCCAACAGCTCTTAGTATTTTAATCATGACTAAAAATATCCACCAATTCAGAGAATGATATAAATGGCCTTGCAATAGACCACATAAGGCAACATTATTTATCACCAGCAGGTATAGAGGGGAAGCACTGAAAGCAAATTCAGGAAAGATGTATCTGCAAGCTCAGTTATCAATAAGCAAATAATTAAAAATAGCAGACTGCCTTAATGTTTTGTTCTTAAGTAAAAACCCCACAGTTTCCTATTTAAAAATAAACCCTGCAAACATTTGGTTAATGGCTGTCCTCTGGATAATTCTGCTTGTCTCTTTAAGGGGTATGCTTAGCTATAATTGTCAGGAAAGATTTATTTTAAAAACCTTCAATGCAATTCTATGTTCTCTAAATTAGGGAGAGTTTATTCTTTCATATAAATCAGAAAGAAAGCATACTCATGTTCACCTCATTTGAGGATTTTACAAGGAAACAAGAATTTCATATCTTGGTTAACATTTTGCTTTCTTAAACCAGTCTTAGATTACAATATCTCGTACACAAAGGGATCCCAGGAGTTTGCAATTAGGACAAGAAAGATACACATCTAATTTATATTCCTGAAGCCTGGGAAGACTAAAATAGCAATATTGCAGTATATAATGCAATCAAGAGTAAACCATGTAAAATTCTTCCCTGGTATTGGTATAATACAAAAATGTGAGAATGTGGGGGCAAAATGCAGTCAAAAACTCTCCTGCATTCTCCCAGAAAAGACAAACAGTAAAGGCAGTTGACTATGAAAATTTACTGTAAAAAGAAGTAAGGAATAAGGAGATATTTGGAAAAAAAAAAATCTGTTTTCTTTGTTTTTCAATTTATTCTCCATATGGGTTTTCAATAGTTTTTTACCAGCATAAAACTTAAGAATTACATTAAAATCAAATCACTTCATCTTCACTCCTTTCATCCTCTATGCAGACACATTCAATATTGTCCCCATTTTAAAGATGGGGAAATGAGACTAAAGGGTGAATATGCACATAGTTATTCTGAAGACCTGATATATTAAAAGGACTAGCACTGGATTTTATCCCCAGCATTTTTTATGTTCCTTCATAAAAATCTGTCTCTCTCGCTTTTGAACTGCTCTGAACATCTCACTCTTGTCAGGTGATAAAATGAGCTAGAAGTTTTATTAGAAGCCTGGCTTTACTCTGGACACTATTCAGGACACTGTGGGAGGCTTGATTTCAAGCAATTCATCCAATCTCATAAAAGGAACCTACTGCAGTGATAGGAAGCTCCCATCACTGATTGCAGAAATTTAACCACAAAATAATCTGCCTAATTTTCTATAACAACTTACCAGGCAGAGACAAGACTACTTTCTGCTGTTGATATGGCTGACACAATAAAATACTGGCGATTTTCCTCACCACCTAAAAAACTTGCTAGGAGGAAAACAGAGCAATAACACACATAAATCTGTAATGCTATAAAATACTACTTTTGCAAAGCAGAATGAAGTGCAGTAGAAAACTTCAAGTTATTAGTCATCGTGCACATTCTTAATATTGTTATTAGCATGGCCAGTGTACACTGACAGTTCATGGCAAGAGAGAGCTCTATTCTACATAAATTTTACAATAAGAATTCTATTTGTCAAGCTACTGTTTCAATTCAACTAGATCTTGCTTCTGGCTAAGCTATTACATGACCAGTTATTGATGAAATTATGTATCTTATATCAGGAAAGATTAAAATGACAGGAGCAGTATAAGACAGAAATATTTTCATGATACTGTACCTAGATACAGGTTTACAGCCTAAGCTGTAACTTGTCATTAAGGACCATTTTGTGCATTTGGGATTTTTTTTAAGGTAATAGCAGTGTAAAGTTTGAGAGATGAAGGTTGGAAACTTGTTCTGTTTGTTGCTTTGAAAACAGAAGATATAGGAGGAACACAGCATTCTTTTTAAACTGGCAGCATTACTGCTTTGTTCAGTCAAGGCACAATCAAAGTGTTTGTTTTACTTGTTGAATAAACTGTGCTTCTGTCAGTATTGCTTTTAGAATAGACTTTAGGGAAAGAGAAGTATTCCAAATATACACCACCCTTTAGGCTTCAAAACTTCTGTTTTGAAGCAGCAGGAAATAATATTTTTTGTAACATACTTATTTAATTATTTTACGTAAATACTTGAAAATTCTGTCATCTTTTTCTCTAGTAAGCATCTTTCTTATTCCTCTGTTCATTTAAGTCACTCAGTATAGTAGTTGTTAAAAATGCACACATTGATCACTGAATGAGGCACTTTTGTAATTAGGAGCAGGGTCACTGTTTTAGTGTTGTTCTCTGCCCACACTTATTTACCTTGCTGAATGAGTAAATGAGTGCATGCTCCTGATAAAGTCACAGTTGGATATATGTTTACCCTAATTACAAGTCCTCTTTCAATTCTTCTGCAATCTTTTTTACTGGTTACTATATTTGCTAGTTTTCTATTTATGCATAAATCTATTCTGACAATATCTTTCCGATTCTAAGGACATCAGTAGCTATTACTACTTTCAGTATTTTTTTAACATTAATAACATTTTATTGTCTTATTTCAAACTGAAAATTCAAAATTGTTGTTTTATTATAAAGATTCAAGTCAGAATCTTCCAGTAATCTGCCAGTTTTTCACTCCAGTCCCATCCCCAGACTAAAATCTTACCAGACTTGCTTAGATTTTTCATTAGCCTGTTTGTATACACTCATTTTCACTTTGTATGCTCAGGAAATTAGGATAATGAGTTATGTGTCTCTTGTGTATTATCATTTTATGCAGATTGTGTTTTTATAACAATATAAGTTCACAGCCATCTTCCTTGCCAAGGCTAACCGAAAAACATGAAACTCATTAAACTCTATTATAAACTAAGACTACCTTCAGTTTTTCTGGTACACTCTGACTGCAAATAGAGAATGACAGTGCTGTCTGAATCTCTTTACATTGGTTTCTTGTATCTAGAGTTCAAATATGATCTCCTACATTTAGAGTTTCTTGGGAGTTTTTATCTCTTCCATTCTTTCTCTCAGGTTATTTTCTTCAGCCTGGATTTATTCCTGGTAATATGTGCTGTTCAGTTATAAGGTTGCACCAAAGAGAACAAAAGGCTGAAGCAGCTCAAATTGCTTCACCTTTCTATGGTCTCTGTAGTGTTCTTTCTGAGTGTTCTTTAACATCTGCCTGGATGTTAAACCAGCTGCACATGAATCACTCTCACCATGGCATGTAGAAGACATTTGCCTGACTGTGTTCCTGTACTATCTACTTTGGTGCTGTCAAGATCACTAGGGAAGTTAAACTCATGGAGCTGCACTCCATAACTTGAATGAGACTCAGTCAGACAGGGCTCATGGGGCATGTTGTCTGTGTTTCCTTTGTCAGTGTACTTGTAGAAAGAAGGGGAAGTTCTCAGCTGCAGGATAAAGCAAAGATGCTAAGTCAGCAAAAAATGGACTTTGGCAACAGCTCCTTTTAAATAATATGAATTCTTAAAAGCATCCTACAAAATTTCCCACATGGAGTCATATCTTAAAGAGTCAGTGGGCTATTAAACACATTGTGGATTTGCAGCATTAATTAGAAAAAGAGAAATAATAAGCAAATCCAAACTCATTATAAGATCTGTGAAACTGAGCTGAGCACGTCTTAAAGGCTGAGGAACAGTGAAAAAAGGACATAACATTTAGAATTCATTTTGCATTTGAAAACTGTATTTTCCAGGGTGTGAAATGAATCACATACCCGAACTGTCTACCTATCTTCCAGCTAACAAATAGGGCATCACAGATCTGGGCTAATTCCGTACGTTCTTCCTGCTCTCAAATATGAGAAACTAAGTCAATAATTACTCTGCCTCTGTGTATTTTTCTCTTTCACAGCAGACTGAATCCATGTAGCTGCATCAATATCAGTCCTACCACTAAACCCTTAATCTCTGTATATTCACTTTGTTTCACGCAATGCCAAAGAGATCAGCCCTGCAACCAGTTCTCTGGTGTGTAGGTACAGACTTCTCATTAGGGCCCAGGCCCCGGCTCTGGCCTTTGCCTCTTTTTTCTGGCTGAGCTGTACTCATTTTGCAGCTGTCAAAGTCCTCAGCAATCTCAGCCAAGAGAAGCTGGATTGATGCATTTCAAGATACTCATGGTTATCTCTAAGGAATATTTTGCAGACTGGCAAGTAGAATTTGATTTTTTCCAGACATGACTGTCTTACAAGTGGTAGATACCATTGTCATCTCAAAATCTCTTGTTTTCCATTTCTAAAGGCAGCTGTGCAGTAAGTCAACACTGGCCTTCATTCAGCAGAAACCTGGACTCAGAGTGTGGGAGACCCGAAGGAAATTTACAAGGGGAGAACAGAGTGGCAAAAGAATAAGACTCCTTCCCTTTCATCTAGTTTTTCAAAAGTTTGAACATGTGCCAAAGTCAACAAAAAAGCCATGATGCTTGGAGAATGTTTCATTTGATCTGTGGGAAGGTTGTATTGAAAGACATTTTGACTTTGTCAATATTCTGTAAATATTAGAAAATTTTTGGTCAAAACATCTGTCCAATTCTACTAGAAGTATGTGATCTATTCCTGCCCTTGTACTCAGAACAGTGAGTATGCCATGAAGGCCCTCGGGATGACTAATCCTAGGCACCAGTACATGCTAGGGACTGACCAGCTTGAAAGTGGCTCTGTAGAGAAGCACCCTGGGGTCTTGGTGAAGAACAAGCTGAACATGAGTCAGCAATGCGTCCTCACAGCAAAAAAGTCCAACTGCATTAGGAAAAGCATTTGCTGACAGGTCCAGGTGGGTGATCCTTCCTCTCCACTCGGCATTGGTGAGACAAGTTTGGAGTGCTGTCTTCAGTTCTGGGCTCCCCAGTAAAAGGAAGATAGGGGCTTACTGGAGTGAATCCTGAAATGGGTCAGAGAGCTAATTAAGGGACTGCAGTAACTAACATACAAGGAGAAGCTGAGAAAGTTGACTGTTCAGCCCTCAAGAGAGAAGGCTTGGGTGTGTCTTACAGAGGTGGCAAAGAACACAAGACACTCAGATCCGTGGAGATACTGAAAATGTACTTGGACACAGTCCTTGGAAACCTGCTTTAGCTGACCCAGCTTGAGCAGAGGACTTGGGTTAAATGCCCTCATGAGGTGCCTTCCAACCTCAACAATTCTGTGACTCAGTAAACCACATGAGAGTCTCCTTCAAGGCACCTCTCACTGGATACTTGTACCAGAATCCAAAAGGCAGCACGAGCTCTGGGGAGCTTCCATGAGGCAACTTTGATTCTGAATTGTTTTGCTTAACTCCAGCTTGACTCCAGACTTGATAAGAAGGCTAAGCATCATCCACAGGTGATAGATGAAGACCTCTTGAGAAACATAACTGTCATCTATTGCTATGGCAAGTGTTAGACTCATCAGCCAAGACTTTACCTAAAATACTGTTATCTGACTTATGGGTCCAGTTGTCAAACTAGAAATACCTACTTTACTGAAGTGTCACTGAAAACATGATTTTATTCTCTTCTTAGTATTTTAAATTTTAGGAATTTTAGTTTTAATTTTATACAAATGCTGTGCTAGAGAATTACAAAAATAATTTCTTCAAAAACCAAAAGGTGAACTTTACTGGAACATGGAAATTGTTTTCTTTTCCTCTCTACATAGCTGTTAAAGTTTTTCCTTTAGTCATTCAATTTTCTAATAGAGATTTAAAGAAATAATGCTTATATCCAAGCAGATAATACACATTCGGAAGTAGATAAAGATGTAATTAAAGAAAGCTTTTGGAAACTAGAAGCATATAGATTAAGACTAAATTAAGAGGACAGACAAGAAGAATGGTAAAGAATTTCAGAACAGAAGTTAAAATCTTTATAACTGTTTTCTTTTAGATTGTCCTCTATGTTTTTCTCATATCTCTGCTTTGTGCATGTGGGTAACTGTTTACAGTTTGATGACCTTTATTCATGTAGAATAACTCATCTCTCAACTTTGTTATTACCTTGACGTTTTTGATTTCTGGATTGTCTAACATCTATGAGTACCAAGATCACAGTTTACTAACTGAAGTTTATTACCATATCATTTGTCTGTTTTAAGGAAATTGCTTTCCTTTAGATACAGCATCAAATCCTTGCAGATTCATAGATTCATTTAGGTTCTCTGAGTAGCAACCTGAATCTTCAGGCAAAATTGCAGAAGACAATGTTTAAATGTATATCTAGTTTCTATTTTTCTTATCATTTGGCCCCAAACCCATGTTTGGTACTTCAGAATGTAAATCTCTTCCTTCTGTGAAAGGAATGGCCTCTCTCTCCACTACATTTGCCTGGCATTGGGTGACAATAATATTGTTCTTGTTAGACAGGTAGGTGAGATGTTTCAAGAAGTTTTAGATGGGAGCTTGGAGGCATTCTAGATGTGATGGCAAAGTGTCCAGAGTGACCATTCCGTGGCATGTGCTTAGAAATTGCAAATGTGAAAAGAAAGCAAGTCTTACCCGTGCCACTGCATGACATCATTGCAAGAGGAAGGCAGTGGCAGTAGGGGTCACATAGAACTAGAAGAAAATGAGACTGGCTAGCATAGCACGAAGTGTAGAGCAAGGTTCTGTGTCTATGTGGAAGGATCTTTCCTAATGGTGGTTCTGCTACAAGGAGTAGGTTTTCATCTAGGTTTGGTTATTAATTAATAATTATTTTCTGAACTTCAGAAGTTGCAGTGTTTCTTTAACTGAAAGATATTTTTCCTAACTGGCTATACAGTTAGATAAAACAGACTATACAATAAAATATAAATCTGTTGGTAGCTTTCAAAAGAGTTTTTATGTGACAACTACAAAAAGAATAATGCTGAACTTTTTGAAGCTTTAAAAGACAGGCCAGAGATGGAACTGCTTGCAATCAGAGTGCTCTGTATATCACCTTCTCTCTTCAGTCATTCCTCACTAACCCATAAATAAGACTTCTTGAGTATTATGAAAGTCTAACTGTACAGATTAAGGAGAATGAAAGTAAAAATATTAAGGCTCAATTTTATTTTATTGTTCATGTTATGTCATTTTTTTGTAAAAATCGGTCTCATACTATGCTGGAACTGTATAATACACTTTCTTAAACTACATTTTTTTTCTTACAATTTATAGCACAGTCCATCAAGTTTGTTTCCATCTAGCTCTGTAAATTCATGAATTTTAAAGAGCTCCTTTAGTCTAGTCCCTCCATAAATGTACCCCCATGTGTTCAAAATAAAAAAACAATGTTGCATGAAAAGCTAAGTGGAAAGCAGAATCTTCAAGTTGGCATCATGTTTTCTCTTTCAGTTGTGGCAGAGGTTATAGCCAAGGTTTTGGTATGGTGACAGGATACTTGCTCAAGAATGGTAAAATTTTCCTGCAAAGACTGTAGTGGTGCAAGCTTCAAAACAAAATACAAACCAGAATATTCCCAATCTCAGAAACCATCCTAGACTTATGGTACAAAAATTTTAAAATTAATGAGAAAATGTCAAATCAGAACTGATTCTCCATTTACTTGCAGTGTTTACACCAGGGTATTTTAACTGATTACGACAGTGTTAATTTTTTATTTTTACCTTTACAAGTCAGGAATCAACATAGTGGCCTGAAGAATAAGATCCCATAGACAAAAATATCTTTTCTCTATAAACCACAATAAATGAAAACACACTGTCATCAGTTCCAGTCAAATAGAAAACAAAGTGATCTTTTTTAACTAGTCCTGGGTGAATGATATGTAAATAATTCATTATTCCAAAGATCTCTGTCCAAAACTACCGTTTGGTGCTTTGAGAGATTCTAAGACAAACTTCAGTATCTTCCTTCGGTCTAAAGATTTCTTACCAGTGACAATTGTCTGTACTCAGAACTAGAGACCCACAGATAAATGTATCAGTCTGTCTTTCCACAGCTGGACATTTGCATGATTTCTGGGGTTAAAAATTTAAAAAAACCCCATAATTTAAAAGCATTTTAATACAACTTGTTTATTTTAAAATTGCGGGGTAGATTGCGCAACGTAGGTGGACCCCGCAACAAATGTTTGTAACTGTCACAGGAAACAGAACCTTCCTAGGAAACACCACAATACAATCTCAAGATTCAGAACTATTTAAGCCTCAAAACCCTCTAAGCACATTATCCTTAAATTTTTTATGAGACCCTCGGCTGAGCAGGTCTACAATTATTCTGTTCTGAGTTTAAAAATGAAACAAGATTTCCTCAAATCAACTGTCAAACATTGCTTCCAGCTGGAGCATTCATGATGTGATAAAATTAGAATGCTAAGAAAACACACTCAACACACATAGGATTGATTTAAAAGTCAGACGACACATTTCAGCATCTCTGATGATATCAGCTGTGTTCTGCTCGGTGATATCTGCATGCAGCAAAGCCTGCTTGGTATTGTGAAACTGCACCGAGCAGAAAACCCTTGTGAGGTGCAGGATGGCCCCAATGATATATGCCTAAAGATAGGTAACGCTGATGTTTCCTCAAGCTCTTTCAGCATCTCTGAGGTTCATGCTAGGCTACAGAACCTTGGGCAAATGTCTGTGGTGAAACTTCAATGAATCAAAAAATGAAATCAGCAAGAAAAATAAACACAGAACTTAAAACCAGTAAACTATAATAAATTGACACCCTCCGTGCGAAAGAGAAGAGCTGATTCTTCTCCCTGACTCAAAATCTGTTATCTCACTCTTTAAATATGTAAAAGGCTGTTACAAAGAGAAGTATAGACCAGGACTAGTCTAATGTGTAATAGTAGAAGGTACAATAGTAGTAAGGAAGAATTAGGTTAGACATAAAAGAAACCTAAAAAACCAACCAACCAGAAAAAAAAAACCAAACCCCTAACAACACAGTTAGTGATAGATACCCTGTGAAAGAAACTCCTTGTGAGACTGTAAATCCCTTATCACTGGTGCATCTCACAAACAGGTTATACAAACAATTGTCAGGAATGATTTGATACATCTGAATCTGCCCTCAGCAGTGAGCTTGACTAGACAAGCTCTTACATACCCTTAGACTGCACTTTTATGAATAACATATGAAAACAGGGACAAACAAAAATATTTACATAACATCTGCTGGTTTACTATATAAACCCACATACAAATAAGGCAAGTTTTTAAAAATATCTTTTCTCCTACTAGAAACATATAAACAGCTGGAATTTGGTAGAATATGGCATGAGCAATGAACCTTCTGAAAATCCAGAGCTAATTTATTGGACACGAGACCTTGAAAACTATGATTACTAGAGACTAACTCCATTTCAATGGAGGGAGAGCAATTCAATTTCCAGCATTAATCCTTACCAACATGAAGCTTAAGCCTAACAGGATCTTAGCCCTGCTTATAAAGGTAGCATAAGTAATTTTAATTTCATAGGGTATGATTCTCAGCAATGTGTCTTAAATAATTATGGGGAAATCTCTGGGCTTTCATGGTTTGAAGCAAGTCACTGTCATGCCAGTGGATGAACAAATCAGAAATTATCAGCTTCCAAAACCAAATTGAATTCATGTTAAAAAATGACACTGAACCCCCAAATAAGCTAAATTCTTGCTGAATAATTGGCAGACAGGGACACATCTTGGGGGAAGCAGTGGGTGGGGGAGGTGGGAGGTGGGAGGGAAGAGTATGAAAGTTCACTTTAAAATTTTAAACAAATAAGGTGTATTTCTCATAGTAGGCCAGTAATCTAGGATAGTGAAGATTTAGTGTCACTGGGCAGCCCTAAGAAGTGCTTAACTGAGTCTTCATTTATTTGATCTGTCATGGGCTTTTGCCATAATGACTTGCTCAATAATAAATAAGACTAAAGACCCATTCATTAGAGTGTTTATAAAATTTTTTGACAACTGACTGGTGCAATACTAAGAATGAAATCCAGTCTCCTATATACTTCTAGAGTATAGCAGTGTCAAAACTCTCAAAGTCGTCAGCATGACTGACGTTGGAATGTTGCTTCCTAAATCCTTCTTCTTGAGTCCAGCTTTCATTTGATATCAGTGTTTCTCATAACAAGAAAACTGTTCCAGTTAACAGAGGTGGCAGGCAGTGAGAAGGTACTAACTGGTACACTACGGTCTGCACCTCTCCTGGAGCCTGTCTTTGATTATGTCTCAGTAAAAAGTGTGAGAGAACTCATCCAGTTTCCTGCCTGGAAGTCAAAGATTCTTGTATAACTTGTTCTGCCAATGCCAATGATCAGCTTTAGCTAAGTGAGACAATCCTGACCAAGCATATTCTGAAAGAACAGTTTTTAGTCATCAGGTCTAGGTTTCCCTGGTGTATCACACTTTCTTACACATGTAAAAAAGTCAGCACATTTAAAAATAGAAATTAGAATCAAATATTGGAAAAAGAAATTGCTGTCACATGAAATGTATGAGTTTGGTAACCAACCTTTCACATGGTTTTCATACGGATGTATATGGTTTTGTTTTATTTGCCAAATATCTTCAAGGTTTTTCCTGAAGTACAAGTTTTTTTGATAAACTCAACTGGTAATTTTGAACACTTTATTCTTTACAAAGAGAGGAATTTTGAGCCTCAAAAAAATATTACCATGTGCACTAGTTAGTAAAGTGAGCATTTTTATATATGGCTTTAATGTATTTATGAAGTAGATGGGGTTTCTGCTTACTAAACAGAAACCCAAAATCCTGTTAAAAATAATTTCATGGCACTTAAAAGCAAATTCTATATTAAAGCTACTGCACTGGATTATTATCACAGAAATGCACTGAGTGATTTATACTTCAAAAATTAATTTTGTTCAAACTCTGACTGTACATGAGTGATGATCAGAGATGCATATATTCTGATGAGATTTTCTTTCAGTGGTTTTGTCCAATGAAGGAAGTTGTAATGCCTCAGAACCCAAATGATAACATTCATGTATCTTAGGAAAAAATATGTACTAATAGATGATCACACAAAGTTTTAAATCTCTGAAGTAATTTTCTCAGTGAGCTTAAAGAGAGCAACAGATCTTCGAGCATTTTGACAAGGAAACCCACTATCCTGAAAGAGAGGAACAGATTTGTTTGAAATTATACAACCCATAAAAAAATGAAACCTGCTTAGAGGAGCAGGAGCTTAATTTATTTTCTTCCCCAAAGTCTTTGACAGAGTTAAAAAAGAAACAGACTTTTAAATGTTAGGAAAAAAATTGAGAGCAACAGTTAGCTTTTTTTTATGCTTAAATATTTCAGATACAACCAGGAAACAGATTTCTCTAGCTTAAAAAGAGAAGCTGGAAAGATTTGCTTTCTCTGTCGCTCAGACACACAAAGACAAACCAACAATCAAGAGAGCCAGAGTTTGTGTTTAGTAGTTTGCATTCCCTAACCAAATTTTTATTTCTTAATTCTGCCACAAGTAAATACTCACCGAGTTTCTGAAGCAGAAAGTGACACTGAATCCAACTGGATTGATGGAGGTACAGCAGTATTATCTATTTCATACATGCTCTTTTTTAACCTCTCAGCACCCACAGCTACAGCCACAAAACCCAGAACAGCTACTGTAATATAAGAGCCCCATTGTGTCTCAACCCTACAACCTTGACTGAAGATACTCAGCAATTTCTTCAATTTGCCAGTGAAGTGACTCTGTACCTGTATCTTTCTTCCCACTGTGTGAAGGCAATTCCAAAAGCTTCAGAGAGCAGCTAGGCCAGGGATCTGCTTTGTTTAACAATCATTTTAGAAAGCACCCAACTCAATCCAAGGAACAAAGGAAACTTCAGCCCCCCACAATGGGGTTTACTGGCTGTGAGTTTATTCTTATTCATATAGTTTTCTGGTGCACTTATACAAGAGCCAGGCATTTTAGGAACTTAAGGTAGGTTACCCTGATTTTACTGTTGGCAAAGCACTCAGACACAGTAGGTTCGAAAGCACAACCCACTCAAACATGCTATTATTAGAACCAGGTGGTAAATAATTTTCCCAATCTGGGAATACTTTTGAAATTAAGAAAAGAAACCTCTTTCCACTGTAAATTGGGACTAAAAACCAAAATCTCCACAAAATCTGCAAATTGGAAATAAGTGGAAATCAGTAGGAACAATTTGGCTAACTAGAAACCATTAAAATTTTGGGATGAAAAGTTATCAAATTTGGAAAAAAGTATTCAGAAGATAGAGAGATGGTAGAAAACACACTGTAGGAGAAAGGAATTGGTGAAAACATTGTCCTTAAAATTATGCTCATTAATTATAATTATTCTGTAGTATAAATACATGTATTTGATGAAGAGCATCTACATTTGTTGAAAACATCAAACTTACACGGTTCTCATTTCCTTTTCCCTTTAAATTCTTATGCTTGCTCACAGAAATCAGTCATGAATTTATATGCTCCCAACATGGTGTAGATTTGGGTTTAGAAATAGGAACAGCAGAATCTTCAGTATTTTGAACTCAAATTCTTTCATAAAGCCCCTGAACTAAAACATTGAAACTCTACAGGTTCGTATGCCTGCTTTTCGGCTTCAAACAGCGGTACAATATACCACAAAACCTATGAGACTGGAAAGAAACGTCACCTTCAAATATATCTGTAAGTGCAGGAATGAGAAGAATTTCACTTCACAGAATAAGGTGTCATATTAATCCCATAGTATGGGTGAATATTTCCCCATAAGCATCACGTGCTGTGATAGGCAACTTCAAAAATTTGAGTAAAAAACCATACAAATAAAACAACTTCCATTAAAAAAAACCAACTTCTGAAAGCTGTCTAACAAAAACACAACATGGCTGTCTACATGCATTTCCATGATTATTTGTTCGGCTACACAATTTCACACACTGAATGCAGGTCAAATTCATCTGTGACATTGGAGGAAAAACTTAACTGAGATCAGTAGATTACGATCACCTGTTGTAGTGGTTAAACTAAACTCCCATTTCATACACTTCCACATAATAGAAAAGACACAGATACTCTAAAACTCAGGGTTTGTATTTTCTGCAGGTTTTGTGTTGTTCTTCCAATACCCCACAGATATTTATGAGATGTATGTTTAACAACAGTATATTTAACTAGGCAACAAAGTTCCATTGTCGAGACAGGATGGCCTTATGGCAGAAATTGTAACATGCTTTCAAGTCTGGTGATGTGTTTTCCAGTTCTACGATGAATCTTGTTTACATTTCTCTAGTTCTTTGTAATGCCACTGCAAGAGCAGCAGAGCAGGATACCCTAACTCAACTTTCAGTGGTACTAGGATTGACTAGGTGTATGCTCCAGTTTTAAATTGATTTTTTGCCCCAGGAATTTGGTTATGATGTCAAGAATAGAGTTAGAGAAAAAAAGTTGGAATCAAGAGCAAAATTACCCCCATAAATTCAAAGGTAGGTACTACCTAAACCAGCTAAAATGAAACATGCTGCCTCATTTTTAGTACTATTCCTCATCTTTTGTGTTCAGGAAAGGAAAACAGAAAGGTTTAGTATAATCTCAGGATAAGAAATCTTCTTTTTAAAAATCATTTTCTGAACATTTTGCCATTAGACATTTCTAAGATGACAAAAGGTTTCACAACAGCAGATGATAAGCAACACAGATATTCTTCAGCATAATTATTTTAAAAACTGACAGCTGTAAATATGTCTAAGAAAAGACAAGTGAATCCAATATGACATAAGAAATATCATCATTTCTGTCCTTGCATCTTAAAATATTTTCTAGGCAGCTACCTCCTTGTTTTGGAAAGTCTACACTGTTTTAAGCAACAAAATATTCTGGTTTTATATGCAGCAACTCTAACATGGTTCTGTGCTGTATTTTGCTAACATCCTGATTTTTATATGCTGCAATAATCAATCATTCCCTGCTAGAGAGAAACGTGCTATTTCTAACGTTTTATTTTTAACAGCATGTTTCATAATAGATCACATTCAATTCCATTTGTGAGCTCCCCAAAGCCCAAAATAGCTGTAAAAGATGGACAGTTTCTGGGTAAGAAAAATATTTTGGCTGAGGATATTTACAACTTGGAAATACTTAATCCTTAATAAAATAAAGGTTAGCTGCTGTGAAGCTGATAATTAGAGCTCAGAAACACTGAGGCTGCCTAATAAATTCTGGTATGTAGGTACAGAAGTTCTGTCTATGTTTTGATAAATCTTATTCTGTTCTCCAAATGCTGACTTGAACCAGGAGGCTAGGGCTGAAGGCATGAAAAGCTATTTTTAGCTCTCATTCCCTGTGTGAGGATCTAAATGGGCTACATAGACCCCAGTGAATGGTGCTTATGAAATATTTGCATGGGGATAGTCATGGGATAGTCATGGAAGCCAGAAGTACAAATCTAGCAGAGAAACCTCTGTTCAATAGACATATGGTTCTTAAATTGTCCTAAGTAGCTTAGATGGCTACTGCAATGATCCTAAATTACACTAAATGTACTGTGAGAGTAAGCAAAGAGGAAATAATACTATTTGAGATTGCTGAAAGTTCAGCAACAGGAGAGGCCATATTCACATTTTCTATGTGTTTAATAGTACCAGAGAGATGATTCAATATACCTTGACTGTCTAGGATTCAATGACCCTTTGATCTGTGTGGTCATGCTGTATTTTAGTATATTTCATGACAAAATACAGAATCAAACAATTAACTGCTCAAACTTTAGAGTCAGTTTCAAGTCTTCGTTCTTGGGCACATAAATCTGGTTCAGGTTTTCAAAATGCTCACTCTGTCTGGGAGCTGAATACTTTTGAAGTCTGATCACTTAATCTGGTGCTAAAAGTGAGTTGAACAGAGTTTTATTGATAAATTAAGACCTACTTATTAGTGATTAAACCAAAAAAAGAAAAATGAGAGCATGTGTGTAAAATTGTATCTAAAGAACTGGTAGTCTAAAGGTATATAATGTTCAAAAATAAATGTGTCCATCCACCAGTACATATTACAATTATAGAAAAGGTGGATAATTACATAGAAATGCTGAAATTAATCTATTGATCCAGAATAGTAGGAACTTGGAATAATAAAAAAAGAGGATGACAACTTGAATCCTCTCTTAGAATTGAAGAACACAATTACACCCTGCACAAACTTCTAAAAACTAAAATAAGCATGGTGGAGTTTTGAGAATCTGTACTGCAGCCCTACCAGATAACTAAAGAAATTTACACTGTGTCTAGAATTAAAGAGAAAAAATTGCCATTTTAAATATACTTGTCATGCGTAATTAGATACTCTGTTTTTTACTTTCTCTGATGCTTTCTTAAGGATGTTTGATAGGATTCGACTCTTATTTTCATTGGCTAGCCCATAGCAATCCTTTGGGGACTTGTGTAGCAGAGTCTATGAAGAATATTTGAAAATCTCATCTCCCAAATTTATAGTCAAGGAGATGAATTTCCTGTTACTCTTATTTGCAGCTCTTTCAAATGTGTATTTGGGCATTTATTTTCCTACTGCTTAACACTGTTGAAATGCTTTGTTTGCTTGGCAGGGTAATCAGATATTTTATAAAAGTACTTTAGCAGAGTAAAGCAAACTGTTTTCCCTACAGCTGTCTGATAGATTTGCCAATGGCAAAGTGTCATGTTATTAACAATTATTTCCAAGTTATCATAACATCTCTAAAGCATTTAGCAAGCCACTGTCTTCATTTACATTTTTAAATGAAGCATATAACAGAACATTATAGATGCATGAGTGTGTTTGATAAAGGTTTTGGACATTTACTGCAGTCTTAAAAGTTAAAAGTGTTTCTGTGGGTTTTTTTTATGGGACTGTACAGAGCTAGAAAATTCTTTTGAGAAAGTCACGATCTGAGCATTTTAATGGAATAGAAAAGCTAGACTTTTTATTTCCCTCTGACAAAGGAAGAAAAAGGATGTCCAGGCCTCCCTGTTTTATACATGATGACATAGCAAATTGTATGCAACCAGGAGAGGCTGTCAGAGCAAAGAGTGGGTTTATTTATGCTGTAGGTGAGCTGTGGCATATGATGATCAGCCAAAAGCTCAATGGATTCTGAAAACTAGAATATTTCAACTGAAGGGTATTTAAATGAGTCAGTGCAGACTCTCTCGTCGTTTCTGCTGTGATAACATTGGAATTTAAGGCTTTTCTAGAAAGGATGTAGAACATACCTGCTCCTTTTTACCCCTCTGAACATTATAGCAGACAGGTTAGAAGGAATCAGCACTTGGATCATGCAAGTGGAATTACACAGTAAGTGTATGATCTGGTGGGAAGGCTCTATATTGTGTTTCACTGGTTTCAAATACATTGCACCACTGCAGGAACACACAACGTGTCCATTGGAAAGTCAAGCTGATGTACATTTGATTGAGTATGAATGTGTGTTTATGGCTGGATTTCCTTGCAGGGAAACACACTGGCCTCACCTGACTCACAGCTTCTAATTCCAGTATTTTGATAATAGTGGTCGTACAGAACATGTGGCCTTTTCATACCAAATGTATGTTTTTATTACATTTCCATTGATCCATATCTGTTTCAGGATTTCTCTTAGGCTTGTTTCAGACAATATAATGAACTTCCATTTTGATTTTTTCCTTCCAATGACCACAGTAAAATGTCTTCTAATTTCACAATGTGATATAAAAGACAAGGAAACTTCTCCGTAAAAAAAAAAAAAAAAATTAGTTTGTATTGTCATGAGCATAATATAAATGTTATGTAAAATAATATGAATATAATATAAAATTAGTACATTACATTTCATAGATTACATAAACATTCTTTTTATTGTAGCATTGCTGGGAGGAGGACATCAACTATAGTGAATTGATCCGTTTTACTTTTTAATTGATAACCTTGGCCATAGGATATCAATTTAATGGAACTACTTCTGAAATGAATCCAGGACTCCACATAACTCCAGGATTGCAGACCTCTATTCCAGTGCGTTCTCTCTAGCTTCCTGGTGCTATCCTGTGTGGTATGTGTTAACATATCAATAGTTTTAAGATCTAAAAAAATCTTTGTACTGACTTCCCCATTCTGGACCATCTGTTGTCCTCAAATCACACATGCAGTTTACTTTTCCCTCCAGCTCTACATTTGTTTCTACAGTCAGCCTGGGCAACAAATTCAGAACCAAGGTATAGGGTATATGTACTTAAGTACCTGATTTTTGTTGAATTAATTATATGACTGTATTTTGCCAATGATGCAAACAGAATTCTCAATCAGAATGAAAATCATATTTTAATCCCTTTGTCCAGTGCATCAATTTAGTTTCAAATACAACAGTGTTATAATATGACTCTTCCTTTTTCCCCCTCTTTTTTTCTTTTGTTTTTTTGGGTTTTTTTTTGGTTTTTTTGTTTTTTAATGCTGAATAATGCGATTAACACAGACCTAAGGAAAATACTTTTAGGCTCTTTAAAGATAAATTACGAAATCATGCATCAGAATTATGCTTATACTCCCACAACACTGCAATATACACAATGGCAGTGCGTAGATAAAAGCACAGTCATTATACACTTTGTAACCTTTTCTAGGTTTAGAAAATACAGATTAACAAGTAAGGAAAAGAGGAAAAGAGCATGCACAGCAGTTTCCTCTTTCGTTCATTCACTGCAATTACTGAGTCAGGTTCTTTATTTTTCAAGACTACCTTTTTCCAGCAAAGTGAAATGCTAAATTGCTCAAACCATGAGAAATAATCAGAAAGAACTACATTCATCTTAGAGCACTGAGTCAATTTGTAATGGAAAGTGAGAAAGAGGGGCAACCTGTTCCCGCTCCAATGTAAACAATGTGCCTGATTTTTATCTCAATTATATTGCTAAGAGAAAGGGTAAGGTCTGCTGGAGACTTCCACACCATCAGTTATGTGTCACTTTCCTGGGATCAAGAAGACAAAATGCAAACACATTTTATTCTTGTGTTATTTGAAGAGTAAAGTTGTCCTCATGGTTTCATATATAGCACTAATCCCAAACTGAAGTATATCTTTAGAGCTACCAAAGTTTCTGTGACAGAAATGTATTAATGTTCTTTTATATGGCAAGCAGTTATATATTTATAGTGCTACAATATTACTAGTAAGAAGTTTGGTTATTTCTAAGGCTCCACTTTGAAAGTGACAAAAGACAAGTTCAACAATCCACTTGACAATCAAGCAATATTTTTTCCAGTTTAGTTCACCCAAACTGTGAAAATAAATTTGCTAGAAAAAACTGGGGGTTGTATGGAAAACTTAGTATGTTTGGGGAACTTAGATGATTATCTTCAAAGTGAAGAGAAAAAAAAATAACATCAATTTAGGAAGAAATTCTGATTCATAATGTAAACAACAAGTGACCACACAGATATCATGTGCCACCTACAGCATGTGAAACTAGTTGTAACCAAGATTGCCTGATGAAAGATTTTTCTATTGGATTACCTATCTCCAGAAAAAAAAATAAAAATTACCTAATCTAAACAGCTCAGGTCCTCAAATTTTAATTTAAGACTCCTGTAGAAGGAAAACAGCACTGATTTAAAAGGCAGGAAAGAGAAATTCTCTTTCTGAGAAAACCGTATCAAAGCAGAAAACTACAAAGCCACCTCCCATCCCTTATCAAATTTCTTTTCACAACACCCTTGCTTTTTTGCTGCTAGAATGCCTTTGAAGGCAAGGAAATTTTTTTTTTAATTTTTATTTTTTTTTAAATGGATTTGCCTGTTTCATAAAGCAAATCAGTTTCTGGACTCCTGCTCTGTCTGTATCTCACAACTCAAGAGTTTCCAGCAGGGAAACTGAGCTTCTAGAAAGTAGAAATTGAATATAAATCTATAAAGTCGCAGGGCAGAACACTCAAAACTAAAGCCTTTTTTTTTTCCACTCTAACAAATTTGCATTTGTTTACAACCTAGTTTAAATCAATCTGATTAAATAAGAACGTAGCGATGACTCAGATGAGCATAACCTACATAACCTTGTCTGGAACGCTTACATTGTTATTTTTGCAGCAGAAGCATCAGCTGCAAAAATTTGACAAATGAAAACCTTAGCTAAATCTATATGGCTTTTAATGGTAATGAAGACTTTACAGTTCTTATTTCTTCTCACTAAAGTGCCTATATTATCTCATGAGTATACATCAATTAACCATAAGGATGTAATTCAGAATAAAATCTTCTTGACAGTGAGGGTAATCCTGCCTAACATCAATTCTCCTCTTGGTTAAAGCTATTTCCTGTCCTGGACTTGCCACTGTGCAAACAATCCTAATCAATACCACAAGAAGTCTTAGCCAGAGAGGGCAATCTCCCACAGAAAAAAACAACAGCACTAATTATTGCTGAGAATGATTTTCCTTTAAATGGTTTACTTCCACTCAACCTTGAAAAGAATCTGGTCCAAAATTAATCTAGAAAAACAGTTGCTTACATCACAAAAGCATTATTATTTATTTGGAAATTGTATCAGCAGAAAGAAATTATTAACTAAAAATCTTTTAATGTTGGTGGAAGTGGGATTTCCTCCCCTTTGGACCAAGATAAATTTCAAGATCTGTAAGTGAAATACTGTATCACTGCATTGTGGCTCTCCTTAACTCCTAATATTCAAGCTGCTGTAAATACATTTACGTCATAAAATGTATATTCTTTAAATGCTAATTGTTAAACTAGAATCTAAAATTTCAAAGCATTATAGATAGTAGTCACAGCCTAATATTTGTACTGTGCAGGTAGGACCTCAGACTGACACTATTCCTGAGGGTTTAAAAAAGAAATTTTTGGCTTCTCTATCCACAGTTTTAAAATTCAGCCTGAATGCTGAACAGAGCTAATCTTTAAAGCCGTCCAAAGTACAAATGAATTGTGCAGCTTCAGCTGGTATATCTACAGTGAAAGAAAGGTATATGAACCAGAAATGTTCCTTCCGACCTGCCTAGCCATAAGAATCATTCCCATATAGTGCCACTATCCATCTTGATTTCGTTCATTTACGTAAAATTGATATGGAGACTAAGACTTTTTGTTCACTTACTTAATTTCAGTGCCCATAATTACTATTTGAAAAAAATTTTGCCCAGCCTTGGAAATTATACTGTTATTACATGTAACAGCTGGCTATATTTTCATTATTTCTCACAGTGGATTATGTTGATGCCACTCTTTTCCAAGCAGCTTTATTCACTTGGTTTTCTCAGGTAGCCTTTTTTCTCTCTAGCAGTAAAGGGACAGGAGAACATCAGTCTCAAGATATTGCAGATTACCTGCTTAACATATTCCATGTGCACTGCTACAGGGGGTGAAAACAGGGAGCAAGTAGGTACCTTCCTGAGTAAACAAGTTCAGTAATGGTGTCCTGGTTGGTGTTAGATCCAAAGAAGGACTGAGACAAATGAGCAGAGGAACTATATTTTATTTAATCTAATAATATAACCATTACTTTCAGTAAGGGACAATCAATTCTTGAATTGCCCATGAATCTCCAGAGAATAATGTGCAAGTTTTTCAGTATTTCACAGCTGTATTCTGCCCTCAGAGTATATGGGCAGCTCTTTTCAATTACAAAGGATGCAGATGAAGGGTATGATATGTCCTGAAGTGATGACAATTTGATGATTATTGTGTTTGATTTGAAACTCTACCCTTACCATTGAACTTATATTTCTTTTATAAGGCCTATTTTAATGTGGTTATAGAAACCTTTGTCTCATTTCACCCAAGGCAGAAATAGCATGTAAGCCCGAAAGAAGTATTTTCCTTTTTTCCACCAAAATTAGAGACAGAACATAAGAAAAAACCAGACATGTCTACTCTGTCCTCCAACTTCTATTAAGGCCTTGTTTTCTGAGATATCAACACTTCCGTTTAATAAATCAGGAAATAAATAGCCTGATGTGATCCTTTTCAGCCTTAAAAGATGCTTCATGAAGGTAGCCATTTTTTCACAAAAAATGTTTTGTCAGTAGTGTATTTTGAACTTAGCTATGAAGGATTGATACATCAATTTGAAGAAATTCTGTTCATTTGAGGAAGGAGAGAAACATCCTTCCATATTCCTCCAAATATGAAAGTTTTCGTTTCATCTTTGAAGCCAAGTATTTGGTTCCTCCAGTTTGCAACAGCATTTAATTTCAAATTTCACATAGTTTTAACACATTAAATAACCCCAAAATATTTTCTTAGATTCAATAACAATATATGTTTCAATATTAAGACAGAATCTTTCTTTCTCTTTCTGACTCTTTGAAATTCATAGTGATTGGATGCTCCTTTTTCCCAAAATTTCTACAAAAGATTCAGAATTTAGCCATAAAATCCTAAAAGGCAAATGTTCTAAAAACCTATTTGGTTTGCTGTTTGCACACACCTACATTTTGGGTTTAGTTTTGAAAACATATATGTAGGTTACCATGTTAAATATTTCCAAAACATAAATGCTCTCTTCTGGGTTGAAAAATAACTTTTCATTTGCCCAAGATGTTTATTGTTGTCACCATACATTCAGCCAGAGAACTCCATATCAAAAAACCAAGATATGCCATGTCAATGAAATACGACTGTCTCTGGTCAGTGATGCTGACTTTCAATTTAATATGTCCTTTCTAGCCGTGAAGAGAAGAGCTTAATTGTTCTCACTATGCATGGAAAACATGTACTGAGTATTATTTCTAATCAGTGTTTTAAAGAAGCACATGCACATAGAGGATCTGTCTTCTACACGACACAATGATTCCTGTCTGAATAATTTATTAGAATACAGCAAAATTTAGACATCACACAAAACAATAAATTGATAATTCCCATCAAAATAAAATGTAATTTAAACTAAAGCAGAAGCTATAGCTGATTTCCTGGCATGAATAGAGTGGCATCAAAGCCTTCTTTAAAAATAAAGCAAAACAAACCACAACAAAGTAGCTGTAATTTTCAATCTTATCAGCATAGACTTATCTAATTAATTTCTTGCTTTAAATTATGAGGCAAATTTTGGATAACTGAACTGTGGTAGTTATTTAAAGAAAAAGATCGCACAAATAGAAAAGCTGGATGTTAAAGAGGGAAATATTGATATACTGCATTTCATTGGGAAACTTCAAAAAATGTGCATGACTGAGAAGTAGCATTACGCCGCGTACAAAAAAAGTTCTGGACCTGTTGTTAATTTCTTTCTACAACCCGTTCATGTACTTTCTTGCTTTACAGTAACCTTCTGATTTATTTACCAACTCTGTGTCTTTTTTTTTTAATGTATGATGTTTAGTCATGTTACATCCAACAGACATGATGTTTTTGGACGTATACAAACAAAAAAGATAAACAGAGCAGACAGTGCAATTCAAGCATTGTTTGCTGAACTTCATTATAATAAACTGGTTTTATTTACCTCAGCAAAATTTCACACAGACTTGAAGTCTAAAAAATTCTACCTTCCTTTTGGGTAAGAAGTAGCTTTCATAGGTTATCAGTGCTTTTTAAGAGAATTCACCGTTCAATCAGGGGTTTACCAGGAAAATTACATAAAATAGTAAACCTCTATGGGCTTATGTAGGAAGTGTTGAAAGGAGAACCCTCTTCTTCACATATTTACAAACTCAAGGCCAAGAACTTACCAGTTTATAGTGTTTTCTAAAGGAACTAGCAGCTTGGGATCTTCAATTTTTTCAATGTTCAATTTTAGAAACTTATGGGCTTATTAAAACCCACAGTAGTAAGTACTTATCTCATGAAAATCCTTCACCGAAATACTCATAATTGCATGTGCTTATGAGAATTAGTTGTCTATAAATGCTAAGTGATAAATTATAGAACATTCCCCAGTAAAGATCATATGTTTGGATATGAATGCTCATTTTTTTCTTCTAAAATCATAGTTTTCTTATGCATATACAAATCACTTTCCAGTGGTTACTAAAAATCATTAAGAATATAGAGAATCAGGAATTCTAAATCTCAAATAACACAGGAAAGTATTGGGATGACTTAGGAGTTTTTTAAATTTAACTTGGCTTTAGTAGCTGGAGAACTCTCAGAGATTTTTTTCAGGTCTTTCAGTTTCTCTGGTCTTTTCTTCCTACATATGTTTGCATAATTTTAGGGATACTGTCAATTGTTTCATAGGTTTAACTGCAGAACAGAAAATTGCTTGTGTTTTTTTAGCTTTTTAATTTGCTTCAGCATTCATTTGACATTATTTCCTGGTCCCTATCATCTATTTTGATTTTCTTTAACACAGAAAATATTTCTGTTTCTAGATGTCTTCCTTTGTTCAGTATGTTCTCTGACAGACATGTATCATAATGTTCTTTTAATTTTCTTCAATTTATGTTCTGGAAATTGGTCTTTTAATAGCCTTCAAGATTTTCCAAGCTGTGCCAATAATTTGCCACTTAACAGTGGAAGTGCAGCAACTGATCTTTCATCGTTCTCCTGCAGAGTAAAGGAATCACTTTTTCTAGTCAAAATTGCCTTTCAGTTATTAGAAACTAAAGTTGTGATACGCATTCAGAGACATGAGGATAAAGAATTGTAGAATAAAATGAGAGTTAAATTCCAGCTTAATGAATCATTTAGAAACAATACATCTTTCCCAAATAATCAGCAATCCTCCCTGTCAAAACATAACTTTGCCAGACTTGTCATCTGACATGCTGTTTAAAAGGAGACAAAAGTCTTATAGTCTAATTTTCTGGTTCTTTTGAAAACTTCTCATTTTACAAAGGGAATATAAGCCATTCACAATTTTCTAATCCGTAAGTGCTTGGAGAAGTAAAAATGAAAGTAGAAACTGAGGATGTTGCTTGGTTATAGCAAACACCAACTACTTTGGTACGCGGCTAAGTGGACACTGTCCCGTTTTCACTTGGTACATACATGGTTTGATGTAACAGAGCAGACCATTCCTGCAGTCACCTTCATTATAAACTGAAGCCAATTGCATCAAAAGTATAGTAGTTAACATTAGTTTGGTCTGTATCACCTTATTTTCTTGAATGGGTAATAGCCTGTTAAGACAAGCTCAGAATTCAGCTTTTTCATAAGCAGTTAAGGCTAACCAAGGGGCTGAAAATAACAATGATTATTTTTAAACAAAAATACTAAGTTCCACAAAGAGTATACCGACTAGCTCAATTTTAAGTCATTTTCCTTGAGCAGTTACTCTGTTTTCCTTCATGTGAGTGCTCTGTTTACTTGACAGTGGTAGAATCTTTCTCCTAGAGTGGCTTGAGAGCACGATTTTCCTCACTTTTCTTCTATAAGACCACAGAAAAGAACCAATGCACGATTCTTCCAAGACCGACTCTTTACTCAGAGAAGCATAGATGGAGGATAAATCCAGAACAGAACAGATTTGATGGGTGACAGTCTTGTTCTGCTAAGTCACAAATGTGTTAACATACAATGGTGAAATTGGAGAAGAAGCAGGATAATTCACATCCAGCCAAATCAGCTAAAATATTCCCATTGACTTCAGCTGTGACTATGGTCATGAAATGTCTGATGCTTGTCATTTTCCAGCCAATAGAAGAGATGTGAGATAAAGACAAACTTCTAGTATGCCAAAATAGTTTTGCAATGGGTAGCATTATTGAGAAAATGGAACAGTGGATGTATAATGAGACTAAACTGATAATGAGACTGTAAACTGATGAATGGTAGACGGGATTTTATTACTAAATATAAGCCTTTACCCACTTGGAAAATAGGGATTTGATTTTTGCAGTTAAAGATATAAGACCAAAGATCTCTGCCACATTTATTAATCACAACTTAAAATCATCTTAGCAATTCATTATAGCACCCATATATCAAAAAACCTCAACATGGTCCCAGCTCATTTCATGATAAAATTGAAAACTATCTGAAGATTACACTGGAATTCTTCAAAAAGACAAAGTGTCATGGTTTAACTCCAGCTGGCAACTATGCACCATACAGCTGCTCACTCTCTCTCCCCAGAAGAAGGATAGGGGGAAGAGAATTAGAATGGTAAAAGTGAGAAAACAATTGGGTTAGGATATGAATAGTTAAATAACTGAAATAAAATAAAATAATTAATAGTAACAATAATAATAAATTGAAATGAGAAGGAAAGTAACAAAGAGAGAGAAATAAGACCCGGAAAGGCAAGTCATGCAAATGAAAACAATTTCTCACCACCATCCAACTGATGCCCAGCCTGTCCCTGAGCAGTTGCCCCCTGGCCATACTGCCTCCTAGTTTTATTGCTGAGCCTGCTGCCACATGGACTTGAATAACCCTGTGGTCAGCTGGGATCAGCTGTACCAGAGATGCCCCCTACCAACTCCTTGTGCACCCCCAGCCTCCTCGCTGGTGGGGCCACCTGAGGAGCAGAAAAGGCTCAGATGCTCTGCAAACACTGCTCAGCCATAACAAAAACATCCCTGCATTGTTAACACAGTTTCCAGCACAAATCCAAAACAGAGCCCTGCACTAGCTACTATGGAGAAAAGCTGAGACAGTTCAGACTGAGATATTTGATGAATGTTACAATAGAGGGCAATCCTAAAATGGAAGTCCCATCCCTGTTCCTTCCTGCTGAAAAGACCCTCAATGTGACTGGTGAGCTTTTGCAAATGTAGCTCTCCATCTATCACCATACACATTTTTTTGCAACTTCACAGATAGCTCAAAAGGTTTTACAGTCACAGGATTTCCCACTCTGTTACACAAACCTTTAACCCTTTAGTCCAGAATGTCAGAACAAAGTGGAGTTCTGCAGGACAAGAGCGAATGTATGAGCAGAACTGTGTTCAGCTCCTCATTCCAAATCAATCTATGCCTAGTTCTAGTTGATGTAGCCAGTTCCACTGGTTTCTACTAGTTTCAGTCAATTGTTTTTTTAAGAAGAGAGGGAGAGGAAATAAAGGTCACCGAGGAAAGTTATCTATTGACATAAGCATATGTTTAGTATGTCAGAGAAGGAACAGCAAACTGGACATTTCTTTTCCCATCTATGGCTTTTTTTCTAGATTGTCTCTTAAAACTCTATTCCCAAATAGCAACAGTCTCGGTAGTAACAGTGACCTTTGGCAACAGCCTTTCTGTCTTTTGGGACTACATAGATTTTTTTTTCCTCTGGCTCCCATATAGCAATTTGGCATCTTATTGACCCAGATCTACAAAGTGGGCAGTATCACTAGCATCAAGGGAGTTTGAGAGATTTTTTTAGTACAACAAATTAGAACATGAGCTGGCACAGGCTGCAGTGAAAAAAAGCATTGATAGTACTCTAGATTCAAGCAGCTCTAGTGGGCTGACAGCCATGTTTGGTGGATGTGGCATTGGCTGATTTGTCTCAAGATTAGTTAGCCACACACAGTACTTGGTAGCCACACACAGTACTTGGCAGCCACACACAGTACTTGGCTTGCTGGTCTTCCAGAGTGTGTCTAGGCCGCAAAGGCTTTAGTTTCAGTTTGCAAAAGTCCAAGTGAGTAAAGGCTTATGTGCTTGTAGAATGTATTAATATATTAACACATAAGAGCACAGAAATTATGAGAAACCTCTCAACTTCTTGCATTTTCTTGTAATTATTGAAACATTTCTAGGGATTTCTTTTATAGACAATGGGCCTTGTACATCCTTTATATTTTTCAGGGTTTTTTTAATAAAGGTTAATGCATATTCCATTTCCCTGTAGAATACAATAATTTTGTCAGCAGTAAATGTTTGGAATCCTTGTATGGATTTATTCTCATAGTGAAATTATCTTGTATTCCTATTTAAAACTCTGTGCAATGTACCAGCTTACTAAAGGCTTGAAATTGATTGCTTTGAACGACATCCTGTGGAGGATAGTCTGCAGCTATCCAGCCTAGTTGATTTTAATCCTACTCAACACTATTACTCGGTAATTACAAATTAAGCAGGTCTAAAACTGAATGGTTCTATCGCCTTCCAAAGACCCACACTGATTCTTCCCAAGAGAATACTATTCCCCAAGTACTGTTTGAAAGTTCTCCTATTATCCTGTTAGAGGAAACCAAGGCTGTTTTGTAGACTATTTATGAGAAAACTTTATAACTGTTTAGCTTTACAGTGTTGTATAGAACAGCACGGGTCATGCGCAAATCACAGCCTTGAGATTAGATTCTTACCATTGCAGCAAGCAATAGGTTCGATCCTGGAGCAACTTTTCTTTCTTTCACAGCTGTTTTTCTTTACAGTTGTATCAGCTATACAGTTCTCTCTATATTCAAACAAGTGTACTGCAACAAAAACCCNAAAAAAAAAAACAAAAAAAAAAAAAAAAAAAAAAAAAAAACCCAACAAAAAACAAAAAACAACCAGAAAATTAAGAAACAGAATGACCAGCCTCAGTGAGAAAATAACATGGAACAATATGACCTCTCTTTGAAAATAGTGACTTATTCCAACTAAAAATATGTAGGTTGTATACTTCAGTTGAGGATACATTTTTGTTCAGAACAAGGCTCAGTTTTGAAGTCTCTGTGTATGGACCCAGCTGAAGGAACATAGGAAGTAAAGGACATAGGTTCTGAGTATTACACAGAAAGTATCTGAAAGTTTTATGTTAGTGTTAATATTCTCCTCTCAATCAGGCAGATTAATTGCTGGAACACTCACTATCAGAGACTGATATATTTTTAAAATCCCCAGTTTTAGACTCTTTACTCAATTGCAATTTTTCCAGATGTCTGCCTGAGGGTTTAAGAATTCGCTACTCCCTGCTATCCATTTCGCAACTCTTCTTTATATGTTTAATACAGTTTTGTACTCCTTTGACATCAGTTCATTCCTGAAAAGCATAAGCATCTGACGTTAGTGAGGTACTCTAGGAAATCCCCTCGGCACAAAAGGGATATAATACCTCTTATTTCCAAATCTGCTCATGCATAACCAGGGTTAGCATACACTTCCTCAGAGTATATTTGTCTTCAGTAAGGCAAGAAAGGAAAAGACTCCAGTGAATTTATTTAATAATTGATAGTGGAAATAGACTCTAATGAAATTTCCATCATCCAGAAACATGAACTCTACTTCATATATACTGTCATTCATTTGTCGGCTAATAGCTGACTTGGCAGCTTCCTTGAATTCCCTACTTGGATACAAACAGCCAGTCCACTCCTCCTATGATAAAGCTCTTCAGATCTCAAGGGAACCAGTGACCTGTTAGGGCTGTATCCGTAGAGGCTGTGCACCTCCACCGCAGCACAAATCTACAAGGGAAGGCACATTATAGAGATGAACCTGAATGTTTCAAGGTGTATTTATCTTTTTCTTTGTAAATCCTTTATGGATTGGAGCTAAGAGGACCCTCCAGACAAACACTGAACCCAGTTCATTTTCCAGTCCAGATTCCAAGTCCTTTTATCCCCTATTATTTACGGATGGAAGATTTGTGGGCTGGAAAGTGGATATATTTAGAAACAATCTCCCAACATATGATGGCAATCTAATTTCTCCATAGTACTCATCCCTTATCTTCTTGTATCAGGTGGAAAGTCTGTAGCTGCTGTGACTTCTTAAGACACCAACAGGCACTGTGTACATATTAAGTGTTGTATTTTCACAAAGCTTTAATGTTTATATAACTTCCTGTGAATAAAAATGCATGTATTGTGGATATGCCATGAGAAAGATGAAAAATATATGCTTGCAACAGTAAAGAGCCAAAATATCTGGAGACAGTGGTACTACCTGATACTTAATGGCTGCCTAATGTAATATATTTTACAAGAATCACTGGTCTTAAATTTCCTATTTGACTGTGTTTAAAATTCTAAGACTTCCACTCCTTCCATGATTGAAAAAGATGAAAACTATACAAAAAACTTAACTAAAATAAAAAAATATTTTATTATCACTATTTTTTCTTTCAATCAAATATTTCTTATCTCAGCATTCCCTTAGTGTCCCATCTTACTATAAATAGTTTAACTAAAATGTACAAAGTAGAAAAACAAATCTGTTGTTTTCTAACAGAGTGTTTTTCATCTAATTTCAGGCCTCAAACATGTCATCTTCTTACTACTTATACAGATTTCCTCTTTGATTTCAGTAGGACTAAACTTATGCGGATGTTTCGAGAACCAGGTCTTTTAAAACAGTTACATCAAATACCTCCAAAAGACAGTCTAACGATAAATTTGTATCAGCTTTGTCATACAATAAGTAATTTCATGAGGTTTAAAACATGCATCTCTGAATACAGATACCCAATTTATGGTGAATATTTTATTCTCTGCCAGCATGTGTTCAATCCAAGCTTTATACACCTCCTTAGTCAGAGAGGTTTCAGGGCTTAGTTTAATTTTCCATGACAGCTAAGCTCTTCCATGGCTGACTACACAAGGTTGCTATTAAAGTACTTCTTCACCTGTTACACTCAGTAATCAATAGTCTGCTCTAATATTTATACTGCCAAATACCTCAGCTCATTATTGTAGCTTTTATATTACCTGTATGTCAACAACATGTACATGTGCATGTACAAACTCAAAAAAATGATACTTTTTATAATCTCTAATCATTCAGTCTATTTAAATAATGCTTTGGAAGCACTTTTAAGAGCTCCTAAGATCGGAAGGCCCTGGGGAATATACAAAAGTCTTAAACTATAATTAGGAACCCTAGAGGAGCATTCCATGCAAAAAAATACCCTTTGCATCTACTTCAATAGATCAGGTTCACAGCAAGCCCCTTGAGGTCAGAAGCAAAGTGAGCAAATTGAAAATGTGAGTATTATGAACACAAAAGAAAAGTAGAAATCTTAGTAATGCATTAAAGAACTAGAAGCACCACCAAAACAAAAAAAAAATTTATAACTTCTATATATTCAAACAAATCTGTGTTGATCTGGTTGTCTTCCTTTTAAAGCCTTTAAGGAAAGCTTTAATTATTGAAAAATGTTACAGACTGAAAACAGAAATACCTCAATTTTTCCTTGTACGTACCAATTTTAAATAATTACAAACAAAATATGATAAGAACAATAGCTCTGATCTACAAGGAAAAAAATTATTAAATCTATTAGCACTGACTGCACAGAGTAAAAGTGGGAGAGGACATGAAAAAGCAAGCACTCCACTAATAGTATCATGCTTTTTCTCCAAAGAAAAGAGAAACCTTGCCCTATGGAAATTTTTGTCTACTTCTCTTCAATGTTGTAGTATCCTAGATATCAAGGTTATTACCAACTTTTGTCATATATGCAACATCTCTGAAATACTTTAATCGTCTTTAAAAGATGTATAAATTAGATGCGATACTGAAAGGTAAAGATGGCCACAAAGCAAACATGGATGAGCTAGACATTATTAAGGTGGAATGCAAGACTCAGCAAAGTATGATATCATGAAGATCAGGAAAATTAACTGAAGGTTGAGCAAACAGAGTGAGTGACAGAGGAGACAGCAGCCTTCAATATACAAATGGATTTGCAAGTGACAGAGACCTAGCAGCAGATGTAACAGATATCCTACAAGCTGACAGTATGATCCAGGTTCAATTTTCCACACTTCATTGGAGCATTTAATTCAGTCAATGTTCTCAGCAAAACAGCAGAAGAAAATCAGAAGATAACAAAATCAGATTACCTCTGATAAGAAAATCAGAGAAATAAAATCCAGGAAACTTAAACACAAATAGAAGTGTTAATGAACTTATTTTCAGTGAATATTTTGGAATTATTCTGTAGCCAATGGCAAATCAAGTTCAGAATGCGCAGCATGAGCATTTTATTTTGACACTAGGCAAACACATTTTGGAGTCACTGAATGTTCACAAAGTAAGAGATAAGAGGACTTCAGGCACAAACCAAGTTCTGTCCTTTATTGTCACTACTAAATGGAAATCTTTATTTAATCAGGAGCTCTACTAATATAAGCCAGACCACCACCATTGATAATAATGGCATGATAATGATTTACTCATCAAGAGATTAATGCATTGAATATTTGAAAATACTAGAAAAAGAATCTGTTTTCCCAGAAATAAGCATGACTGAGTAGTTCCAGCACATCCAGATCTCACATGTGAAACAATTTACATGTCTGCAGATGCTCTGAGATTCTCTATGCCGTGTAACAGGAGTGAGGAATTGAACACGAAGAACACAGAGGCTGTGGTTACATACCTCTGGTTGGTGCATATCCACTTTTAGGACTATATTTCTTTCTCCCTTCAAATCATAACCAGATCAGCTGACAAGCCAGCTATCTGTCAAGAATACATACAGAGAGTGGTGAACACTGTGACATGCTCTTATGGAAACAGGATTAAGTTTCTGAACAGTCTGTAAGGCACACTCATTGTGGATTTTCCCAGCCAGGGCTTTCCAGTTGGCACTGACTGCCTCTGTGTAGCTGGATTTTGTCTCATAGCATGACAGCCAAGCTCTGAGTGTTACTGAGCATAAGGGAACCATTGCAAATACTTTCTATTTGTTGGTAAAGTCACAGAAGTCTGTACACTTCTGAAATACTTAGGCACTGGACAGGATCTTCAGACTCAGAAACAAGGCAGAACCTGCAATAGAACTGGAGTGGACCAAATGTTCAGCAGCTGATGAAACCAGACATAGTCTTTTGGCCAAATGTATAGCTAAGCAGACAGAATATGTTTGTCAATATATAGTAGCAGCTGAAAGGCCAGAGAGGATGAATAGGAAACAATTCCCTCCCCAAGAAGAAGGAAAAGATAGCGGATACATTTTTTCCAAATAAAAACTAACAGAACAAACCTAGGCTTAACTCACAGCTCCCACTGATGATACCATGACAAAGGCAGAGCCAGAAACCCATTCAGGAGCTATTTGGTTGCATCTCATTAGATCAGGAAAAGTGACGCTAAGAAAAAAAGTATCAGATCAATATAGATGTATCTTAGTACACATATGAAGTGTGAATCACATTCAGATGCTTGAATGGGCTGGTAGGAATTGGAGTTAACACTTTCCAGACCAAGTGTTCGTGGTTACATCAGAGTCTAAAAATGACAATAGAGTCTACAGAGATTTGGAGTTATGCAGAGCAGGAATTTCTGCTAAAAATGCTAGTTAAAACAGCATGAAGATTAAGCAGTTAATGCTTCTACAAAACTTAAAAGAAATAATAAACAATCTACTGTTTTATGTAGTTCTTATAGAAGGTGTAACAATGGATATATAATTTTACTATAACATCATTTAAATCAAATTGTCAAAACCTTATTTTTTTTATATTTAGCCAATTTTAAAAAAAATTACATAGATAGAAAACTACTAATAGTTTAAATTACATGCAGTAATTTTTACTATATAGCATTCAGATCAATCATACATTCCTAATCCTAATCCTCTGTTTATATCCTGAGCAAGGATAATTTCCTGGTCTGGGATTATGTTGAATAAACACTAATTTCACCACCAAAACCAAGAATTTCCTAGCACTTCTTACAGAGAACTGTACAAGAACAAACATGGGTAGCCCTTTGTAAACACTGTTTTTAACATCTGGTTTGTTAGCAACGTGACTCTTAATATGGGTTTACACTCAAAGTATTTTGTTAGTTTAGCCCCTAACATTCAATCATCTTTTGAATACATAGTCATAACTGACCATATCTGCACTTAGAAATCTCTGATTTTCATTAAAAAAGGGTAACATGTGGTTTGTAACAGAGCAAGGAATGAAATGTTTCTTTGTAAGTTTCAAGGCTGATTTTAATGGCTTTTTCCATAGTATGTAAGGCACTTTTAGTAGTAGTAGTTCCATGGGGAAACACCAGCACAATATGTATCAGTTCCAATAGTCCTGGACTCTTGTTTGTGCTATATAAAACACATGGGCACCTGTTATGCATAAGGTGCAAATTTCTCCTATTTAACATTCAGTAATCTTTCAGTATTTTCCTTCATAATTTCAGAAGGAATAATGCAACCTGAACCAGCACTTGCACCTCAGTCTCCCCAGCCACACACAGTAAAGCAGACGGGTAAAACAATCCCCTTATAATAACAGTTTTTCCAATGCTGGGAAAAAATCATGGTTGTAGGACAGCGTTAGACCGTAAGAAGTGAACCTGAACCATTTTAGGTTTCATGTAAGAGTTATTATTTATGCTTTATGAGTAAGTCATTACCCATACTTAATAACAAAATGCAGACTTACCACTGTTATCACTTGACTTACTGCATCCAATATGTGTCCATGGCACAGCATTTCATCAGAAGCGGCAAAAGTGTTTGCAGTGAGATAAAACAGGGCTCAAATTCATAGGACAAGTAATATCACTGAAAAAAAAATTACTGTGTGCAAATATCTGCATCTGAAAAGATAGGAACTTTATTATATATTTCAGAAAGAGCAAAGATTTAATAGCTAACCTCCAACAAGAAGCAGGCAACATTTGATTAATACACTATCTCTGCATGCAGCCTAATGGCAATAAAAGATTAATTTTAATTTTAAATTTTATACTTTCTGTAAATTGTATTTAACATTATTTATGCTTGTAAACAAAAATTGTTATGTGAATTAGGAATTGTAACAAGAAGGTATGGAGTCAAAAATAGAAAGCATGTGGTGGAAATCTCAAAATTCCTCACTGAGAACAACTCAATGAGAAAAAATTTTATTTTTGCCCTAACCAGGTTCTGTGGCATTTCAAAATAATATCTTTTATATGGAAGTTAAATAAAAAGGGGTTTTTAATGTTAAAATATAAAGTGCAAGATTCCAGTCTTGTATCTAAAAGGAATTTTAAAGGTATATTTAAAGATCACAGAATAGAAACAATGACAGAATAAAACCAAAACTGACATTTTTTGCAATTTGAAAGTTATTTTTAAAGTAATTTGTCAGTTTATTCCCCTTATCCATTTAAATAGTATGACAGAGGGAATATATTTATCAGACTATGTGATTCAGAAAAGATTGCTCTTTACACAGAAGTGATATCTGTCTGAGTAGCTAAGCACCTGAAATACTGCTATGTTTATTATTTACTTATTACAATCCTTTAAGGATGATCATCATTCTTCAAAGAGAGTTACTAAGAAGAAGTACCATTAAAACGTACATGGAATCACAAGACTAGGCTTTTTATTCCCTAATAATAAGCAAACTTGCTTTATTCCAACAAACATTTGGAAATTTTTTTTCTACAAATAATTGCATCAATATAAACCAGTATTGATAAGTGATTTCAGATAAGAACACAATATTATTCACTGTTCTTTAATCTTTATTTGCTGTTTATAATTCATTATTCTCTAAAGATAATGATCACTTTCACTTAAGAAGGAAGGGAAGAAAGTAATACTATACAACACTGTTCACTCATAAGAAATAAGAATTATTCAATAGATTAGACTAGCAGTTCATCATCTATTAATTTAGAGATAATTTACTTGTCAATATTAAAGAGTTAAACAGGCATCTTCCAAAAAATAAAACTGAAAAAAAGTAAAATCAGAAGTTCATGCACTAAAAAAAAAAAAAGGGAATTGATTTTTCTTCCTATATCTGCTGTGATATCAACTGAGATGACAAGCTGAGAAACACATTTCTATTCCAATTCCAAAATCTGGATAGTAGAAGTATAAAGAGGAAGTGTTAAAAAAGAAAGAAAATTTTTGAGGCAGAAATAAAAGTAGGAAGTTCCATAACTTTTTGAATTTGTTTTGAGTAAACAAATAGTTTTTTCAATGGGTTAAAAAAAAAAAAAAAGATAAAAAAAAAGGCAGGTTATTTAATTTGATGGCTTCATTTCCAGAAATTGGTCAAAACCTAGCATTTCAGTGTTTTAAATAGTTATATTTTTAAATGCTTTACCCGTTCAACAATCCTTTTATAGTTTATGCATACGTTTGTCTATATCAAGCCCTTTTCAGCAAACCAAAATGTAAGCCAGAAGAAAGAAACACAAAAAGTAAATGGTCTTCTCAGAACTTCTCTGATCCCTCCTACTCCCTCCACTCCTACTAAAGATTTTTACCTTACTTTCCCTAGTATTCATTAGTTACTCAGCCAGTGCTGATTGGCTTCCATGAGTCTTTTGCTTATGAATTAATAGCAGAGAGACCCCCTGTGTGGAGCCATGACTGACTGTACATAAGAGTTCCATAAGCAAAGATAAATTAGACAACGACATCGCTTTGCTTTTGTCATGCTCCATCTGTTCAGGTCTGTTTATTTAGCCGAAAGCAAAAGGCAATTCCCACCAGCAAAACTGCTGTAACTTTGAGAAACAAATCGGAAGCCCGCAGTGGTAGGTAAAAGCAGAACATTCAACTGGCTCTGCAGGACACTTGCCCAGACACCATATTCATCAGCTCTTAAGCTTCTGCTGTACAAACACAACCTCCCATTGTTGAACTTTAATGTGATTTTTCTATGAGCTTTAGATCCTTAGCAAAAACTCTTTTCTTCAGCATTTCAACGTGACTGGAGAGAGTTTTACACTGCAGCACATCTTTTCTTTCACATCTATTTCCCCACTGGAGCAAAGGTCTTCCTGAATTCTAATGAGAACTACATTTCAGAGTATATCCATGTTATTTTCCTTTATTTAGGATAACTCTGGACAACAAAAAGTCTTCTTAGTGGTTCCCATGACAACAACCTTTCAGTTACTAATCCTGAATGTACGCCTGGAGTAAAAGAATATTTCAGGGCAGTGCACCACTACTTACAGAAGTCAAGTTAACCGTAGGGATGGCTTACAAAGCCCCTCCAATCAGTGCAATGTCCCTAAGTCTGAGTGAAATTCAAGTAATTAGTGCAAGCACTTCTCCCATTTACTCTAGTTGAAAGATTATTTTCTACATGCAAGAAATTGATGTTGGTTCAGTTGACTCCCTGAATGAACAGAGCAGAGAGTAAAGCGCTAGGAATTTTTGCAAAGAGTTTGGCCAAAAAAAACATGTTTCAGGAATAACTAATACAATTTTTGTCACAGAAACTTCACCTAAAGATACAAGCAAATCATGGTTTTCACAGAAAGAAAATGCTGTTAGAACAACTACTGTAGCTGGAAAAAAAGAGGGAAGTCTTTTGTACACAAAATCTTTTAGAAGATGAAACTGATTCTGTTCTAAGTATGCAACAGGTCCTAGCCCTGTGATTCACTGGTCCATAAACCTATGACTCTGCAGTCCATATGCCTTAAGAAAATGTTTCATAAAGTTGCTCCTTTCTCATTATCAGTATTTCAGCTGCACATGGACTTCAAGGCTGAACTAGGCATTTATTAAAATACAACTTATTAAGCTTGAAATATCCTGGGTTTTAGCCAAGAATTTTAGCAGACCAGTAACCTCAGTGATTCAGGCAACTAACACTGATCAACCAGTTACATAAGCTTATCTTTATCTAGAGGATTTGATGATTTAATGTGTGGGAGAAAGGTGACCTGAAGCTGAATTTTCAAAAAAACACAGTACTCTCAGAAGAACATTTTATTCAAATTTTAAATGTGTATCAAGGGATTGTAAATACAATTACTCCCCGATTCGTTTCTAATTAATGATCAGCACTTGTAATTCGTAGTAATATTCTTGTCAATAAAAGGTTTATCATCTCAGACTTGGCTCTGAAGCAGTGCAAGCTCTGAAATGGTATTGAATTAAATGATTTTCCTGGATTTCTCATGATCATCCAAACTTCCCTTCTGATTAAATACCTGAATACACAGCACATTCCTGCAATCAGCGTTGCATTAAATCTTTCAAATAATGGACACAAAGGAACTGTATATAGAAAAGTTTGGCAAAGAACAGCGTTAATTGTGTTAATTAATTTATGCTTTTTGTATTCTTTTTTCTTAATTTAAGAGGGAGTGGGCATAAAGCATAATATTATCAGTCTATATTTTTTGTTGCAGGAATAAAACTGCAACACACTTTTATTAAAAAGGGGGGTCTGGAACCCCATTTGCAAAGGTGAACATAAGCAATAAAAAGAATCATGGCACATGACTTCCAGCAGAGCCAGAAAGTAGCAATGATGATGCAAGAGGCCCTTCCAAATATGTCTTAAATGTATTTCTCCTAACTTAAACATCATAATTACATAGAACTATCTCTAGTTCATTCAAAACAGGAAATAATGTGTAGTTATCAGTATTAGTGTATATAAAACATTAAATACTTTATCTTGTTGCTTTAGTTTTCACATTGGTTAAAGAAAAAGGAAGTTTCTTTTATTGTCTTTGATTGTGGTATATTCACCCTTTAAATATAAAGGGCTGGTGCCAGTGGTACGGAGTCAACAGAGACGCCTGGTAAATTATACCAGCCTATTGCAGGATATTATCACATTGAATTTCTGTTATGCCTATGGACTAAATCTATTCTGACTTCTGTATTTAATCATCTTCAGCTCCAGACAGGATAGGTACTATGGATTATCATATGACTTAGGTAAAACAGAACAACAGAAAGTCTCTGTTAGCATTCAAAGCCAGCACATGCACTCACATGTCTGTACCAGTTGTTTTTGCCTAACTTTCAACACAAACCCACCTTTCGTTAAACTCTGACAAGGTACCCGATACAACCCCAGCTGAATGGACCCCTCATCTACAAAGCATTCATGGATTGAATAATTAGACACATTATTTATTTTTATATAAGCCCTTTGAAGCTGATTTATCTACAAGAAAACTTTGAAAACTTTTTTCTGTCCAATGTCAATTCCAAAGTTTAAAGAACAGAAGTTTATAGAGTTGAGTAGAATTGAAAAGAATGGTTGACCTTTGCTTATCAGGCTCATAAGACTCTTTTTTCTTTTTCTTCTTCAATGTATCCTGACTGTAAATTATGTGACTATGTCTTCCTAAATCCACAGAAGTATAAAGTAATAGCCAAGAGAGTAAACTACTCCCAATTACTTCAGCAACTACTGACACAGAGGCCAGAGATAATTTAAATGCCATCATTCATCTAAGAACGTACTGCAAAAAGAAAATATGATGTAATGACTAAGGCACGGACTCCAACTGGCAGGGAATCTGAGACATTTAGTCAAAGAAATGAGCTGCTTTTATACACTTCTTCAAGGCCCTGTATTTCCTTATCTGGTATTTTTCACTAGGTGACCTATCACACATTGCCACGTCACAGGACACGTTCTCAATGTCCCTGTATGGGGTAGGCCGGCGGGCTGCTCTGGGCAGGGCTCTGCCCTGTGCCATCTCCTCTCCCGAGGTCAGGCAGAGAGCCACCTCTCTGTGCTGCCCTGGCCTTCTGCAGCCGTGTCTCACAGCCTGGACCTAAATTCCATCCTGCCTCTCCCCACAAAAATATTGCAGAGAACTACACAAAAGCTAGATATCATCCTAGATTAAAACACAGAGAACACCAGATTTGTCAGCCTAAATATTGATTAATCATATTCCGTCACATTAAGCTAACTCAGATGAGCTATGATTGAAAAATACATCCAATGTTGACTATTAACACAAAAAATACAGGTAAGTCCATTGTGAGCATTAATTTTGAGCAGCTTTTTTAATATCATCTAATTTGTCACACGTAGTAAAGTGACATAATGGGTTTGTTTTCCTGAAGGACAAAGCAAGTTGCCAGATTTGGGGCAGTAGAGCTGAATAGAAATTAACTAATAAAATCTGGTATTTATTACTGCAATTGCCTTTGGTGGAGCAGGTTTTTCATATTCCAGAATAAAATTTTGAAGAATTTGCAGTATATTCAATTGGGCAACGGTGCCAAAATGGCTTTGCATTCAAGTTATCATAAAGTGCATATAAAGACAAGATTTGTCAAAACATTTTGAAATCTGTGATGATGTCTTTAATGCATGTTAAAGAGGTATTGAACTATGACAAAGTTAAAAAATATGAGCTGTGCTTGGTGCACTAAAATGCTGCATACATATCTAAACAGATCTTTGTATTAAGCTGATTCTCTGCAAGACTGTCACAACCAAATATAATGTAAATAGCAATTACAAAAATGCCTTCAAAAATAGAACACTGGGACGTAAAAGTATCTTCTCTTTTTCTTCAGTCACAAATTTCCCCATTTAAGAAGACTAAAGTGAATTAAAATTGTACTTTACAGAGGTAGCTTGGAAACTGAGGGCATCATCTTTGTTATTTAACATTTCCCTACTCTGTGTTGTCTTTTTAAGGTGACAAGATGCAGTAAGAGTATCTGAATGCCTTGTCTTTCACATCTAGTCTTGAGACACAATTATGAGTAGTATTCTATGACTATTTTTAGAATGTGTGTTTGTCATGTTTGACTAATCCTTTTCATTCTCTTTTGTGGTCAGAAAGGTCAGTACTGTCTAATGGTGTCTTCTTCTACCATCAAGATAGAATGCAGCTGGAAGATATATAGTTTTTTTTTTCTGGGACTATAAAAGCACATGCAGTTGCAAATTATTTCTTTCTGTGATGAAGAATTTAGACTGTTTACTACATACAAACAGTGAACCAAGAATATTAATACATCACATAGCAGGAAAAAAGTCTATATTTTATTTAACACTTGCAAAAAAAAATTAGAAGTCTATAGGGGATCAGAGTCCTTGATATAATTCTATTTTTTCAATGGAAAAAGTAGAAAAAGAATATTTAACTCAAGACTGACTTGCATATGAAGACTAATGGTCAGAGTAGGAATACATTTATAAACAGACATAAACATAATCTTGAGCCAAGAACATACTGACGTTACATTCCTAAAGAGACCCTCCAGGAGAATATGTACCTCTGGTATCTTAGTGTCAACCCCCAGAACCCAAGGGGTCTGTTTGCTTTGTCCCAATATGATAAAGACATGATATAAACTATTATATTCGTAAAGATTGTGACTCTTGCTGTGCATATACTGGGATAGACTGAACTGTGGGCTGTTGTTTTATTACTATTTCAGACTATTTTCCTCATGTTCTCTATTTCTGCATCTCTCTTGTGATGCATCCCAGTGTAGTAGTACATCATGAGTTCTTGAGGGCAGTCCTCAGCCACAAAATGAGTTTTTAAGCTCTTGTAGCTGGCAGGAAATAAATCAGATTAGCAGGGAAGCTATAGCTTTCCTCTTGTACAAGTAATTTTTGAGTATCATAAAAGCCAGGTGAGTACTCAACCTACATGAGTTCAAAATAAAACACATGAATACACCATTCCAAGAGCAAATATAACTGATTGCATATTTGACTTTGAACATACAGCTGGTTTTCCATAGTACTTTGTGCATAAGGGCTTCATATACTAACTAGGTGTGTACTACCTATTACAGATACGATCAGCTGAATCCAGATAATAAATTCTGTTTTGAAGTTTAAAGCAGAAATTTAATTCTGAATGTATCTTTTGTGCTGGGATGTTGCTGATGCATATACACTGCACTGAATTTCTATAGTAATTCTGAATTTCTGACTTGTAGTTCATTTTGAATCACTGCACTGAAGCTGGATTTCATTTACAAGACTTTCTTCTGAACTCAGATACTTCCTAATAACTGTTAGCATGAAAATTTGTCATTGAAAAAAACCTTAATTCAAAATTTCATTTCATTGTACTTTTCATTTAATTTTACTCACATTTCATTATATTTTACATTACTAAATCACCAGATATTTGTTTCTTACATACTCATCAATTTTTCAGAGACTATCAGAAGGCATTTTGTACCAGGTCTTTTTTAATTCTTCCACTTTAGCCAAAAAGAAGAGAATAACATCAGAAACCAAGATGAAATTTTAAAAAATATTTTAAAAGCCCAGCAGTATTGCAAAGAGAAATCTGGTCTCACTGATAGAAGCATCAAAATGTCTCCTTACCCAAATGAAGCCAGAATTTTGTATTTTATATCCTGCATACTCTATTTTTGACCTTACTGGTAAATGCATAGAAAGCATAACTGGTTCTCTATTAATGCCTTTTCAAGGTGTAAATGGGAATACAACAGATAGTAGAAATAGATTTTAAACTCCAGAAAAGGTAGACACCTGATTCCTTAAGGAACAAGACCTAGTGAACCTTTCTGGGATAAATATTTCCTTAGCAATTTGGATTGATTTTAAATAAAGTCAGAATTATGAAAAATTTGGTTAGAATTATTTGCTCAAGCTTGTCTACAGCATTGCTGGAGAATCTGTAACTAAAACGAAGAATTCTGTTAAGTCCTTGATATGTCCTTTAGGAATCTTGGGAAAACCTTAATGCAAATTTCATTTTAAAAATAAGATTCTTTAGGGAAGTGTGTAACTGAATATTCCTATTATCAATTAGAAGAGAAGTCAGACATATCTCTATTGATCTTCAGGAAACAGACATTTTTGATTAAGATATCACTGTCTCTTGGAGGAGCTGGGGTCTGGATCCTGACACAAATAATACTTTATTTCAGTCCGATTGTTTCAGTAGTGCTTTCATACATATTATTAATTTGCCATGGAACTTTCAAGATGATTGGACAGAAATTTCTTTGAAAACAAATCTGCATGTGATTAGACCATGAAAATATTTAATCACCTGTACGTGTTTTCAATTCAAACTGTGCTAGAATCTGGCCGTAATTGTTACGTGATTCTCCTTAAGGTATAATTGGAACTCTGTACTGAAGCTGACTGAAACCATTTGAGAACTACAGTAAATTATTAACAAAGCAAGGAGCTGCCAAAGAACACATAAACCAGGTTGGCCATAGAGGCAAATCTTTGGGCTTTGAAGACAGCCGTGCTTGTCAGCTGAGTCCCACGAGTCTTATATTTTTAATGGAAATGCAAAATTCTTTTGTGTACGGGGTCAGGAAAGTGTAGTGTCTGCCTATCTTATTTTCAAGTAACATCTTTTCTAATAAAAGATATTTTGCTTTGACAAGAGAAGCATTTTCAGAAGACAGAGCAAATCTTTTTAGTAGGCAAGTCTGTATTTTCTGTTTCCTTATGTTTTTCATGGGTAAATATATATGAGCAACTGCAGCTGCTGTGTATGTTGTAAATACAGTTTTATTCTTATAAAATATTCAATCACAACAAAATTCAGATTTGTAATTGGCTTTTGAGCCTCTGAAAGATAAAAAGAGTTTATTTCTAATTTGTAATTAGTTAAATAATGTTATAATTTATTTTGTCTGAATTTATAAACTCTGGATCTTCTTCAGCTTCTTCTCTGTCAAATTACAGTCAAAATGCTGGATGGAAGACCAATGATTTAAGATAGGTGATTTTACCCAGAACATTTTGCAATGCTTTTAAACCAAATACATTCTGTACTGACTCTCTGTTAAAAGTTTTAAAGATGGTCACAAAATTATAACCACGTGATGAAGCTACTGATAGGAAAGTGAAAATTTGTATTCAACTCTTACCATAGAGCTTTGTTTCTCTTCCTGCTAAAGTTTTAAACAGTTACAGAGATATGACACATTTATAGCAAGCAAGCTTCGCACATAGGTCAAGTCAGCCCTAGAGGCAAGTATATGTTGCTGTTTATGATGTACTAAATCTATGAAAGCAAATATGTTTGGAGCCTTTTTGATGATTAATGCTTCTTGCCTTTCTCAATTAGAACAATGCTGCATAGCTGAAGGAGAGTGGTATTCACTTACTGTAGAGAATATGCAAAAAAGTATTCACCCAAGTGAGCATATGCCATTTGGGAAGATGCAGCAAAATAGGCACTTAAGGAAGATGCCTTCTTCCTAAAGCCAAGAAATATATGTAATATGAGATGAGGAGTGGATTCATTTTAGATCTACTTGCAAGCAAAGTAAGCTTTTCCATAACTGCAACCTTTTTGTTTAATGAGCGGAATAGGGAGACCAAGGACCTGAAGCTCTTTTATGTAGGCATGTCCAGTAAAATCCTATATATAGGTCTGATTATTGAGGAGTGAAGGTCAGGCTTTGCACTACCTTCTGGCTTTCCTCCCAAAGCTAAAAATACAACCAACCCCAAGTGACAGAATAGATTTTCAATCATGATACTCATTTATGTCTTCTGAGCCTGTGATATTTTCTTCAAATCAATAAATCTTTATTTAGCATCTTAACAATAGAGAACAGAAGCTGTGTTTACTGGAAAATAGTTGGGTTCAAATGTTTAGCTAAAAGTGGCAATCAGATACATTCAAACCAGCATCAAGATAACACACAGACAGGAGCATGAGTCTATTTCTCTGCAGAATGACCTTCCTAGCTTCACCTAACATTACAGGTAATTTAGGATATGACAGAATGACTCTAATGACACATAGGTGCTGTTACAGTTCTTGACAAGTTTTCAGTAGAGGACATAGCTAACAGTTAATGACTGTCTATCCCTTGCCCACTAGGAACTTCTGCCAGCAAATATTCTTAATGTATAATGCAAAATTCTACAGAAACATATTTTTTTTTCAAATTCAGCAGTACTATTTGTGAAAGATTTGTTAATAATTTTGACTGCAGAAGTTCTCAAGTACTGTATTATCTACTTGTTCAAAGATTATTTTATAAAATTACCTCCATAATCCATAGGTACGGTTATGTGACTAAGAAACCATTTCTTAACTAAAAATGGCACTTCAGAAATTGTGAAGATGTGACTAGCAATTCAAAATATACTACTGTGAGGAAAAATAAATCTAAAAAATATAAAATAATTTTACATATTTCAAAATTTCTAATCATATCCACTTTAGTGATCCCACAAATCAGAAACTTCATACAATATTATCTTACAGTTCCACAGATGGAGAATTCACTGTGGACTTCAAGAAAAAAATGTGCAATTCCTTGATGTGCATCAGGGGAACTAATTGATAAGTCTCTTGTGTCAGGAGCAGCTTACATCTATTTATTCCCTTCTAAATGGTGCCATGGTTTTGCTACTCTTATGCCTTTATTTGTATAAAGGGAATCTGTGGACTTAGAGAGGCTGCCCTTCTATTCATATATGACCTGAAGCTTCTTAATAACAGCAGATTTTCCATGGTGCTCCTAAAAATGGTAGACATGGAAAGAACTTACTTCTCAATTTTTCAATTATTTTCATTTTTTAGTCAGATTGTTGCAGCAGGAAAGAATACTCTAGTCTGAACAGTAATGACAGTGCGTAATGTAATGCAGGTGTATTTAATCATCATTGAGACACTGATGAGGAGGTAGATGGAAATAACCATTGACTTGCTATTAATACTATTGCAAAGGATGAAAATAATCCTCTGAGTTTATAAAAAGCAGTTGGAGGGATGGGAAAGCTAACTGAAAAGCAGATTTTAGAAGGTATTTCAGTTGCAACAGGAATGTTAAGGCTGAAAGTGCTTCGATACCACCAGTGACAGGACTCAAGGAAATGGCAGGAAGCTGAGTCAGGAGAGGTTTAGGTTGGATATCAGGAGAAGGTTTCTCACCCAGAGGGTGGTTGGGCACTGGAACAGGCTCCCTAGGAAGTGGTCACAGCACCAAGCCTGACAGAATTCTAGAAGCATTTGGACAATGCTCTTGGGCCCATGGTGTGACTCTTGGGGTGTCCTGCACAGGGCCAGGAGTTGAACTCGATGATGCTGATGACTCCCTTCCAACTCAGCTTATTCTCTGATTCTATGATTCTGTGAAGTCCGACCTGCTTCTATTGAAGAGAATCACACCAAATAAACTGTTTGCTAAACTTTCATGATTTCAACTTAAACAAAATTAGGGGTTTTGGATCAACTGCTTGAAAGGCTGGTTCAGAATTTGATTATTGCTCTGATTATGTACATTTATTTAAGTTTCAGATGAGGTGTGTACCTGAGCTGTTAATAACCATTCCTTTTGCTGCTGATGTTGACTTTGGCTCAAATATTTATCTCATGACCATTGTGCTTCCATATAGGACTTGCCTGCTTTCTTTACCTAAGGCTAAGGCTGCATAACACCTTTTCTTAGAGAGATAAGCCTCTCATTCTCTTGCCTACATTTCTCTGCATCTATGCCGATTTCTGTTTAATTTTCTTGAACTAGGATGTCCAGAATGGTATTTAACATTTCAGATCAAGTGTCAACAATGCCTTGCAAGTGAAATACATTTTAGGATCTCATTTGTCTTTTATACAGTTTGTTTCCTAGTTAGCTGCTAGATTTGAGTATCACCGTCTTTAGTTATGTTGGAAGGTATTATACATCCTGGACAACTTGAGCAGAACTACTTTATGGAACTAGAAGTTCTTCCAAGGTTACAAAATCATTTCCAAAAACCACTTATTCCATAGATTAGTATTGCACCAGTATACATTTGTGAATAGTTCCCCAGAGCCATTTAGACACCTACTTAACTGGGGTTTTAGTAATCATAGTACTCCTCTTTACACTGTCATATCTACTTCATTGATCAATGCAGGAAGCTTCATAAATGTAGATAACATATTTTCCAGACATTTTGTAATTAGCATTGCAAGATGAGCTATCATAATTGCTTCCTTGACAGTAGTTTCTCATAACTTATAATGTCTTGATATATAATGCATATCCTGTAATACATTTGAACTAATCTGTAACTATTACAGTCAATCATCTTGAAACAGTGTCATAGTGTGAGCTGCTTTTAAGTCTATAATAAGTGTTCTGTTTCAAAAATGTGTTGTATTACAGTAGGTAGCATTGTTTTACAACCAGGCCTGCATAAACCCTGTGGGTATAAATGAAAGCAATCAAAGACTAATTCAAAATTTACACTTTTCTGCTGTTAGTGGAATATGACTGATGTCAACAACTGTGTTACAAAGTGAAAGTTTTACATTTGCCTAGAAAGCAGTTGAGTTCTGACAACTGTTAATATTATCATTTAAGGAATAATCCACACTGCCTTCACAAACAAAAGGTTATCGCATTGTAGGAACAAATGATACACAGCTGAGGAAAAATGTAAGCTAGACTTCTGGATATTGCCAAAGAAATGCTCAGTGCTCAAGAAACTGATTCTCTATAACCTATTTAATAAGGTAATTAGGACTAGCTGTTTCTGAAAATGTATCTGCAAGCATAAACAGCTTGTCAGTGATACTGAGACAAAGAGCCTTGTACTCAGTCTGCTTCAAGTGCTTATTCTTGACCCCAGGTTTCCCACTGACACAATGGGATATGTGTCTCTCTAGTGATCTGGAATAGGGAGGAGAATTGAGTTAATATTAGCCAGCCAAAAAACAGTTTAATTTTAGTTCACTATGGTTTCACAGTCACATAATCATGTGTATTTGCATAAAGAAAGGAGTTGAATGAAGTGGAAATGAGCAGCCTAAGACTAGCCAGGACTTCTGTTTGCAGAAATTGGCTTATGTTGATATAAAACTTCTGCAAAATTTAGCCTTTAGCTGCACTTCCCAAAACCTTATATAGATAGTGACTGATATTTGAAATTGTTAACACTGTAAAGGTATACCAAAAAAATATTTATGGAAAATCTTTTAATAAAGAAGATAGTTCTAAAGATGATTAATTATTACCTACTAGCAATTTCTAAACACATACTCATGTATAATGATTGTATGCATTTGTGAGTAAATTTGACCACCGGCTATTCCCATGCTTTGTCAGTATATATGAATAATAGCTCATGGATTCAGGCAACCTGAAGCTTCTCTCGTCCTTCTTTCGCTGTCACCAGTCTGCCTACTCTTGAATGCCTGCAATTTGTACCGGCTGATGCTGGCTACTTGTTTCATTCATCTGTATCTAGAATCCCTCCTCCACTTTCACATATAGTAGAGACAAACAGAGTATCTAAGATTGGTCCTGGCGTCTTGTAGTACAAAACTGAGATGAAAACATATTTTAAAGAAAGCAAAAATAACAGTGGGTTGAAAAAACACAAATCTAGGCTAAGGTGTGGAGGCAATAGCATTGAAATAAAAGTGTTGACTAGGGAACAAAAGTCATGATAAAAAGAAATGTTTACAGTCTCCTTTTCTGTATGTCCACACATTTGTCTTACAGACACCTCTCTCCCTCTTAGCCCTGCAGCATCAGCTTCATCAGTGGCTCCCTCAATCATCATTTTTTCTCAGAAAATTCCCACCAACCTAGCACCTTGTCAGCTTTAGCTGGTGTAGCAATTGTAGTCATGGGGTTTCTCAATTTGTTATACAGAGTAGCTCTGAGCACTGAGATAAATTACGGTGATAAGATGCAGGCTGCTGCTCTTCAGTAGCATCTCATCGATGGAGCTGCTCCAGCATGAGAGCAAAGGTTAAACAGTTAGGAAAAAAATGTTAAAGAAATATGTTTCTCCCAGCTTTGTGATTGGCTTATTTTCAGGTTTAGGCAGAAAAATAACTCATTTCCATTCCAGATAAGTTACTTTACTTCATATTATAACAATAACAACACTACAACTACTTTCAATGACTATTCTTTCTCGCACAGTATTTGCTGTGTTTATTTTGAAATAAAAATTAATATATTTGAATTGGGTAGTTATTTTTCATTATCCTTCATTTGACGAGAAAATAATTGCTCTTACCATGTTTTTGTACAACACTGAAATAAAATAAAGTCCATTTACATTAATTTTCTTGTGGCAAGAACTTCATTCTTTTGTTCAGTATTGTGCTGGATTTTGTAAACCTTCCCCCAAGTATGCCTCTAATTGCTTTCTGTTGAAAATATTTTTAGTTTTATTTGAAGATGTTATAACGAATAGTATATATATAGAATTAAGTCATCTTTTGGTTAGTAATACCTTTTTACAATAGCTCTTTTAACGCCAGTATATATTAAAAGAAGTCTGGTGCAAATGTGGCATTTAATGTGTTAGCATGATTGAGTATGTGTTTTTACTGAAGGAGTATACTAATCAGCAAGAAAATTTATAAATACATAGTAGTTTGGTGTCTAATTTTCTTCAGCTTCTGTAGCAAAATAATTGAGGTTCAGACACGTAATTTCCATTTTAGTAATTTAATTCCTCCTCCAATATGCTTTTGGAGTTGTATTTAGATATCAGGGTAGGTGTGAAGGTTGACAGTGACAGGTAGATGCAAAATGAGATTTTCTTCCATCATTCAGCACCAATGGTTTCTGAGTAGATATATGGACAGCCTAAAAGGATTATAAATGTCATTTAATTTACTAACTCTACTAGAGTGGATTTTTAAAAATCTTATACTGTTCTCTTTCTTCACAGGCTTTTAAAGATAACGAATATGTAAACTGAGTCAGATATAGTCCATAAAAAGTGCAAAGTATTATTTAGAAGCAGCAGCTACCAGATGCAAGCAGCTAACGATGATGGAATTAAAAACCTTTCCTGCTGAAAAAAAATAGCTGTCTGGCTAAACTTCATCCATGATCTGTTCTTTAGGGACTAAAGGTGACTGCTTTGGTAAAAGCTACTTGTATATTTTAACCATATTACAAAACAAATATTTAGCACGTATTTATTACTTTCTCAAATATTGTAATCAAAACAAGGTAATGCAAAGATACAGTTACAGGAAAACATACATTGGAAGGCAATTCCTGTATGTACAAAACTGAACAGAAAACATTGTTACATATGCCGTATGAAGTCATTGTGTAATGCAACTCTTCCAGAGTTACTGCAAGTCTGAGCTGTTGCAGGTGTAGACAGAAAAACTAACAGTGGAACTTTTTCCACATAAAACTACATTTTTCTTTTATTTCTACTACACTAGGAGCTATTTAAATTTAAGCTCTAACTGAGGCAGGCAGTCAGGGCACTACCAGTCACGGGTCAAAAGCAATGTGGTCTCTTTCTTGATCTGTGGAAGCCAAAGCATTGGTACAGAGGTAGAACATGCTACTGCATGGCTGTGTCTCATCCCAAAATACAGGAAAATATTTCAATCAAGATAAGTATCTGCCTAGGAACTCAGTAGTAATAGCAAATAAATTTTAGAAATGTTTTCAAGCCAAATTCTGCTGTGGCTTAAATGTGTAGAGTTCAGAGAGAGAAGCCAAATTGCACATTCCAGTTTACACTGTAGTTACAGAGATGCTAAGTTGTGGTGAGCCTGCACCATGTCCCACATTCCATGGAAGGGCTGCTGTTGGTACCCCAACCACCACTAGGCTGGCAGGCAGCTCCTTTTAGCCATGCCAGTATCTTTTGGATATAAACTCCTATTGCTGTTGCTAAGCACTCAAACAATCTCATACTCATGGAAGTATCAACAGTCCACTGTTTGATTCTGACATTTTAAATAATTACCTGAGACATGAAGCAATGTCAAAATAATCCAACATGAAGTATTTTGATAAGAAGGTAGAGCTCTTCTATGTTTCTATGTAAAATGATTCAGAAAAAAAAAAAATGCTAGTTTATCAACAACTAGAGCAGTAGGCTTTTCTGTTATTGCATAAAACAGAAAGAGAAAATAATAACCAAGTAAAGTGGAGCAGAATCCTAAAATTTAATAAAATAACTGTTGGTAGCAGTGTCTGGAAGCACTGTCTCACAAACAGTCACAACTATGTGTTGTGACTTTTCCCAAACAGTGCATTCCTGTGTATGATGTTAAACGCAGTCAAGATGTAAGCAGCTGGAACCAAAATACTTTCATATCTACTGAACTGTTGGACAAAGTATTCTTAGCTATCACAATAATATAAAAAAACTCTCAACCACTAGTATAAGCAGGAAAAATATTAATGTTTTCACAGTCTAAATTCCTTCCCATTTCAAAAAAAGGCTGTTAAATGGCAAAGGCAAAGAGCTGCTGAAGGGTTAAACAGAACTAAAGGATGGAAACATACAGTCACACATGTTTATGTGTATTCAGCTCAAACCATCTGCTGTTCATATGTGGAAGTTAGTAAATACGATATTGCATTATAGCAGAAGTTCTTGGGGGCAGGATAATGACTGTTCAAGATCAACCTGTTAGCAGAGGACCAAGCTGTATAACAGATAAGGAAAAAATAATCCACAGTATATTTAGGAATTTGAGACAACAGAAGGATACAAGACTAGATGGGTGAATTTACCAGTTAACTGCCATTCACTGAACTGTCATTATTTAATTGTAATGACATGTTCAGGCAAACTCTTAGCTATCTATATCATTCATGAAAATACCACTTCAAATAACATCTAAGTTTTAGGGACTTTACTCTGAGTCCTTTCCTCTGAGGTACTAATTTTTAACTTTTAAAATTAACTATACAGGTAACAGGGAAGTAATTTTAAAGTTTTAGCTAGTACCTTATAATTTGTACCAGCATATATTGGATTTCGAGAGGATAAGTACTGTTATTAATACGAATATGTTATTTCCTAACATGTCTCCAACTTTTCTAGAAGAACCAATATATACTTTTGTTCTAAGATTCTTCTTTCAGCCAAAGTTTAGGACTTAGTCTGGCACCTGGAAAACTATCAAGGAAATTATTTCTGATTCCATCTCATCAAACAGATGAGAAAATTTATTAGTGTAACTGATTTGCAAGACAATTTTCATTTCTTTTTTCAGTGGAAGGGAAAAGATTGGAGGACAAGGTACATTGCATGTGCCACCACCATTGCTTTTCAGCAGCATGACCAGTTTTCTCACATTGGCAGAATGCACAGATGTTATGCTGCCCCTTAGGGAATATTCTGTCTGTAATAGAGGCAAAATTTCAATATATCTTGACTGTGCAGAAGATTCTCCTGGTGTTTCCTGAGGGTGTGAATAAAACTGAATATTTCTGGCAGATGAAGTTGCAAAGGGAAAATTATAAATAATGATGTACTAATAGTGCTGGACAACTTAAAACAACCCTGTGCGATTCAGAAAAAGAATGTAGACAGTTATTCACATTTTGTATCTTACTGCATGACAATTGCAGATATGCAGTGTTGTGCTCCAATGCAGGCACAAAAGTGTGAAAAGTTCAGGACTAGAAGGAATTAGACATAATTGAATGTTTACTATAAAAATACAAATTTGTCCTTCTCTGCATTAAATACCGTGTCAGCTCATAAAATTAGGTACCTGCCTAAGCCATTTGAAGGGCACATTTTGACTTCACACCCACAGCATTCTAAGAAACTAGAAAGAATTCTGCCTCTGCCATGGGAAAAGAAATACACATTGGATGATGCAAGTCCAAAGCATCCTAGCTGCAAACTGGAGCAGAGCCCATACACTGGACTGGACTGGAGCCCTGACAGTAACACTTTATTTAGAACTGTTAAAACAGTGATATTTACTCTTCATGTGTGTGGGAAATATAGGCAACAACAAAACAGAAAAAAAATATAACTTACGACTGTTGTTTCAGGTGAAAGGATAGGATTAGTGAAATAGAAACAGTACAAACACCTTTTGGCAAAGTATTGTATTCCTACCCTCATTTCCCCACCACCTGAGTATTGCATCAAGACATAACCCATATGATATTTCTGTAGGAACAGGTCTGAAGATCACAGTCTAGTAAAAAATTAGTCCTCACATGTTACGTACTATTCTTTGCATTGCTGATGTTGTAAACGACTAGATAAAGTTATCTCTATTATATTTTATAAGGTATTTATAAATATTCTCTTTATTTAAATTTTAATAGATCTTTAAGATCTTTATCTTAATAGATAAATTTTAAAAGACATAAATTCACATTACCAACAAGTCAGGTAGACAGGTGAAAATAATGAAGCTTTCTAGACAGGTGAAAATAATGAAGCTTTCTTGCATGCCAGTGTCTTTTTGTGGGCTTATGCAACTCAAGGACTTGCATAGTTCTGCTACATAAAGCCTCCTGTTTTAGGAAAGCATTACATGCAAAATTCAATTGTAGTTCCACATCTGTAATATCACTGAAAGAAACAGGACTTCAGTCTTTGTCAAAACTTGGCACAGAATAGCACTTCTGATATCATTTACGGTGGTAACAAATTAAAACAAGATACGTGTTTTACATTGCAACAAAAGTCATAAGAGTAACATGAACCGAGCTTTCTATACTACCACCAGTGTCATCCAATGGCAGAACTTTTTAAGAATAAAATCTATATAGCAGTCTAAAATACTGATGATTAAAACCTTGCCATGACAATTATTATTTTTAAATGCAATTTAGCAACAAGTGAATGCCAGCAAGTGCCTAAGTAGGGGTTTGACTACATGCATTTTACTACCACTTAAAGGAAGCCTCATGGACAAATCATATCATTTTCAAATCCTTAAGGGAGGAATTACCATGAAAGCATTTCTATGGTCTATTTTATCACGCCTCAAGTATTTTTTTTTTAATGGGAGTTTAAACAAGGTAAAATAATAAGCTACAAAGTGTTTCATTAAATTAATATTAATTTGTAATAGCAAATTCCAGCAAAGCATAGAAATTGAGTTGGGCATGCTAGCGTGCTAACATGAGTAATGGATGGATTAGCAGAATATATTCTGAGTTGGATCTGAACTGGCTTTTTATTTTGCAGACACACTTTAATCTTGATTAATGCTTACCTTGGTTTAGGCAATAGGCTTTGGCAAGGAAGAGAGAGGAATTTCTTTTCTTTCCCATTGACTTTTACACACATCTCAATCCGTAATGCTTGCTAGACTTCCCTTTAAGCCTGAGAACTGCTGGCTTGCAGAACATGTAGTATTCCTACTCTATTTTCTCATGCAAGATTGATTTCTCCTTTCATCCACATCTTTGGTTCCCTTGCTAGTTATGATTTAGTGAAGTTATTCTCTCTGCTCTCCTTGGGTGTCAAATGGCAGCACAGGGTTAAAGGGGAGTTTCAGAAGTCCATTGCAGTAGGAGCACAAGATTAGCCAGAACACACAATAAACTTGAACATGGGAAGAGTAATATTTTACTACTTCAAAGATACATAGACTTGCATTTTTTGATGGGAAATAATGTGTTTCTTCCAAACGATATGTATACTCATTCTAGAGTCATCCTGCACTTGAGCCTTCTGACTTCAGAGTTGCTCAAGAAAAGAGAACAGCCTGAGTTTTACAGTGAGAGAATTTTCACCCCTACCAGAACTGTTTCCCTAGTTGAGGGATGTAAATTTGGACACATTATTTACAACTGCGTAGCACAGGTAAAATCTATTAAAATCAGTATTTTGCTGCTAGTCTCAGGTACGCTAACATAATAAAACTGAAGGAAGCCTGAACACACAGTGCAACTACAAAATATAGTCTGGCTAAAAGAAGATAATGCAAAACTTTTTGGAAAGGAAAAAATGAATGGAAAAATTTTAATGTTTAATAAAGATAGTCCAAATTTATACTTTCCCATTCAGAAGAAATGAAAACAAATATTTAGACCTGTATCGAACCAATGCATATGGAATTAGTTTAGTTTTCTCAGCCATTGTCATTTTGGGTGGTTTAGGGTTTTTTGAAACATTTGTACAGTACTTTGCCAATTCAAAGAATTACTACATGATAAGGTATCATGGGAGATGAAGCACGATCAGAGAACCCAGCAAATACAAGGAGGGGATAAATAAACTACGACTTACACCTGGCACTGTAGCAGTTTAGTATTTCCCATTTAAAAGACAGCTTTTGCCCCCCAGAAATATTTTTGTTACTTTTATTTGGTTCTTGTTCCAAGAAAAAGTAAAAAGTTCTCCCTAGATAACTTCATAAAAATTCTGCATTAATCAAAAATGTAGATTAATGACATTTCATTCCTCTCAAATGAAAATATTTCTGTAATAACTTTCAACCAGTCCCTAGCCTAGTTTGGAATCTCAAAAGAGAGATACAAAGCAATTGTGACACTGGTTTTGAAAATGCACAGCATGGGTATGAAATCCTGTCTCACATTTGCACAGATCAAGAGCAACTCCTTCAAGATCTGTGCTAATGAAAGGAAAATCAGACTCATCATTTGGACACTGAAATTAATTTCAAAAGACCTTGAACTGAATTAAATTTTCTGCTGCATAGACACCAGTAGACTTGATTCGATATCTCTTTGCCCTGGGGCACAAAGCACGACTTGCTTCTGAGTTAAGGGAGCACAACAGTTTCCTTATATCCAGATTTATAGGGAGACAGGGAATATGTTGTATAGATAAGCAAAGAGAACAGAGTAAGCACATAGACTTGTATGCCAAAATTCAGATACTCTGCTGATCAACATGACACAGTGGCATTCAGGGAGGATGTGGCCATGATCCTGACTCAGAGGGTGAGCCTCACCAGGCTGCGGTGCTGCACCAAAAATGGGCAGGGCTTTACCCACCTTTCTCTGCCTTTCTTGAAGTCAATGCCCGATGTAAGTAGAAAGGAAATATGAGGAGAGAACTCTTAATTACAAGTTTTTCAAAAGTAGAAAAAAGCCAGGGCAGGAATACAAGTTTGACTTCAAATTGCATGTTTGTATGGATGGATTTTTTTTCTAAGTTTTTTTTCAAATCTTTAATTTCTGACATTCACAAGGGGCTTAGTAAATACTTCAGTTCTTCCACTGTCATTTCAGATATCTGCACAAAGTCTAAGATTTTAATTGTAATGTCTAAATAATACAAAGATAAACAAAGTAATACACAAAGTACAAATTACTGGCATATTCAGCTGGACACTTAAGTCAATGGGACTTCTCACAAGCTAAAAAATTGTCATCTGTTTAAGTGTCCAGCTGAATCACAGCCAATGGGCTTCATTATACTCTTTATTGGTTTTATCACTTTGACCTTTACTGCACAGTAAATTTTGTCCTTTTTGTGGTATTTATAACATGTTCTATGCCATACTTTCAAAGGAGATTACCACAGATTTATTTACTACAATTTGAAAAGGATGAGCTTACAGTAGACTGTAATGGTTCACCCCGCAGAAGAATGCATATTGTGTATATTAAAAAATAATTACCGTAAAATAAATAGGCCATTTAAAATTTGTCAGAAATTACATGAATAGAATGTAATTTACACATTTTAATTTTTTGCGGTAAAGGTGACTCAATCAGCACATAAAATCTGTATGACTCATTAAATCTTAGAAAAATAACATAAACTCAGGCATTTAAGAAAATAAATCTGGAGTTCATCTACCAAACTTTAATGTTACAATGAAGCTACAATGTGAACTTTTGGCTGTTATTTCTACACTCATGTTTCTTCTTATTATTATTTTACTATTTTTTTTTTTTAACTGTTCAGTCTTGCATATCATGAGTAAATTATTCAAGAAAACATATAGGGTATTTAACTATTGCCTATTAGGACCAGTTTCCCTAAGATACATCTATAACCTGTAGAAGATAATTCAGAATACCTGAAGTTAAGTTTTGTTTCCAGTTCCTCATCATAAATGCCCTCTTGTCTTATTATGATTAATAACTTACTGATTCTATGCAACACTCCCACAAAGTTAGATCTTTGGAAGAAAAAAGTCAATCTAAAAATTCAAGCTGAACAACGCAGCTGTAAACAGGACAGTTACACAACAAAAGGTGTCAGATGATCTTGGCCTTTGATTACAGTGCTTTGAGTATAGAACACATCTGGTTTTATATACAAGCGTGGGTGTGTGGGTGTGTGGGTGTGTGTGTTTGCTGTGTATGTTTTCAGTATCTGTAAGTTCAAGGGCACTGTACAGGTAAAACACTGAAGTCCTTAAAACTGCCAGGCACCAATTTATATGAGTCAAGTAGTTATGTGTAAGTAAGTCACACATCCCTCCTTTTTGTGAAGTTCAATAGAAGCAACAAATCTAAAATGGACATGCTTGGAAAATACTAGTAAGCATTGCTCAGTTGCTAAGGGTCATTAGTTTAGCAAGCTGAAAGATAACCAATGTCTAGAGTTACTAAACTTCCAAATCAACAAGGCCTAAATGCAGCAAATAGATTATTATGAGAGAAATATGCTTTGACTTACATTTGACAGGTTTCTGCTAAAGGATATTTTCAAGACTGGATACATGATGACTTAGCATCAACATTTTTTATTCTTGTTTATTAGCCAGGATTTCATTACAATTTAGCCCATTAACAAAAGAACAAAATTATAAGCAGAATTCATTTCTCATACAGATACCTAAACAAATTATTAAAGTTGTCTTAAGAACCAGCACATGGAACACTCAGTTTGACAAGAGTGGGCTGTGGCTGTGAACACTGCATCATTTAGTATTATGAATTTCATTTTGCACTGTACCTGAAGCATGTTATGTCTTAAGCATGTTACTGTAAGGCATTTGAAACAGATGTCCGAGGAAGGCTGATGGACTGCTACAGGAAACTGAAAGTCAAGATGGCAAACAAAAGACCTTAAACTCAGACTCTTATTCATCCATTTTCCTACAGAAAGGTTCGTGAGTGGGGTGAATGTGCCACAGCTTCCCACAAGTGTATATGAGGCAGACCACAGTCTTTCTCTCAGCAGCAACCAAATTTTCATCTTCCAGGAAACATTAGAAAATATATTTCAGGAAAAATTGTATTCATTTGCAAAAATACTCCTTTGAGTTTTAAGTGATTTTGCCCCAGAAAATCCTCTACTGCATCTATATTTTTTCCTTTCCTCTGTTGTCCAAGCAGTAAATCAGAAGTCAAAACTGTGTGTGCTGTGTAGTAAATTTCACAAGAGATGCTAAGGGATCTACAGCCTAATAGGATCTCTGAGGAAGTATGCATATGTGAGAGAAAGGAAAAGCAGCAGGCAGAGCATCTCCTGGAGGAGAGCCTGAGTCAAGAGCTGTAGGGTTTGCAGAGACAGGACTTTGGAATCACACCTTTTGCTTATGTGGATTGAGTCTGGATGTGTGCTCTGAACAAGATGCCACCCAGAAGCAGATGATAAGAGAAGCACAATTTTTCAACTTGAAAAACAAAGCTGGCAAAATAAAATCATGATAAGCTAAAAGTCTATGTGAAGAATTTCAAAAGTCCAGCCCTTTTAGGAAGGATACCTTTCTAAACCCACTTCCATTTAGTGTCTAGCACATGAAAACTTCATTCTTGTATCTGTTAATGGTCTGTCTCAAAATTACTATTTACCATTGACTTCTTTATTTCCCCCCTGTAGAATTTGCATTTCTTCCTAAGCAAAAGCAATGCTTTGTTAGTAAACTGTTTAGATTTAGATACTCAGCTTAGAAAATCCAGCTCACTCCATGGAATTGCTTACCATTTTTCTATCAAAAACACCCCTATCTAAAGATTTTCTGGGTTACATTTAGTCTGTTTTGCCTGAAGCAAATTAGGCAAATACCTTCCATCCTGTGCATTAGAAGCAGGAGGGTTACAGCACACACACGCACACACCCACACAGACAGGAAGTCACATAAGTATTTAAGTAAGCATTCAGTGCTCAGTCATGTCCTGGGGCCAAAGTCCAGCAACTTGTGGGAGGGCACTATGCCAGCCTAACAGATGGACATACATATGGGTAGTCAGGACATCATGTGAAGCCATCAAGTATGGATACTAAGGGCATGATTCCAACCTAAGAACATGAGCTTTCTGTGAAGGTTATGGGATGTTAAGCTGGATTTACTTTCAAAAATAAAGAATAAATTCCACTGTCATGTCCAGGAACAGTTACGCTCTTAGTTAATCAGGTGGAGTTGTCAGTAGATAAAAAGAGCTTTTATTCTAAAAGAATTATTGCAAAGGAAAGTTTTAGCATTTCACAAGGGAGATTTCATTCTGACAGATAAATATGTATTATTTGTGGGGAGATGTAGTTAATGATAATGATTTTGCACTGGCTGTGCTTTCACCCTGCATCACCATCTGGCCTGTGCCTTTTTCCTAAAGGAGACAGGAAACTGCTATTTGAGCAGCGAATGCAGCCCAGACAGGCGAACACATTCTCCAGCAGCCATTATTGGGAGGGTCAGTGTTGGGAACCACTGCCCTTTGCTGATGAGGAGAGAATGAGAAAAACAGAGGCACAGCACCTTGACACACATTGCCGTGGAAAGTAACAACTTAGCACTGCTGATGCATCTGAATGGAAAACAGGCATGCACATTCCACAGCCATCTGCTGCTATGTCCATCAGCGGGAGAGAGGAAAAGGTTAGGAGTCATGCTTTGTGAATTTAATCCACTGCTACACCACCATTACAAAAGGATGTGCCAAAACACGCTCAAATGGGATCCCATGGAATCACTGAATCATAGAATAGGCTGTGTTGGAAGGGACCCATCAGGATCATCAACTCCAATTGAGCTTTGGCCACACAAAATGTCTCCCTACAGTGGCAAGTAGCATCTCTGTATTCTTCCCATGTCACCTGGCCTTGCTTCCACTGGGATCCCACTTCTTACTAAGATCAGAACATTAGAATGTGAAAAAATCATGAACAGCTTTTGAAATTTTACCAGTTGACTAAGGAGAGCACATGAAATTTTAATCCCAGTTAGAGGGAGGGCAGAGGCAGCATCTTGGTTTATGGAGCAAAGTTGGGACAGGAAGCACTGAATTCCTCCTTAATTGAAATGAGATATTCAAAAGAAACATTAGAACTTTATGAAGATGAATATTACATAGGTGATTTTGTTGGATAAAAGGACTTGTCTGTTTCTTCCAGTCTTGACTTAAAAACATAAATAGAGGAAGGACCCCTAAGTGAAGTCCTCTGATCCTCTGTATCCAGAGGATACAACTTAAGTTATCTGCTTTTAGCTTCCAGACATTTAAGTTCTTTTTGCTAGACTCAACAGCTGCTTAGTATTCAGCACTCCTTCCATGAAGTTACTGACTGCAATGCAAGTCACTTCTCAAACCACTTTTCACTAAACAAGGATTGACATCTTTAAGATTCACACCATTCTGAAGGATGCTATTCCTCTGGTCATTTTAGTGCCCCTTTCCATTTTTCAATGGACTTTAAGAATTCAGATGCCAGAAAATGTATGCAGCAATCCAGTTTTAGTCCCCTAAGTGCTATATATATATAGAAAGGTTGACTTCTTATTCTATTCCTTTATGCAGGCTATGTTCACCATTCTTACATATTATCCTATTATTTCTTTTGTGAGACAGTACATTCCAGGATATAGCTATCTTTTTTCATTTCAGCCTACATGCCCTGGTTCTATAACTGTCTGACTAAATTTACCATTTCATAATGCATTTTTTGCATTTAATGTCCCTCTTACAGAATAATTTAAATGCTTCTATTTTGACTCATTAGCATATCATTAGCCACTTCACAACCGGTTTATGAAGCATCCATGCATTTCATAGAAGGATTTTATAGTTTCTTCAGATCTTTTCAAAGCAAATTAATGGTACTGTGGTCATTTCGGTGGACTTCCACTAGAAACTGGCACTGAATTGTGATCCTCCATTAATGACTTTTTGGAAGCTCTCAGACAATTTGTAAACCATGTAATGAGCTTTTTATAAGTACAGTGCTATTACTTTATTAGAATATTGCATAAAAATCAGTAGACTACCTTACAAATGCATACATTTGTAATGACTACTTGGTTGGGGCTTTTATACAAAGAATATAATCATCAAATGAGATTTCTTGTCCATTAATAATGTCTGCATTACCACACTGAGTGACATTAATTACATTCCTGTCAGGTATTCTTTATTAATCTAATATCACAGGTTTCCTTATTTTGCTTACAACTGATGTCAGGCTCACTGCCATACAGTCATTTAATTGCCACTGTATACCTTTTATGGATGCTGGCACAATCATAGAATCACAGAAAGGCTTGGGTTGAAAAGGACCTTAAAGACCATCTCCTTCCAATCCCCACGACATGAGTAGAGACACCTTCCACTAGAACAGCTTGCTCAGAGCCCCATCCAGCCTGGCCTTGAACATTCCCAGGGATGTGGCATCCACAGCTTCTCTGGGCAACCTGTTACAGAACCTCAGTAAGGAATTTCTTCCTATTACTGGAGTTATCTTTTTGCTTCATGTATTCACTAATGATTGTTCCCTTACTCTCATTAGTGTCCTTAGTTGTCACAATCCTCTCTCCACTTGAGGTATTTCACACCTCTCAATCTTCCACAGATGTGTATTTACTTTCTCCATTCTCCATTCACTATATAGCTTTTAACCCCTATTTATTACCCTTACTTTTGCAGTCAGTGCAGATGGACTTGTTAAGATCTTCAGCACCTTTGAGTTGTTACTCTTTAGTTATTTAACATTCTCATTAAGAATTGCAATTTTTCATTCATATATTTGTCTGACTTCTCCTCCCAAATATTTCTGCTTAGATGTTTCTCAACCATAGAAAATTACCCATTTAGAAGGACCACTATTTTGCTGCTTGGGATTGTTCTTTGTTTGTCTAATCTGATTGCAGTCAGGTCATGAAAACCACCCTTAGGGCAGCCATGAACTTCTAGTCCAGTAAGTTATTCATATTTAGCAGTTCTAATGAGAACTTAAATTAAAAATACATTATGTTTGGCTTGGAGATTTTGCACCAGGAAACGGGTTCTTTTTCTTTTTACAGGAAGTTTAATATTTTACTGGTGTGTTTGACAACTCTTCAGTACATAGACCTCCCACCACATTTATTTATATGTACTCAAAATCACATTATTTTTTGTTATGAAGAACTCCCAAATCCACTACTTTGTTTGTCCTGGGAGGTTACATCCACTTGTTTTATGATCCGAGTAGCTTGACTACTTCCATCAGCTCTCAGGGTTGACTTTCTCACTGATGAGGATTTCCACATCATTGTCCCTGTTACCAAGACCTTATGATAGCTGCTGCATACAAGAATCCATCATTTTGTGTCTGGTCGTTCTCCCCCTTTAGATAAATTTTGTGGATTACAGTAAAGCACTGTAATGCACACAGTGACTTTACATCTGACCCTGTATACGGTGACACAATTTATTTTTTTTTCTAAAGGTTTGGGGTTGTGTATTTCAAACTACTCATGATCAATTCACTTATAAAATATCAGGAAGGGTATGTTTCCATGAGTATGATTTCCCAAGGGTATGATTTCCATAAGGCACCTATACTTAGAAAATGGTACTCCTTCCACTTGGCCAATGGAACTGGACATACATTGCACTTGTGAAAGTTTGCAGAAATGACCGCATTTCCCTTTTGCCTCAGGGGACCTGCTGTTGATCTGGTTTTCTATATCACCCTCCATAATGTATGGCCATTTAATGCCTTCTTCTTTTTGATATCTTTTAAGAACTGTCTCACAAAAAAACCCTTAATCTCCCTGAAATGGCACAGTATCAGTGAGAACAGAATCTGGATCACTCTTTTACTTCATAGTGTATTCTGGACCAATACCTTGAATTAATTAAACAAATTGCTAAAATGGAATTCTGGGGGGTTTCTGTGGGTTTCATTTTGTGGTTTGGTATTGGGTTTGTTTGGGTTTTTTTCTGTTCTGTTCTACATTACAAGACAATTCAGTTAGTTCTTAAAATAGTTTATGTAGTTTCATTTGGGGAAATAAATGAGGTTACTTTCATAAAAAAGTCTTAGTCTGCACATTTTCTGCAAGATGGGCAATATTCAACAAACCTGAGATCCCTTTTCTCATGTACATAATAAGACATTTCTCAGTTGAATGCCCAAAGGCGCATAGCTTCTAATGAGGGTTTAGAAAAGAATATCTAGGAGGAAAAAAAGAGCTAGAGAGGTGGAAATAAAGAAAGATTGAGGGGGAAAAGTAAAGAAAAAAGGCATCTTCAATTTTAGCACATGTAATTAAATACTTCCTAACTCTTGGCCAACTAGCTAAAAGTAAGAAATTAGAACCATTATTTCTCACCTCATCATTTTTGAAAAGATTTATGTTTAAGGTATATTTTATATTTATAAACAGACATTAAGATTCTGTAATTCTCTATTTTTCTGTTAAAAAAAATTGAGAGAAAATGTATCCTACCAGTGTTTGTCACCTTGAGCTGTACCTCTGATATTTGTTTGGTGCAATGCTTTAAATAAGCTTAGTGAAAATGTGAATGAAAAAAAAATCAAAGCATTTTCTCAATGAAATCCAGTTGTTTTCAAAACTATTCTAATTGCACAAAAGTCTGCTGAATTAATGCAATTCCTACTATGACCTTCCCTAATTAAAAATTCTCTGTCTTGACAAAGACTCAAAAATTATTGAAAATTGCTTAAACTAATATAAATGCCTGTTGGTACCACTAAAAACATAGTGCTGCATTATTATTATTTGAGCCAAGTTATGGTTGTTTCACCCACTTCTTCAATTTCAGAAATGAATCTGATGTCTCATCACTCTCCCTTCTCAGGTGGTACTGACCTATGTCCAACGACACGGGACATTGGTAATTTTTTATTACTGGGACACTCTGTGTTTTGAGAGATTACATTCTGAGTTCCCTTCTGTTAATAGACAGAAAACTCTAGTCAATTATATCCACATTTTAGTATCTAAAAAAAAAATCTCTTCTTTTAAAATGTCTTCAGTTCAAGTGTATCACATAGTTGAGCAAACTGGATTTACTATTCACTGTTAATCCTGAAAATTACTTCTTAATATATTTTCAGTAAAATACACATTTAAAAATATTTTTTATCACAGGAATGATGTGCAGTGTAGAAAAAGATCGCTTTTTAATATAGTCCTTTAAAAATAATAAATAATTAATTTTCCACTGAGAAAATTTCTCAGTGAAATATTTCAGTTCCTTTCTTTCCAAAATAGCACTGTTTGCGATGTTTCCCTGTTAAAATCTTCAGTTATGAAATTCATCAAGTGTAGTATATGTTGCATCCACTATAACTATACTGCAAGTGTCTGTAAAGAAGTAAGCAAACAAGATGAGAAGCATTGAATTTGCTTAATTCACATGGTCTGTAACACATACAACACAAAGCAATGAAAGATCTTCAGTTATTCAACAATTTACTTGTAAAGGGTTTACAGGCTTAATAATTAAGTTCTTTTCATAGGTGTAGTCCTTTGTGCAATCTGGCCTGATCGTCCATGTTTGACTTCTCAGCATCAGGTAATACACTGTGTGCAGTGCACTCAGAAACTTTACATAGGTGCAAGGAACTAGGCCCAAAATGCTCAACTGCTTATGCAGAGACAGAAATAGCCCCATTAACAAGTCAGAGACATTGCTTTTCAGAAGTAACACTTTGCTACACACAACGCGTAAGAGATTTTTGACTAATTTAGGGCCTGAACAATTCCAAGTAACACTCATGTTTGAACATACCATCTTTGCAAACTGACAGTAATGAGAACCCATCCAGAAACAATTTCAGCCCCAGCTTTCACCCCACTATGCATGTACAAGAGTATATCTCTGAGAAAGATCAGCTTGAGTGTTCAAGACTGACTGTCAGAACCAGGCCTCCTGACTTCACTCTGGGCTCTAGACAAATCCCCTCTGACAAAACTCAAATGTAGTTTTAAGGTGAGCTAAGACAGAAAGAAAAAAGCCTATCTTGCAATTTCTGGCCCAGCTGTGGTGTCAATAGAATTATTTTACAGGCAGCCTGGAACCGAAACAAATCTACTCTCCATGTACAGTTTTTAACATTTTTCACTCTATGCTTTTTTATTGGTCTTTTCTTTATAAACATATCACTGCTTGTTTATTTTTCATTTAATTTCATTTTTCTTTCCTTGCCAGATATTTAATTGCTCTGTATCTTCTGCACATGTTTATATATGCTTAAACAACAAAGCAGGAAACTGTCCTCCCATACAAAATGTTTTCAGCATTACAATTAATCACCATAGCCTATTAGTGTAGGTGTAGATATTATAATTAGGAGGTTGGCAATAATTTTAGCAATGCAGTAGCCTAAGAAATGCTGGAATGAGCAGTTGAACAGTATTTATCTGCCAATTTAATTATATTTCAAAGGGGATTAAAAGGAGAGCAAATGAGATATTCATATATGCCTTTCCAGTAATGAACTTGTCCACAGTCTCCAGAGGGCAATTTTTTTCTTAGTTTGTTACTTTAAAAATTCTTCCCTCACCTTTAAACAGTATAAGTTAATACCTTACAAAACCTAAATGGTCCTAGAAATCAAATCTTAGTATCAGCAACCATTTCAGTGACAGAATGAATATTTGCTAAGGAGGGTGGAGTAAAATGTCACAGGAAGTAGGTCTCATTTAATCACTGTAAGGTCCCTAATAAATATCAGCCAAATACATTCTTCTTGTCTCTACCCATCCCCCTTAAAAATAGCTATTCAGCTGAAAAGGGATATAATACATTTCAACCTCCTATCTATTTTTAGTTGTTCTCTGCAGTGAGTCTTTCAGAATAGACAGTCACACAGTTATAGGAAGCGTGTGAATTCCCCATCCTTGCCACTCACGGTGGCTCATTTTCAGTCAGATGGAATTGGAAAATGGTGACATACAGACACAGCTCAGAAGATACAGGTAAAACATAAAGAGAATTGTATAACCCATTGCCCAAAGTTCTGTATGGAAATTTATGAGAGTTTAATACTGTGGGGCTGTTATCTACTAATTCAATTGTGAAAATGGGATCAAGAGTTTCTTTGAGTTATCCTTAATTTCTTCATTCATTTTTAATGCTGGTTTGATTAAAACCCTTTTCTTTTTATGTCTCAGTCTTAATACCTTTAGAAGAAAGTAAAATTATACCTGTACACAATGAAGGGCCGCCACAGGCAACACTTGCAATGCAAACTGGGATTCCCAGAACAGATGCTTTTTATGGCTACCAATATAATCATCTTTAGTCTTAGCATCAAGTTTTCTCCTGTTCCTTATGTGTGCAGCTACAGAACAAATGCAGGACAGGAAAGAAAGGAACATCCAAGGTTAATTCTTTCCTATAAACTAAAGTTTTGACAAAATTTAAATAGGGTGTTTATAAATCAGATGTCTCCAAAGGTCTGAATAAATAACACCAACTGCAAAGATGCAAAGAGCTGCAGGTACAAACAGACAGAAGTATTTGTCAAATATTTTCTTCATGGGGTTGTTACTGAGTTGAGCAAGTAATTATGTGGTATCTCTCTCCAGAGATCTGGTTCTACATCACAAAGTGCTGGGAAATATTCTCAGGGTGGATTCAGTCCTTCTTCCACTTATTTTATGAACAAGAAGACTAAGTTGTGAAAATCTGTTAATAAATACTTCGTTTTAGTTAACACAAAAATAGGTTTGCAAAGGTATTTGCTGCTAAAGGAGTCCTTTAGCATAAAGCCACGTGAAATTTTACATGGCTATTTTCAACATAGCATTACAGGAATAGAGTTCTTAGCATGATTCTAGAAAGAAAGTAAACCTTTGCATTGTTAAAAAATATATTCCTCATGACACACTGCATTGCTCCTGGCTTGCGCTTGAGTAGAAACAGAAGAAATTGGATTTTCAGTCTTTGACTGGTCATGTTGAGTCCCCATATCACAATACACATCATGCCTCATTATTTGACAAACTGGCTTTGCTTGAATATTCAATACACATCCCCAGTGCAATTGTCCCTAAATGCCAACTAAACATCACCTAACACAGTGTTTGCTTAGAGTGGACCTCAAAGTGGAGGTAAATAGGCTTCTGAATTTTAAGCATAAAAGAAAGGACTTTCTTTAGGGATAAGTCACAAAAACCACACAAAGCAGAGCAAATATTCCCTGGATACTGCTTTTCTTTCAATTTCCTTTTCTTTGTCTGTAACCTTTCAAGAATGCAAAATGCTTTGCTGTACTGGTCTCATTAATAAATTACAACCAGTCATTTTCAGGTGTCATTCTTCTGCACCATTCACATATTTGTTTTCTAAAACAAGTTTTTAAACATGTTTGTTACTAGGATCTTGACATCACATAGGAAAAACAAAGGTTTTGGCTTACTTCCATTTCTTTTTTTAAAGTTTGGCTGAAAGTAGCTATGGAACAACAGGGAATAAAGCCACAATTACATCTCACACGAAGCTATATCAAATATGAATATTCTCCTTGGGGCATTTCAGCAAAGTGAAAGTCTTAGCAGCTGTGTGCAAGAGACAGCTTTATTTCACAAGATCTTGTATCCCCCTTCCCATCTTGCCTTCCAAGTAATTCCTGTACTGCACAGTTCCTGTGACTCTTCCTCACTCTGTATTAGAAGCATGTCTATGTCCTTTATCTGCCAGCATTTAGTGATAAAATGGATTATAAACAGCAGTTTTGACCAGAGAACAAGACTTCCATTAACTGCATTTCGTATGGTCCTAAGGGGCTTGTTACTACTTGTATGCTAGGCATGGTGGATAAAGCTCACTGTCTCAGCCTTCCTGAATGTCTGCACAAAGCAGGACAATATTTCCTTTCCCAACACCAGCACATGTATTTCATTTCATTATATTCCCTGTACGTCTTGCCTGGACAAATATTACACCTAGAAAGCAATGGGGGTTTTTTGACCATTAAGAAAGAAGAGAATATTGAATTTGTGAAGTTTAGGAGTTACTAGAAAGCCATGCTCTGGCTTCTCATCCCAAAGATGAAGACTCCATGATGGATAGGCAAAGATAGAGAAGGTCTTCTGATCTTCCACATTAATTCTCCCTCAGATTAGCTCTCTTTTCTTTCCCCAGAGAAGTTCTTATTAACATTGGGCAATCCCCATAATCCATGCTAGGATGAAAGGAAAAATAAGGCTATAAATATGGACGCAAGATAACAAAATGAGATTCATTATGTTTTTTTGCTTAGCGTTCTTTGTGTTTATGGCAGTCAACTCTTGCTTAACAGAGAAATATTAAGTTTCTACTTAGTATAATAGTGAACACACTCTAATAATGTCACAGTAACTAGTCAAAAAATGAATCAATGAAAACAACATTTCACTTCATTACTAACAAAACGGGAACTATGTGGACTTTTCTATGACCCGTTTCAGTAAAATGATGATAGAATTAAGACTAAGCTTAGTGCACAATTGAATATGAAATATATTAAATTGCATTTCTTCTATAATTGGTAGTTTTAAGTTTATGCCTTTGAGAGAAGGCACTTTGAGCATTTGTTTTAACGAAACAGTGTGAATCATATTGAGGGAAGTGGAGGGTATTTATTTCCAAAATAAAAATAGTGATTATTTAATAAAAATGAAAAGAATATCCAGCTTCTTTCTCTTGTCCCTGTATTACCATAAAATTGTGGTACTGCAGATGTGTTTCATTCAGAGCTGTCTTGCAAATAGCAAACAGAACTGTCTAGATCTGGAAATTGAGAATATATCTGTCTCTATTTTTTAACTATCTTTGGTCTTGTTCTAGTAGGCAAGCTGTTGTTGGCTCCTCCTTTGTTATGTTTTGATTTATTCTTTGTCACCTTCATTTTTAAATGAGCAGAAGTGGCTATGGATTGTACAGATACCTACACTGGACTACTTGTAGGTCATAGAAGTAAAAAATTACAACAATCCTAGGAAACTCTGGTATGAGGTCACCCTGCCCAGAAACTTCTATATGCACACAGAGGACATGTTCAATATTTTTCTTCCTATAGCCTTAGTCAGTTGTCTACAGCAGCTCTAGTAACAAAAAATTCTGAGAAGTCATAAATTCTTTGGCACAGGGAGCCAAGATTTGTTCCAAAATATATTGAAACCAGTCTCAGCCCTATGAAGGCTGTCCTCAAATTTGTGCTGAGTGGGGGAGTCTAAATTTTTAAATGGTGAGATGCAGATAGCAACTGTCAAACCCACTCAGGGCAAGAGGGTTCCAGAGCCATCCTGGTGAACCATGACAAATTTTGAAAGGTCCTTGTTGTGTGAACCATGGCGATTCTGCAGAATTAGGACAATTACCTAAATGACAGTGTCTCATTTTTCAGAGATCCTTTGAGCTTGGCATATATAATAGCCTGTGAAGATTTTGTTCCCAGGAAGGCTGAATCAAATTAGTTGTTTGGGATTTGTCATTTTTCAAAGTTCACTTGTCAGAGTTTTTCATATGAGAATTTGGAATGTTTTCACTGTAATATTTAGTTGTATTGTGCCCTCTAAATTGTTTATAAATGGAACTACTACAATTCAAATAATGCAATTCTATCTAGAAGATGTGGTCTAATAAAAATCTGCCCTAAAATCTTCCATACAAATTCACTGGAAAGGTAAATAGATTTTATGAACCAGATTAATTGGCTTGATGTGCCTGCCTTGTACTGCTTTCTTGAAGCAAGTCAACTTTAAACACTATGCAGACAGATAGTTAAATAGGCTTTCCTTTAGCAGAATTGCTCAAATGATACAATATATCCATATATAACCCTAATATACCCTAAGTCATTATTTCTTAAATATTTATTGTCACTTGTGTGTGTATTTTGGCAGTTACTTGTTTCACACAAGGCTGTGTGGTCTTGTGAAATCATACCGTTGAATACATAACCATGGAATCATACATCATATTCACACAGCAAATAGGGGAGTGAAATCTGTTCTTCCCATATGGATACTTTTCCACTAATTTAACTAGATGAAACAGTGGGCTTTACAATGTCATAAATAAAAGAAAACAAGTCCCTATAACCATGGAATTCAAGCTGACAAGAAAATATCCAGCTTGTCCTCTATCATCTCCAATGATGATAAACAAGAGGGCAAAACAGGTGTATTTCATGATTACTCCTCAATAGTAATCGTGAGAAAAATCAGACATATTTGTGGATATTGAATTTATTAATTATAAAGGTATAATTTTCTGAGTTGTTCTCATTAAATCATCCACTTGCCCAGTGCTGTTAGATAAGAAATGCAAATTCCAAAAAGTACATTACCATTTTTATTGCTCATCGGAAGCATATCTTACTTTTGAAATATTCAGCATAGAGACAAAACAGGAAAAACATGCTGAGTGTAATGAAGAGCAGTGGGATGCCAGAGTGCAAATACTGAATAAGATTGTTTGTAAACAAGCTGCTTCTTATTATTTCATTATTTCTATCGACTCTAACAACTCAAAGCTTATCTTTTGAATTTGCCAATGTTATTTCTTTGTACCCATCTCTTCTTTTTACCCTTCACACCAGGGTATTCCTTGCTATTTTGAATTTTGTATTTCCTTATTGTCACTTCAATAGAGCTAGATACTGGTAAGTGTATAGCAGATAGCAGTGTCTGTGGTGAAGACAAACACTAACAGTGTCACTAACAGTGACTGCGACTGCCACTATATTTTGCTTCACTTGCAGCATTCCACTTTCAGTCATACAAAAAAAAAAGTAAATATTCCTTTCCTCTTAAAAAGCCTGGGTTTCTTGGAAAAACTTCAGACTAATGAACTACAGTAGACTTACTAGCCTGTGGCATATTTGGTCTTCAAATGAACTATGCTAAATTAAACCACATATGAACCTTTCCCATTTTTTGCTCCTGAAATATTTCTACATACAGCTTGAATTTTCAATCCCCTGCTCTTTTTGCCATGTTCTTAGGCTGTGGACTGTTAAACAACTTCTGCATCTCCCCAGAGATGCAAATCCCTAGCTCCAGTACAAATGAGGTTTGTAAATTCTTGAGGGCGGAATGTTCTACACAAATGGGAGATCGTGTCATTACTTAGCACTGTGGGAAGCATTTCAAAAGCTGAAACACCCTTGCCTTCCAAAGCAGGAAAGTTTTTAAAGAAGGGTCCTCATCATGCTCCTTTACAAACAGTGACAAACATTTGATCCACTGAACTTCAGTTTTATTCAAAGCCATGCATGCCTCAGCTGAGCCCCAATTCCAGATATTGGGGGATACCTGCTCAACCTATAAATCTTCATGTCAAAACAGTCTATATTATTTCCTTCCAAGCAAATCAATAAATATAGATTTGATTTTTTAAACTCAGTATGTATTTTGTTTGTTAGCTAAAACCACAAAGATTATTCTAAATTCTCTCCAGCCCCTCTGTTTAACCAGTCTATGTTGCAATGGTTGGCCTGCAGCACTTCTATTTTTAGCTCTAATGGAACAGTCTTAAATTGCTTATTTTCTGTTTACTAAAGACATTGAGCTTGTAACCATGGAAACTGTGGCAAGTGCCACAGCTTAACTGTTTTATTAAATGGATGGAAGTTACAGCTGCAAAACTTGAAAGGCCAGCATGTCAATTTTATATATAACTCAAATTGCCGTATATACCACATATAATAGCAAGTACTGTATTAAATATAAGCCAGAATCTGATCTTGGTTATAATTATATAAATTGTACTATCTCTCTCCTCAATGGAAAGAAACAAAAACTATATTCTTGTGCAATCCAGATCAGGATCTGGTTTTGTCAAATTGCACAGTCTGTCAAGTTTCAGTGATTATTGCATTTGAGGTCTCAAATTGCAGATGATGTAAATTAAACCAGTCCCTAATTATCATGGAAAGACCCCATCTCACAGTTGTGTCTGCATGAAGCTTTTAGCACATTATTGCATTGCTTACAGCAATCACATTATTTTTGGAACCACTATTTTCTGTAACATTAATAAAAGGAATTAAATCAAAACTAATGACCTTGTCAACTGAAACTTCTAAAGCTATAGTGGAAGAATTAACACAAAAAACTCCTTAAATCTGTAATTAGGCTTTTAAACAAGAACATCCTGAGCACCAGAGGTGTTGAAAGTTTACACTCTCTATTACTTTCCGTATAGGCTGAGTATGCTCCATATATGTGAAAACTAGGGTTTTTTTAAATTCATTCTTTAAATTGTATATAACTTAAGTCAAACACTTCTGAAAATTGTTGAAAATTATTAGCACAGTTTAGAAGATTTTTGTGATGGAGTATAAAACAAATAACAAATATAATTTTTAACACAAACCTAAACATTTGACAGTCCCAAAAGACTGAGAGCTAAAATAAGAATAGCGGTATATTTACATCCATAAATACTTAATGCATGACTCATCCTGTGTAATAGAACCAAATGCTTGAAGAATGTTCGACATTTAGAAGAATCAGATTCTGCTTTCTTTGCAAGGACTGTGGTTGGAACAGTGTTCACATTGCTACTTTTGGTGTTAAATGTCTCCGTATTGCAAGTCTGTCTATATAGGCACTTCCAGTGAACAAAAAAAAACCCTAAAAAGTAAAATTGACATCTTAAAGGAGACGCCTTTTGGTAAAGGTAAGACTCCAAGAACTTATGAACAGTGGTATTTCTTTCTATGTAAATATTCCTGTTTAAATTAAAGAATAATATGTTTGATGCTCAAGTATTGAATTCATAGAAATATCCTTCACTAGAATTACTGAAGTGAAAAAAAAAGATGTTTCCTTCCATTTACATATTTCTTTCTCTTTTTTTAATCCATCTGCAGGATCTACCTTCATCTGCAACACCCACATAATTCCAGTGAAAAATCAAGAGGGAGTAGCAATGATGTTTATTATTAATTTTGAGTATGTAACAGATGAAGAGAATGTGGCATCTCCTGAGAAGTGCAAGCCAATATTACCATCTAAGCTTGTAAATCGTAAGTTACTCAATGAAATTTCTCTTCTTACCTCTACTTCTATCCGGCAAAGTAATTAACATGGGCAATAAGGTTAGCAAAGCATGCAATCCCGTTGATTGACTCGATTCAGATAGAATCTGAAATCATAAAAAGCTAAATGTAGAAAATCTACTGCAAGACATTGGTAAAATAATGTATCAGATCTTTGGTGGTACTAACAGCATAGATCTTCTGAATAGTACTAGGACATATAAATTCGTAAAAACTAAAGACTTTCACAGAAGTGCATTACCCTTGACAAAAATCAATTACAAATAGAAAACTGAAAAAAGCGTTGTGATATAGTCCAAATATTTCATCTTAGCCTATTCAAAATTGAATAGTTCTATATTATAGAAAATAATTTGTGGCATTTGATTACTAGTTGGTGAAATGTGATTAAATTAGACTAGAAAATACAAAAATCAGTTAAAATATAATTAAATATCCTTATTTTATCAAATTGAAGTATTTAGATTGACTTGAAGGATCGGGGACACGGGGTGTTGGATGTACAGGAAATGCTTTTGCTTTCATTCCACTCTGGAACATAAGTATTGTCAAAATTAGAAAACTCAACACAAAAGTCCACTTCTCATACAACTACATTGTGCACCTTTCTGTCCCACTATCTGCAGAACATGTGCTCTTTTGCTGACCTTCACTCTGTGCAGCAGCAGCACATGATCCTTCTGCTTTGCATCGCCACTCACGTAATCTGCTCTTACTACAAGATTTCCCAGAACACATCCCATTTGTACAAGCTCTTAGTAAAGCACAGCATGCTCTAACAGTGAGCATTAACACTCACCCCTGGCTGGCTCAGCAACAGTTGGAAAATACCTTTTCACAGTGAGATAATCTTTAACATTAGTACAATAAAGGCATCTAAGTATTCCAGTTGTTAAATCAACACTTCAGCTTTCTCTAGTTAGGAGATAAAGACTGGTACAATTCTCACTGTGAGAAGCAGAGAACTTTCTTGATGCAAACTCTGCACGGTACCTGAAGTGTACATAGAACCCTACAGTGACAGGGTGTATAAGAATGTGGCAAAGAAAATTTCCATTACCAGAAACTTGCAGTCTGCAAATAATTATTGTTCACCAAATACCACATGTTTTTTAGAAGAGCCTTTGTAAATAGTCTTTACAGTACATATTTAAAATATTGTGCTTTTATGCTTCCTTTTCTTACTCTGCTTTGCATTGGGTTTGGGTTTTTTTTTTTTGATAACCAATACAGCGGTTTTTGGTTGGGGTTTTTTTGAGATACCAAGAAATCACATTTTTCTTCTGCTAATGATATGGTTAAAATCCCATTAAGGCGTACCAGCAAAAACAATAAAATTGCATCAGAAAAAAATTTATAACAAGCACATCAGGTAAACCCTACTCATAGTCTGGTTTTATTTTAGTATACCATGATTTTGTGAGTTTGAAACATCCTACTTCCTCCATTTAAAAAGCAATTTTATGTCATAGATAAAATTGTTCAGCTTGTCCATGCTTATTGTGGTTTTATTGACAAAATAGAAGGTAAAATACCAATTGGAGAGAAAAAACAGAGCCTCATGTCTTGAAAAAGAGCATTTTGTTCTGATATCTGTGACACATCATTGTACATTTTCAAGTGTTATCACTCACCGTATTTTGAAGTGAAAAGCCACTAAAGAGGAAATCTGAAAAAAAAATCCCACTTTGTGAAAACATCCTTCGCTTGTTTTATGATATTTACACCTGACATACACAGGGGATTTCCTTGCTGAGAGTTCTTGAAAAATTAATGGGTGGGCCTCCAAGCTCAGATATCAAGGTGCAAAAGGAGGCAAAGAAAGGTGACTTGAACCATTTTCCTGCTAGTGGGTACAGCCAGATGCCAGAAACTGGCAGAAACTAGAGCAGGCACATGGCTGCTCCGTCTTCTACCGAGTTGCTTATGGTTTCAGAGCAGACTGTTATGTGGGCCGGATGGGATGGATGGTGATACAAAATATGCTACAGAGCCAAAAATTCCTCTTGGCAAGAAAGAGGCCAAACTATGCAAAACATCCAGAAATAACTGCAAGATATTGTGTAGAGTTCAATGGTTTTTAAATTAAAACAAACAGACAAAAGGCTTGAAATCGAGACGAGGCAGAGAGAGACCAATAAGCTAGAAAAGAAGTCAAAAAAGGTGGATTGTTTACCAGTAAAAGCATCTTTTTTAAAGTCATGTTCCCAGCATGACTTTAAAGGTACACAGCAGATTCTCCAGGATATAATTAGTTTTTCATCCTTGTACTCTATTTAGAACAGGCAAACCAGGTGATCTCTTTTCACTGGATCACACACAAAATGGACAGTAATGGGTACTGGTTCAGGGAAAAAAAATTAAACAAAATCCCTTCAAATGCAGCAACCAATTTAGAGAATAAAAATAGAGAGGGAACCAGACACATAACAAGTGCAATACATCTCTGACAAACAACCAGGGTAAGCAACAGCTAATGACAAAAGACAAAAGATTTCAGATTGTATTAACATCTACTACCCAGAAGCACACAGATCATGAGAGATTTCTTTCCAGAGCTCCTTAGACTGAGTTTTCTCATATTAGAATGCCTTTTCAACATGAGAGCAAATAAAAATGACTGAGTCAGGTTGCACAAGAGAAGTAAAAGTTGTTAGGAAGCAAATAGATTGCAGCTATTTTCCTGACCCTAGAAAACAAGATAACTTTTCATACTCTCATCCTTCCTCTAATTGATTTATCAAGAGTTGATCAAATTTATCAAGTGTATCTTTGAAAAGTCTTTCCTTTTTCTAAAAGCATCTACTCTGCAGCCAAGTTTTGAACGCTATCACTTACCACGGGGTTCCTCATGACAGAAATTGCCACTGAGGTGAGCTCGGTGGGTTACAGCAGAGTGCTAATAACCTCGAGGTCGTAGATGGTTGTTGATCCCTGTATGGGTCATTCACTTAAGAGTTGGACTCAATGATCCTTCCATTTCAGAATATTCTGTGATTCTGTAAAATCTAATGCAATGTAATAAAAAAGCATTTCATGCCATGAAGAAAAGAGGTATTCCAATCTGTTAAAGGGCTGGGGGCCCTCTGAACAAATTAAGACCTATGGAAGACAAGCAACATTTTTTAGGTTTAGCTCAGTGATTGCATTTAGCTCTCGATAGGCAAAAATTTAAAAATTTATCAGCTGAATACTGACAGGTATTTTCAACAGTGTTTGTAAGCTCTCTAGTACAAGGATCCTGTCTTTTGTTATGTGCCAGGATGATGGCTAACACAGGTTCTGAATCAGCATTGGGCTTGGCAGATGATGATAATAATAGAGTATTAAAAAGAAAAGGTATGTTGTCAGGAGTTTGATGAGCACATTTGAGTATAAATAGAATTCTTTCTAGCCTGGTGCCCAAGAGTTCCTACCTTACATGCAGCAAATGGCTGAATAGGCTGTAATGTGAAAAGTGAAGATAGTGGTTTCACAATAGCAGCGTAAAAGTTCTTTCAGTTGATCCTTTTCTCCCTTCATTTTTTCTGGCAAGAATTTATCACCAGTTCTCACTGGCAGCTGGAACGGTGTTTGTATAACCAAACAGTGAAATTTTGGAAGATCCTAGCATGCACTAACCCTGTAAATAAATACTAAATCACAGCCAACTGTTTTGTCATTCTTTCCTGTTTCATTGCTTTTGTCGTTGCCACAATTCTATTTTCCAGTGTATTCCAGTTCACTAGTAAAACTAAGGAAGCCTTTGTTCATATATAACGCTTTCCTTTTTTGAGGAAAAAAAGGTATAGCCCAAAATTTTGCCATATCTTTTCGTTTAAACTTCTAATCAAACTTATTTAATACTACCCCTCTTCCATCTTTGTATTCAGAGACATTCGGAAATTTCTTCTGTACATACTTCTCCCACAACTGGGTAACATCCTCTTCTCCAGTCAGAATATATTGGTACAATGTGCACTTAAAGTGAGACTAAGAGAAACTGATTTCTGCTATAGATGCCCATTCATCATTCAATCTTTCTAAGCTTTGTCTCATTTCCACATATGAGAATTCAACCCATTCTTACTTCAATTCTTTACTAACAAGTTTGCTTGGTTTTTCTGTTGCCTTTTCTTAGATAACGTAAACATTTTATAATTCCAGAAATCAACATCTATACCTAAAGATAAAAACACTTAATAACTTTACCCCACCTCATTTCACATGTGAAACACTTGAAGACATAAATACCTGCTTTGTAAATGAAACAATAGTTGTGTAGTGTATTGAGGTGTTAAGATTGATAGTTTTGAGCTACATAAGCCCTAAATATGGATTTATTCATCTCTAACAGTTCTTATGGACTGTTCTCTCTTACACCTTCTAAGACACTAACATTTGCTTGATTGTCACTATAAGGATAAAAACATTATTCCCAAAAATGTAGTTCATAAATTTTCATGAATCTAAGCCTTTGCAAAGCTGTATAAAATTTTGAACTCCAACTGAAATAATGGATAAATAATGTATGTTTAACAAGATACTCTTAGTAAAAGAGAACTCCTTCCTGTTAGACTCACTGTAAAAAAGAACACAGAGCTTTGTGTAGATTTTCTACGATGAACTAAATTAAGAAAAGATGTGATTTTATACCACCTTAGCAAAAAAACTTCTTTGAACACTAACAAATTACAATTTAAATTTGTCTACTAGTAACAGTTTTTAACCAAAATAACATGAATTCCCATTCAGTATGTTGTACAAACTTCATTAAACTCCTTATTATAAAGTGTTAAGCTATAACTTCTGTGTGTAAATATGTCTTTTAAATCAATTGTTGAGGAAAAGGGACCCGTAGCATCCAATTTTATTCCTAAATCTCTCAAACATTCCAATCTGGCATGTTCATCCACTCCTCTATTTCATGAGGAATTTTTACAGCAATTTACAGAAGTAGTGGCATAAATTAATATTTGCTCATGGCACCTGACTTTATTCCTCAAAGCTGTGAAATACTTCATGTCTGTAAAACAAGTGACTACAAGATATCAAAATCAACCATGACACAGATTGAACTCAGAAAATCAGCAGCCAATTCACACTGACAGAAGCCCATAGATTTGAGGTTACTGACAAACATGACTTCAATATGAAGAATGTGGCTAAATTTTTTCTACTCAAAAGAGACCATTTGTGGGATCTCAATGAGAAGAACCTTTCAGAACTTAATTCTGAGTTGTCTTCATTTTCTGCCCCACCTAGATACTTTTTTACTGACCTATAAGTGCTTTTTCTATTTACTCCAGCCCTGTCTAGATCAAAACTTTTATTAATTGGTAAGCTAAAATAGCTAGTCAGATGAGGTAACTTTATCACAAGTTTTATTCCTTTAATTTCAAAACACTTTGACTAGCTAGAAGTACTAACCTATAAGCTAAATATTGGTTCCCAAACACAGCGTTCATTACCACATGGGAGAAAGCCCAGAAAGTTATTTGATTAAACATGTAATTGCGTTCTGCCAAAGAGGGATATTTGAGGATCATTTTACCATTTTATAATTTCAAAATCTGTAAGCATAATAATGACATCCTGGAATAATTTCTTGGGTTTCTTCCTGTGAAGGAAATGGGAGGATCTGTTACGCATCCAATAAATGAGTATTTTTTGGATAAGGTTCAAATAAAATGAAGAGGCTAATAATATTCTTAAAACAGCCAAAACTATAATCAGAAAACCTTTGAAGCACCTTCTTCAAGGTGCTTACTCTTCAGCAAGTTTTCCTCCTTCTTGGCCCTAGCAATGGATTTACATCTGAGAAGCAGAGAACAGTCCCTACACTGATGTTGCAAACAAGCACAAGTGCAATTTAAATCAGGCCTTTCCTTCCAGTCAAAGAGCCAGTGCAAAAACAAGGTATTTACTTTCCTCGGTACAGAGCACTTTGCTGTATAAGTCAGTAATGGCAGTTTAGTGAAACACAAGCATGTATTTTTAGTCCTAAAAATATTAGGACTGCAACGTTTTCATGAAATACTGCATACTGTTTGATGCATGCAATTTTGCCTCACAGAATATAGCTCGTGTAAGTAATAGTAACGCCCTGACTTTGCCCAAAATGTAATGAGAAATTTTTCCAGGATCTTATTTTTAGCTGCACCACTGGAAGCAAATTCATCTTCAGTGAGGACTAGTCAAGAAAAATTGTGTTCAGGAGGACAAAGGTTTCTATCTAGCCAACCAGCAGCATAGTTCTGAAAACGCCAGTGTCAATTATGTGTATTTGTCTCCAAGGTAAATTACAGTAAATATTAGGCAAACTGAAACAGTCTTGAACTCTTAGCAAAGGAATATGGCCAAACACCAATCACCAGTAAAAGACAGAAGAACCTCTGCTATTATCACCTTCTGTGTTCCACAAACGCCTAACTGCCTAAATTAACAGAACAGCCACTGAGATAAATAATTTTTCTTAGTCTTCTACAGACAGAGAAATACGAGTAGGGTAGCTCTACTTCTGTTTCCTCATGCTGGCTGCTGTTGGGGCTCAGCTTAGAAAGGAAGCCTTCCTGGATTCCATGAACTGTAATTAGCTGTTTACATTACAGCCTCACCCAGCTACGATCACAGAGCTGTTTTGCTCTATCTTGTACAAACATCCAATAAAAAAAGCAATCTCTGCTTAAAGAGATTGAAAATGAAAAAGAGGGAGGGACACAGCTTTCAATAGCTTTCAGTGGAGGCGACTTATGCATACCACACAGGTCTTCCAGTCATATATTTTTATTAATTTTTAACAGGTCTCCTATCTATCTGTCCTTTTCAGGACATGTAAAACAGGGGGGTTCTGTGAGATAACTTGAAGGCTTGGATAATGATTTTCTGAAGTCATCCCACATTATCATACATACCCTCAGGAAAGTATAAAGGTAGTGAGTTTTGCTTCATTCTCTGATGGAAGAAAGAGACACGTCTCTTATCATTCATAGTAAGAATTAGCACAGAGAACTTAACACATCTGTGCACTTGCTAAATTGAATTATAGATTTTGACCTTGAAGAGGAAAAAATCAAAACTATCAGGGTATCTCAAGCTTAGATAAAAATGACTCTATTAGAAAGCAGAAAAAACTTTCAATGGATTTGAGAAGCTTTTAGATGGATGTTGTTTACAAGAATTATGTTTTTTTATTTATAGTCTTCGACATGAAAATGTCTGCTTTAAGATAAGCAAACAAAATAGATCCAAACATAAAAATGAGGGAATTTACCTCCAGTGTATCTTACTTCTCAAGCATATAATCCTATCATTATTACTTTACTGTTTTAAGCATCCAGGCAAGTTGGGCATTTCAAAGACCTGAGAGCAACTGACAAGGTCACATATTTGAAGAGTTCTTGCCATGAAGACGTGAAATAAGTGAGGCCTATCAGAAATATGAAACTAAGTTCATATTCTAAACAAGTGTCAGTGAATAAAGTCTATTCTTCCAATGGAAATTATGAATTCTTCAACTGTTTAGTAAGTTTCATCCAAATAAAATTGTCATTGTCTAGAGAAAAATTTATCACTAATTAGGAGTTCCATTTCATGAGAAATAGCATGTTAGTCTGTGTACACCTACTTTAGTTTTCTGTCTGGAACCTTAGCCAACTTTAAAACTTGGTAATTGGAAACATATATTGATCTGTGAAAAAAACCCGTAGTAATTATCAAATATTTCTTAATTGAATAGTTCTTAAATTTACCAAATAAAAAGTCAACATACTGTCAGAACAATTCTTCTGCATATTACAAATATTTTATGTGAATTTAAGCTACCTGAATTTGCTTATAAATGTGTGGAAATTTGATATTCTGCCTTCTTTTCTTAATAGTCTGTTTATTTTTTGAATCTGTTTCAAGCAAAAGCTTTTTGTAAATTTAGTTTAATTGTATTTCAGATGGTAACAACCTTTCAAGTGGCTCTTCTTCAGGTAAATCCATTTTCTAAAATTCTATCTACAAAAGTCTTTTTATTGCTTTGTTCTGGCTATATTATTTCAAGATCTCATTACATTTTATATATTTTTAGAAGAGTGCAAGTCATAACATGGCTCTTGCTCTCACTGTCTGAATATTTATTTCTGCAAAACTATAGATATAACAGGTAAACTATTAAATTTAGTACAATTATATGACATATAAAATCCAAATGTAATGATACTTCTCATCTTATTATTACTGAAGGTTGCAGTATGCAGAGCATAAAAAAACTTCAATCAATATATGAGACAAAACACATTGCAGAAATTGATAGTGGTATATGAATTCAGTGTTAAGACATAGAAAATATCTTCAGGCTTCCTGTCTCAGAGAAAAGCAATATTTTTTATCCTACGAAGTCTGGCAGCCAAGGTGATGAAGGGTTGAGAACTTCTTGAGAGCTTGATTTAATAGATAGAATAAATTCTTTTTTCCAGATGCCAAAACACCCACCATCCTCTCACCAAGACAGCTAAATATTGTGCTAGGTAACAAATAATTTAGATGTAATATTTTCTGCTATACTTGTTATTTTATTTCATTGCCCTTATTTATTTTTCTCTTCTTTCCTACTTCTAATCATATTTAAGCAATAAAAATGCAAGAAGTAAAACCTCTTTCTGAGAGGACAAGAAATTCTTTTTTCATATGCCTTTTTTACAAAAACACTTCAAATCTCGTAATTAATAAGATATAATTAAATGACATCTCTGTCAACAAGTGGGAAGAAAATCAGGTAAATGTACAAATTCATGTTAACATTCAAGTATATACACATTATGTCTTTTGAGGGAGACCCTTTTAACATTGTTCTGACTAAATTCACTGGTCAACCACACACAGCAGAGCCCTACAAGCAGTCAGAGACTTCATTCCCTTCCTTTCATATTCTGACAGAGGCCTATGTGCAGATGTCAATGTTAAATCTTTTTCACTTACAAGGGAACATAAAGAACATTTCTGGTTTCTTATACTGGTAGAAGACACATGCAACCTTAAATTTTAGAGAAAACTAAAAGATGTGCCAAAATTAAAGGAGACCATACCAGAGGATAAAAAAAGAAGTGTATTCAGTGTCCGAGAATTATGAATTCTAGCTTCTAATGTTAATAATTGAATATGCCTTGCTTTTTCCTTCTGAAAATAAATTAAGATTATTTAATGAGCAGAGCAAGATAATTATCCACTTAAGTATGCTTCAATACATTTTGGGGAAAAGAACTGAAAAAAACGTAATTGTCTCTTTCTGTAATTCTCTGTCCCAAGGCCTGCTGTGCCCAGACAGCAAATAAGGCACCATCACATGCCACAGTGTTTGCATAGAGTACATTCAAGTATTTGCTGCTATTTTAGACTGTCAGTGTTTAGGGATTCCATTTCTCAAAAGCAATTGTTTCCTTTAGTCTGTTGCATGAGTTGCTAGATGGTATTTCTAAGGCTTTGAGTGGCAATTCAATAACTGTCTGTGTCTGTATTTCTGATAACCTAAATCCTGGAATTCTGTGACAGTAGACATTCAATTACGAGAAAATATTTCAGCAAAGGTCTGACTTGTGCTACTTTTGTGAAAGTAATTTTGCTTATTGTTTGGGGTCATTTCAGAACAAAGGTGTTCCTGAATTAGCTCATACTCTGGAGGACAGTCTGTCATAATTGACCTATCTTACCTACCCTTGTCAAGGAAATCTGTTTAGAATAGGTTGGTCATTGTGGATATATAGGTTGTATTCTTTAATCTTATGTCTTGAAAAAGTAATATATGTTTCATGTTATAGCCAGACCAGTCATTCACCATTGTAAAACTATCCAAGACCTGATCTTCATCAACACAGTTAACAGGTTGTACAGGAACACGAGCAGCTCGCTTTGGTTCAGCTCTCAGCCTAGGAGAAGTGGTACATCGCACCAGGAGACAGTTCCGACAGCTTCTACACCTCACTTAGATAACCTTCTGCAAAGTCTTTGTGCCTTTGAGCTCCTTTGATTTGATTTTGGAAAATCTAAATCTAGAGAAGGTTGAAACAAAGAGAGTAAATCTAGCTGCCAGCTGGGGAGCCTGAGACCAGCTAGTATTTCTCTTCCTTTTGCTTTCACATCTTGGGGTTTGGATAACTGCTTCGCATCAGCATGAAAATAACAATACTGCTAGTGGTGCTACAAAAACTGGCTGAGCAATTCTTTGAGGAGCCATCACAGCTTTTCAGCTGCTATCTCTTAGGATTACCCTTCTGCAGCTCTTGGGATAGGATTGCAGGAATCCCATTGACATGGGCTAAATAGACTTTGGGAGATAACACATAGCCTCTACCACTACCCAGAGACCACTAAAGAAATTGTAGTGAAGGTAAAACTCTCTCAGTTGCTGGCACTTCTCTGACTTTGCCACTGTGTCTTGTATATAAATATACATTTCCATCACTAGAAATTTGGGGAATACCTTCACTGTATCAAGGCAATATTCAGGCCAAATATAATTTCCCTTCCTTTTTATGGAATGTTTGCGCAGAACAGACACAAGAATCACTAGGCATGCAAGTGTATTGGGTTACAAATTCTTGTTCAGGTAATTTTGCTGGAATACCCCATTTTGAATTGATGGGGCAGGAAATTTGCAACCATGATTGTAGCTGTTGATAAGATCTTTTTGGAAATAATTTTCATTCTTTATTTTTTTTCCCCTGACATAAAATTCCATATGCTTGTATTTAGTGTTTAAGAATAGCAGTTTTCCATTAATGTTAGCACTTCTTATTTCAATACTTATGGAATAAGAAGGATATTAATTCTTCTTATCAAGAGGGGATTGTTCCCTGCATTTTTTTTTCCAAAACTATTAATCAAAACATTTTCTTTCCATGAATTCTCAGTCTTCTCCTTCAATCTCCCAAAATATGCGACAGAATTAAAAAAAGCTTCCAGAACACAAGAAAAGTCAATTTGAATTTGAGACTTTGGAGATAATTCTATCTGCAAACAGTTTAGAAGAGTCCTATATCATCTACAGTGTATTTTTGGACTGCGTTCTACTATTTAGAACAGCTAACAGCTGAGATGGCACAGAGAATAAGTGCAACCAACAGATTAACTCATTTGCAAATTACTTATTCAGTAAAGCAAGGTTTGAAAGGAGGAGGTGGAATGTAAGTCTGGAATTGTGATTCAGACTCAACTGCTTTCCTCAATTGCTCTTAGGAAGACACAATCATACAAATCTCTGACTCAGCATTAAGAAGAATTTGGCAATCTAGTCTTTAATAAAACATAAGGATTTTAATGTAACATTATCTCTGGATTCATAGTAAATAGCCAGTTGCATCTCAAATATGTTTGAGTACTGGAAGCCAAGATAAATCTGCTCTGACATCATACCTACACAAAGCAGGGGTTTTCCATTACCAAACAAAGGATTTCACCCCACATGCAGTATGCCAGGAAAGCTTCCACTGACACTTTTAGTCTATACTGGGGCAGCAGGCCTGAGGCCTGAATGAACTTTGCTTCATGACAAATTGCACTATTACACTTCCTTGTTCAGCTCAGCTCAGTAAACCACACAAATTGTGAACGGGCCTCCTGATAACTTTAGCTGCGGGAGAGAGATGAATGTCCAACACACCATATAGCTCATTACCGGTTCACTGAAGAATAATAGCAATACTCCTCCTCTTAAGAATATTCAAATTAAAAATCAGGAAATAGGGTTTCAACTTTGAGACTATTTATTACAGTCCATAGAAGAATAGCAAAAAGCTGCTCATCTAAGTTTTCTGTTTCATGCCCAAAAGTCTTAGCAAGAAGCAAAATTCTCACTGAGTATTCTTTCCAGCTGAACTGCAGTTAGACAGCTAAATCAGTAATGCAGTATAACACGATCATATTAACGTGGTGAGGCAGAAAAGACCATCTGCAGTACCATAAATATGACTAAAATAGAGTCCCAAAAAAAAGCCTTTAACAGTGTCTGATGTCAGAAATCCTTATGAATGGTATTTTTAAGAATTTCAATGTAATTGATAAAAAAAGAGAATTATAGTATTAGTTTCACTTGGGATGCAATAAGCTTTCAAAATTGATTTATAAGCTGCTTTACAGCTCAATTCTATGTGCATTTAAAAATAATAATTTTTTTTTTACATTCTTCACTAATTTCAACTGTGAGCAGTTGCAGTGTTCACGCATACTTAGTAAGTTACAAGAAGTACACACATTCCCACGGTGCACTCTGCTGAATATCACTGTGTAGACTGAAAATTGGCACCTCTAGCTGCTGTTTTAAAGATGCATGACTCTGGTTTATGTAACAGAGATTTCTGTCTATTGTACTGTTGTGTGTATATGCCTAGAGTAATAAATTCAATGCTAAATAATTGGAATTCAACAAACTTTTTCAAAAATTGTCAAGGACAAAAAAGTAAGATCGTTTCATGGATTTATATTTTAAAGTAGGGGAAAAAAGGTGGAAATAAATCACCAGATATCTAAGTATTTGGGTGTTATCAGTAGATATATTTTATAATACATTTTCAATTACTTGGATAAAAAAGGTGCCAACAATGAGGTGAGAATGTTTGCATATGTCAAATAATTATTCAGAAGACTACACAAGATTCACAGACTTATGCAAGGATGCTGAGTGGCCGAGCAATAAAACAGCAAAAGAAATTTTTTACAGACATAACATTAGAGACTAAATTATCTCTTACCAATCAACAACAAAGTTTCTCAGCTGTTGTAAAAATATCTTAAATTACAGTTAGAAAAATAATTCAAAAATGTAATGAAATATTGGCAATTATAAGGAAGAGAACTAAGATTAAAACAAAAAGCCATTATGTCACTGCATTGATCCTTAAGTCTGGGAGTAGCTCAGGCCATTGTCAAAAAGGATTACATTAGAAATAAAAAGTAGCTAAAAAGTAAATAAAATAAATAAAAAGTAACTATAAGTAAATAAAAAGAGTGAGAAGGATGATCAGAGGTACACAATACAGTTACACAAGCATTCTTCAGCTTGCAGAAGAGGTATACAAAGAGCAATTCAGGAGATGTATGAAAAAACTGTAAACATATTGAGACTATAGTAGGATCATAAAAAGAGAGTAATTATTAGCTATTTTTTATAAGAACTAGCACCCTACCCTCCCCAAGACAACAAATTTATAACAAGTAAGGGGAAGTACTTTTTCACAAACATATGCTAACATTATGGAATTTTTTCCTATAGAATGATTTGCAGATCAAACTAAAACCATTTTTAAAAAGCACTGAGACAAATTCATAGAAGAAAGGTACACCAAATATTCAGTTTGTGGTTTGAACAAACAATCTCTAGCTCAGAAAGTTTCTGAAATTCAGATAGCCAGACACTGAGTAAATTTACTCAGAGAAATAACACATTGTAGTGACTTAATCTCCTTCGCGTATCCACTACTGGAAATTATCAAGGTCCAACAGTGTGCTAGATGGACCTTTGGGGTCATCTAGTCCAGCAGCTTTAGCTCTTAGACAGGTTTTCCTGAGCAGGGTACTCTCACCTTCATTCAATTCGGAGTCAAAATACAATTCCATATTCAATACTAAATATATAGGAGATGCTTTTTAAAACATTAAATGATTAAGCAGGGTCATCAGTTGCTCCACAATAACTGTCGGCCAGAGGCATAGAAGAAAGACTATTTCAAAGCATTTCAGTATGGAATGATAGATTTCAATGCTAAATATTAATAATTGTTAGGTAGCTACAAATGCTGGCAATTTGAACTGACTGAAAAAAAAGTTAAATCTTATCCCAAACAGAACTTCTTATCCCAGAGAGAGAGCATAAGAAGATACTTAGAAATGTTCTCCAAGAAATCATTTAACTATTGATTCACTGTTGAAAACACTTATGTAGCAAAGTGATGAGAGACACGAGGTTATTAAATAAGCCAGACTGTTTATAGAATGACACCTGATCATTTCAATTATTTAAATTATTTTATTTTATTAAACTTTCTCTAGCATTTCTTTTTCTAAACTGTTTAATATGTTTTCTGTACATCTGATGTCCCTGTGCCTCTGATCTGTGAGTTGTATTACACAAAACCTTACAATATTTGTTACTTAGTTTTGGTTTTTTAGAAGGATATTCTGTAAATTTTGCAATTCTTCCTCTCTAGTTTCTTTATAGGCACTATATTATACTCTTCCTCTCAGCTACTGATATTTCTTACCATTACACAAAGTGTTAGTTTTCCACACACTCAGGATAGTCTACCCTGCTATTCAGCATACCAAGCCCAACTCAGCCCATCCTATGCAAATGTCAACAATAATTGCATCGTATAGGTGCTCTGAGGCTTGAGAGCTCTTTTTTCTTCCACTTTGCTCCTTTACTTTTTATTTTAAACTCATTAAAATTGTTTCATCTAATCATCAGATGTCAGTATTGGAAAGGATTGTAGCAAAACTGATACACAGCTTATTTTTCTTTCCCAAGCAATTAGCACTGGTATCTTCCTGTTTAATCCGTAGCCAATACATGCATGTATCAGCAGTACATTTATAAGCATATGGAGTTCCACTAATAATAGAATCCACAAATATATATTTCAGGATAACAACTACCAAGCAAAGTAGTTAGACATGTCCTGGCAGTCTTTTATAAATACACAGATTTTTAATTTAGAAAGGACCATCTGAACCTCATAGCTTTTAAAATAGGCTGTAGAATTAATGCTGCTATTCCCATTCTAACCTCAAAAACTTAGGTCTGACTGAATTGTGAAATCTTTTAACACCCCAACTATAACCAACCTGGACTTATATTATGTTTGTATGTTTATGTATTCCAATACTAAGCATTGTAATTTATTAGGAATAGCTATTAACATGTATTGCAGGTGAAAAAAGCTGATTTTAATGACCACACACTAATGTGTAATATTTTCTTTTGTTTTTATGTATTTACATGTAGGCAGACTTTTTGGGTTCCGGCTACCTGGATTGAGACTTCTAACATACAGAAAGCAGTCCTTACCCCAGGAAGACCCCGATGCAGTGATTATCGATTCGTCTAAGCACAGTGATGACTCAGTGGCAATGAAGCACTTTAAATCACCTACAAAGGAAAGCTGTAGTCCTTCAGAAGTGGATGATACAAAAGCACTGATTCAACACAGTAAATGTTCACCTTTGGTTAATATATCTGGACCTCTCGACCACTCATCACCTAAGCAGCAATGGGACAGACTTTACCCTGACATGATACAGACAAGCAATCCACTAACCCATTCCAGATCAAAGGAAAGTATTTGTAGTATACGGAGAGCATCTTCAGTACATGACATAGAAGGCTTTAATGTCCATCCCAAGAACATTTTTAGGGACCGTCACGCAAGTGAAGGTATGGTAGAAAGTCAATCACTATTCTTTGATGTTCTAAAAAAGGAATTATTTCAATTTTTCATAGCAATAATCATCACTTTGTAAACAAATGTAAATATAGTCAGGTAAATATAATGACTCAACGGTTCAATGAAAATATTCACGGCCCAAATATGCCAGGCTTATGTACACTAAATATTGTTTTTCATTTCCAAGGAGACTAATGGAATCATGGTGTTGATCTTCTCTATAAGGATATAGCAAACGTTGGGGCCAGCATTCCTAAAGCTAATATTGGTGTTTGTGGGGGGAAAAAATCAGGTGATCAAATTATAATTGCATGCACCATTCTCTCCTATACTTACATACATCAGATTGTCTTTGACTATATGAAATCCTACCTCAGAGACTGATAAGTTTATTTTTCTTAAATCTGTAATGTGCAGATTGTACATTCACTGATCCAACATTGAGACATGCTTTTTCTCTCATGCTGAAGAAAATATCCTCAGCAACTCCACTGACATGCTTTGTGTAATGAATAGTGAAATACTTAGTGAAATGGTGAAAATCTTAGTGTAAACTTCATTTAAGTGTGATTTTCCCCTTGTGCTAGTATATTCATGCAACAAGCAAAAGTTACAAAGATGTTTCCTCTCTCTTCATTTTCACCGTCTGTCCTAAATCCATGGAGTGTAGTCCATGACTTCTTCTTGAAGACAGGGAGTTTAAGAAACTTGGGAAAGAGCTTAGCAAACAGAGGTTTGAAAGCCCTGTGAATTGAGAGATCCCTTTGAAAGTCGATTTCGCAGAAAAGTGCCACATACACAATGCTTTCACAGCTACTGATGGTCTAATGACTTGCATTACACACCTTTATATTTAGGCCAGATGACAAGGAATGTGTGGTAATATTTTAAGATTCCAGAAACATATGTCACAAAAGACTGTGTATAGATTCTTAAATTAGCAGGAAAATAATTTTCATTTTCAGTGATGGTTTGTTTATCTCTTATTCACTGACCACAAGTGTAAAATCCCTTTAAGCTCTTCTGCCTTTTGGAAAGTTCAGCTCAAGAACCCCTTGCTTCTACACATTTCCTAAAATATAAGTCTGAATGTTCCTCTGACACCGAGTTTAACTTGTAGAATAGCAAAACTGATCATTCCTTCAAGTCACTCTTCCTATTTTAAATATAATATGTAAGTACTTCTTTTTTTCATTTCTGTTTCTTTTGGACCATGATTTTTTTTTCAATTCAAATGAACCTGAAAATTAAATTAAATCCATCCTAAACCATACCACTTTGTATAGTTCATGTTCACAGTAAGCCAAGATTTCAAAATCAGGAGGCAAAAATCTCCAAGATTGAACAACATGTCCTTTGGCCCTGTTGCATAAGCTTTATCTTGATTTACACTTCTCCATGTATTTAAACTCATCTTTCAAACAAAACACATTTTAAAATACCTGGTTTTTCAATTTCTATTTTCAAAACATTTTTCATTATAGTACTTCCCAAATGGTCATTCTTCATCCAGTTATATACCTACGAAAATGTGTAAAAATCAATTTGAACATTAGGTGTCTTTGATTACATTGGTAGAAAGCTGATGCAGAAATCACCACATAATTTAATACTTGCTGAATGGAGGAGCAAAAATTTTTATCTCCATTTTATGGAAAAACATTTTTCAAATATTAAGTACTAAGGAAAATAAATTTTACTATGAGGAGTCAATAATCCAATTGAATTCCTATGGCCTCTCATGTGATGTGATCGTTTACAAATAGACAAAAAACTCTTACTCTGTTTTCACTCTGCGTAAACTACAAAATTGTAGAGAATCAGGCCCTAAGCTTATGTCATACATAGCATTCGAGAAGTCAGCAGAAGAGAGGATGGCTCTCAGAAAGGCATTAGAATTAGTAACCATCCTTAATGCCATCTGCTTACAATCATGTTAGAATTGGGCACCTTATGCTGAAAAGATGTTTAAATTTATCCAGCAAGTCCTAATTGCCTTATTCAACAATGAGCCATAAAACCCTATTATTGCTAAAAAATTTTCCATGCAAGTTAGGCAACCGAGATTCAGCTTAAATCGTCTTCTCTGGGCTTGCAGATTCTGAACAGGGAGAATGCAAAGCCCTAAGTACAACAAGTAAAAGCAAACTACAGTCCCAAAGGGCTAAACTATTACCAAAGGAAACATAGGGTTTAATATATTTTCCGATTCCATTTTTATTTTGAGTTTTCCCAAATCATTCAAAAACTACTACTCTATCTGAAAATGCAAGTCAGGATTCAGTTTTTTCCTACCCTTTCCAGTTCAAATGATATTAATTGAATCAGTAAAGCAGAATTTTGAAAGAAGAGAATAACATTATTTAGCTTCATACTAACTATAGTAATTTACCCGCAGTCAAATTTTAAGATAATGCAATTGAGAATAGAAATTATTTCATGTGTTAAATTAATTTATGTAGCCTCATTGCCTATCACTTTAAAATTATCTTCACTGTGCCCACTATATGCCAAAAGGTATTACAGTAAAAAATGACAGTTTAGGATTTTAAATTCATTTGAGTGTACTGGATCAAATTCCATTCTAAATTTTCCTATATGACAGCAAAAGCAACAGGGCAGGAACTGTGTCTTACACTCACCACCCAAAATGCAGCCAAGCCAGCCTCACCTGAAACACCAGCAATCCAGATTTTGCAGGCAGGTACAAGTTCACAGGGACTCTTCAGAAATTTCATTGTCTTCAGAAAGAGGACTCAGCAAGATCACTGCCGCCTTCTGAAACAGCAGCAGACTTTTGAGCCTAACTCAGCCTCATCTCCAGTACTGCTACAGATGCTGGGTACAGGAAGGCATTATGCTGGAGAAATTAACACTCTTCCACACCCTCGGACCAGAGGGCCCAGCTTGCTGTGCCGTGCTCCCCAGTGCTCGGGAAGCTGAGGAGAAGCCAGCGAGGCAGCAGGTGTGACAAGGCCCAGCACCAACTCCGATGCCCCCCTGCAGGCCATGGCCTCTGTCCAGAGCAGGGCTGACCACTCTCCACAGGGACAGGGCTGCTGCGGGGCAGCCAGGCCACAAGTGCCTCAGGCTCGGGGGTGTGGCCTGTCAGGCCAGCACAACAGAGGTGAATGTCTGTGTGAGCCCAAAGCACCTTTGAAAGCTGGTAGGCTGGTCACAGCGGGTATTGACACCAGGAGCAAGGCCCCATTCCCTGCCAGACCCACCTCACGCCCCTCAGAGCCGCAGCCAGGCAGCGGCCCAACACAAGGGGACAGTGGTTTGTGGGTCACATTATTATCACATGAACCGGCGTGGCTTTTACCTCTGCACCTGTGCAGCTTCTTTAAAATAATAGTAACAACAGCAATAATGATATTCTCCCTATAAAGGTTTGATCTCATGAGAGTATTCAGGGCCAGGTGTGCCTGTGAGGACAGAAAGCTTTGCCACTGTGTCCTTGTGGAAAGGCATCTAAGAGCTGAAGAAAGGTTTAAGGTATATCTTTCTCCAGCACTTACTCAGAAGAGCATTGCTTAGCTTACTGCCACGTTAAAAGCTTTTCCTCACACGAGTCTAGGCAGGCATGCGGCCTGGGGGTCTGTGCTGGGCCTCCTGTGCAGCCCCACACCCCATGCAGCCACCCTGCACTTCTGCTGTGGGTGCCTCAGCTTCTCTTAATTATGTGGGACTAATTACCTCTTCTTGGCACTTTTGTCCTCCAACCCACTGCCAGATTTGTGGAGAAACAATTTTATCATGTTTCTGTTAAGACAAGTTAGCTAAAGCCAGTCGTACTGCCTGATGATCTGCTCCAAACACTTTTGCATATTATCTCAATTGTTAAAGTGACTTCATCTTCACTTAAAGTCTACATAATTCAATCAAGGAAGTGCAACAATATTTCAATTCAAACCATGCACACTTTGAAGCCGTATTTTCTGCTTTTTCTGATGTAGATTTTAGTTGTCTTTTTTTCTCTTTTTCTTCACTTTTATTGTGCTGAAAACCAGACAATGGTCGCAATGTCAAAGGTAAAGTATACATCTACACTGTACCTTCCAGTGTTTCAATCAGCCACACTTTTTGGCATGTTACTTTGCCTGCTGTATGAAATGTTCAAATGCAACATTCTCATGTTGACCTCTCCAGGGCTAGGTGCATTACATAAATTATATTTGTTAAATGTGTAGTTATTCCTCTAACGCTTGTCTCAATGCACTAACTACGAATCACTGGAAAAAGTGAAGGCATAGTTAAAAAGCCTTTTGACTTGATTATCTGTTAATTCAAAAAAGGAAGGGAGGGAGGTAGAACATATCATAGCTACTTAACTCAGTGCCATTGTCCTTAAGCAGTCAAAACTTCTGTTGAAGCTACCAGGAGTTTTACCTGTAAAAGGATGTATGATTGTATGGGGACATTAGCAAATGATCCACTGTTACAAGGTGCTTAGTTTTCAGTTAACTCTCTCAAAAATTAAATAACTGATAATCAGGAGCCTTGTGGAAGTATCTTCACTTATTCCTCTTTTGTCTCTTTAAAACTAGTTTCACGTTCCTGGATGGCAGGGGGTATGGTTTCAAGCTTCCTGTAGCATCAAAATGTGCATGCATGAACTTCATTGCCAATTTCATGTTTAAATAATATTTACTGCAATTACAAAACTGTTTCTTTTCACCAGCACTGAGCTACATCTTTTAGAAGCAATTTGAACATAATCCATAAATTACTTCCTCCATTTCTGAAGATCACTAACTAAAGTGTTCAGTTTAATTGCCATATTTATATCTGTGAGAAAACTGGTTTGTGACTTCATGCATGATGCAAAAAGTGTGTGTACCTGGTAAAATCTCTCTAAACTGCATGCAGTGCATGACCTAGATTCTGTAAAACAATTTGTGGACTACAAAATCATTGCATTTGCTTCATGTGTATGTTGGCAAAATCTTGGGGGAAAAACACGCAGTTTCTGTGCTGTACAATAACTTTTATAAATGTATTTACTGCTGGTGAAAGATGATGAATTGGCAGCTCAGGAGAGTGAAATCATTTCTCGATGCATTGTGTAAGCAAGGACAATGAAATCCTACCATACAAATGGGGAGCTCAAACTTTTCCTGAAAGATTCTCCTTTTTTAGGCAGAAGCAAGTCATTCTCCCTGCTTATTCAATTCTCTGCCCCTCTGTTGAAACTGTCGATCAGGGTGCCAATTAGTGTCAATTGTGATTGTGATTTGTTATGGCCCTCTTTTTCTGCTTCCTGCTCTGACAGTCCACTCTCTGTCCAGAATCAGCTCAATTTCTGTCAGCCTGGGCTGTACTTAAGCTAATACTGTCTTTCAATCAATTACCATTGTCAATGAAGTGCATTATACCTTTCATCACTTTCTAAAGCAAAAGAAGGTGGGGGGAAAGAAGCAAGGTTTTATTCTCGTGCAATGAACTTAAGCCTAATATCATGCTCTAGGGCATGAGTATTAGATAGCAAAAGAGAGAGTAATCCCCTTTGGAATGGAAGCGATAAAAGATGTAAATCCCCGAAACCAAAAGTTCAATGCAATTTAAGCATCTATAAAGTTACAAATAAAACAAAATCTTGTCTACTATCTAATCACAGATTTGCCTAAGATATCTTAGTTTCCTCCTGCCTTTGAATTCTTAAGGTATCAAGAATGTTGTTCATCTGACAAATGGGTCCAACTTGATATCCTGCTTACGTCTAAACTGATTCAATACTCGGAAACTATTGCTACAACTAATAGGGCACCAGGGCTGAAAAACTGCAGTCTGACCATATGAACGTAGCACACACCAGCCAGATTAGTAATTTCACTCATTTGTGAGGAGATTGTGAGCCCTGTTATATTTTGAACACTAATTTTTAGTAGTCATGTAGATGATGTGAAAGATAGATTCAGGTCCCACCTGGGCCAAAAGGCGTTTAAGTACAGTATCACAATCCCTTGGTGGTGTCCTCAGTACCAGGCTTTTTTACTATTCCTTGCAGGTGAAAGGTAGTGCTTTCTTCCTTTTTCCAATGAAGCTGTACCATAAAAAATATACTAGGAGAAAAAGAAGGACTGTTTTGCAGTTTAGTTGTTACAGAACTCAGGCACAAATTCTGTTTTGCACCCAAATTTTTAGTCTAGAGCATCATGCCCTCCCTTGTCATCTTAAATTCCTTTCTGCACAGTGGCAAAATGTGAAATGGAGTAATAGAGATTTTCTATCTCTGGCCCAGATTAACATACAATTAGCATGAGTTTAGGAGATAGAAAATGTGTAAAAATCCCTATAAGCTTAGAAAGAAAATTAAACATCTGCTTAAGCAAGCATTTGAAGCCAGGTGTGATGGAAAATCAGCCCTCACTTAAAGAATTTTGAAAAAAAAAAAAATCAGCTCAGCCTAAAGCATTTCCCCACAGCCATCCCCAGGTAGCTGGTTGATTTGAATTTCATTCATTCACACATTGCAAATAAAATCAACTGTTCCACTGCTGACTTTGCGATTTACCCCATGGGCCTAATCCTATTCCATTGCCTGTTCCGGAATCAACATACACATTCTTGTTTTCCTCCCAGGAAGACAAAAGAAAACCTCAAAATGCAGTACAAGAGAAAAGCATCACATTGTTGCCCTTAATAGAATTAAGACGCAATAAGGTTCTCATGTGGATCTGAGAAATACCCTTCAACCTCACACTTTAGGTACATTGTTACTGACTGCAAGACCTGGATTTTTTCTTAAATCCCTAAGTGGATTTATCTCTCACTGTCTAAACATCTTCATAGTTCTTTTTTCCAGTGTTGTTCTCAAAAGCAACTTTTCCTTGCAATGAATACTTATGGCATCCCAATGAACCTTATGATGACAGTACAAAACAAGGGTTCTTATCATTTGTATTGCTTTCTTTTTCAAACAATAATGTCCAATAATAAAAAGAATAATTATAAAGGAGATGTAACTCATGAAGTATGCAAACTCCATATTTTTTATCATGGTGCACTAAAATAGTATTAGAAGTTTATATATACTCCATTAACATTCTACGTGTGAGTATCCCTATAGTTTCCAATACTTTGCTAGCAATGACAATTGAAGAAACATATTTTGTGAGTAATTCTACTCAATTTTCCAGTTCCTTTGAATTATCATGTGAGCATGAGCAACGTAGGGATGTGATAATAGAGCCTTTGCTAATTCCAGGCACTCTTACATAATCATGTGTCCTATTTCCGCTTTTAAAAACAAATGAGCATATAGTCTTTATATTCAGCCAGAATTATAATAAGAGCACACCAGCATTCCCAGTAACATGAAAACAAGTAAGGATAGATGCATTAGGCAATTTGGAATCCATTGACTTTATAAAAAATATTGAGGGCTATATGTAAAGGAAATATCATATTTGTAGCTAATATTAGATTTGAATCTTATTAGCAATAAAGTTATTTTTAAAATGTAGACGATTTTTATTATTAACAACTAGTATACATAAAAATAGTTTTTAATGACCCTTTCAACATATCCCACCTAAACATTAATGATAATTTATTTTTCTGCATTTCTCAGATACTCAATGTGTGTTCCGATTTTTCAGGGCCTTTTAATCATATCAAGTCAAGTCTGTTGGGATCCACATCGGATTCAAATCTCAACAAATACAGTACAATCAACAAAATTCCTCAACTCACACTGAACTTTTCAGATATCAAAAGTGAAAAAAAATCTTCATCTCCTCCTTCTTCAGAGAAAGCAATTATTGCACCTAAGGTGAAAGACCGAACGCACAATGTAACAGAGAAGGTTACACAGGTAAGGTAATACACATTATTTTAGTACATTTTCAATTTTTTTTTCAGTGTATTGAATAGATTGTTACTCTTTTAATGAGTGATTTGGCTATCTCCAGGATAACTTGAAGGCTTTAAGATATTACTTAATTAAACTTCAATTCAGTTGTTTATGAGGTAGTCTACAACATTAGATGATACTGCTGACAAAGAAAACTTTTCAGCTATTTTTTACTGGGAAAGAAATGTAGTATGCACCAGGTGTCCCAAATAAGACCATTAATTTCAGTGATTCCTGTCATTCATAAATGTTAGTTTCATTCTTCTTAATTTTTTCTCAGCATTATGTATTGCTGATTAGTGTAAGGCACAACATGATAACGAATGGTAGGTGATTGTGCCACTGTATCATAATTACATCTCATAATTTCTGTTCAAGTTTTTTGGCTTTTCATAATGCTTTTTCTTGTGGGTATCTTTTCCACATCTGTGCATCAAAAAGGCTGTCAAAATGAAAAGCAGATACCTTTGGACTGGATGTATGATATATCTTGTGAACAAGCCATATAATTGAAACAAAACTGAAAATAATTTAAGATAGGATATTTCTTCACTCTAAGACAGAAGCAGTGCCCTCTGAAGTCAACAGAACTTTTCAGCTAATTTCAGTATTATTACATTTGTGTTATAGTCTCATATGGAGAGTGACTGGGCTAGCAATGTGCAACATACTGAAAAAAAAAAAAATATCAAGAGATGACAGTATCCCAAATAAATTTCATAGTGTTAGTAAGCAGAGGGTTGGCCCCTAAATGCCCAGACAGACTGAAAGAGGTAAGAAGTTATTTGTAGTAAAATGCAGATAGATATTCTATAAGGAAGGTCTTGCCAAGAGTAGCTTTTGACTTAGAATCATAGAATGATAGAATTTAAGATCAAGTCCAGCCATTAACCCAACACTGAAAAGTCCAAAACTAAACCATGTCCCCAAGTGCTGACCTGCCTTCTACAGACCAGACTGCAGCTTCTCTACGTTGGTGCTATGCCAGACATTGTCCATGGTCCTACTCCCTTTGACAGATATAAAAAGGAATGTATTGAACACCCTTCTAGAGAAATAGAGATAAAAGTTCTATCATTTCTATTTTGAGATCAGTTAGTGCCTAAAAAGTAATTGGATTTTTATCTTTCATATATTTTGTCTTTAATAGCTAACTTGAATCTGCAACCATTGTCCTTTCTTCTCTGGTCAGTTTTGAAAGGTATAATCGCTTCTGGATCCATTTTGATATGTTTTAAATTATTCATAGCAGTTATATATAGAAATCTTTTCATAGATTATATGGCAAAAAGTCAAGTTATATAAAAAAAGACTAATTTTTGTAAGTTGTATAAGCATGAGGCAAGGTAGGTTTTGGGGGCTTTTTTCCCTTTGTTTTTGTTTTTTTTTTTTAAATTCTGACTGGCTAATTAGTGCCAGAGTGCCAAGTTTCTATGTACTAATGACATTGTTAGGGGTAGAAGAGGCGCAGAAATTTTTTTTTAAATCTATGTTTATTCTCCATACAATTTAGATTTTATGAAAAGTCCAATGGAAATGGCATGGATCAGCTAATCTTTCCAGGAAAATTGATACCAACTAAATTAAAAATTTAAATTTGAAATGCTCTATAAAATCTTTACACTTCACAAGAGCCTTCCAATTTAATTTGACATTGGTTTTTGTCCTTTTCTAGAATGATCTCAACCATTGTGCAGAGCACAATTTGCATAGCAAACTTTGATGCCATATCATTCATTATAATTGGAAATAGTTCCCTGCAGCTGCTGCTTTTTATGTTTTTACATTCACTTATCAATGTTTTTAGTTGCTGCTGCATCCTAAATTCTAGAATTAGGTACAGGTAGAAACTCCTAGGAGGTATAAATAAATGTAGGTCTATAGTATTACGATGGTCAAGGACCTAGTTAACTAGTGATTCATGAATTAGATTAGAAATAGACATTTAGAAGATTAAAGTGGCTAGTTGTAGTCCTGTTTATGTTTCTATTCCCAGTGATTTCAATATATTTCATAAGAGTCAGCTCTTTGAAGGTTCCACTGCATGTCTGGTTATAAATTTCTTTGTAAATCTTTTCCTAGGCCATGGATCCATTATGTATCTGCAGAATAGTGCAAAAGTAGGCTTGGAAGGTTTGAGGACAGTGTTGAGGATAGAATATGGTGGAAATGTTAAATGAGGTAGTTAGGATATGTTCATGCTGGCACAGTCTCTGATAAGGAAATCTGTCAAACCATATCAAAAATACGGAGAAGGCAATATGACCTATTTAATCTATGGTGCAGTATCAGCAAAAGAGCAAATGAGTATAAAACAGCCGTGGTAAGTTTAAAGGTCACCCTTAATCAGAGTTGTGACATTCTGAAACAGCCTTCTAATAAAAGAAGTTAGGGCAGGAATTCTAAGTGTTGCTAGAAAGAGCCTGAGAAATGTAGTGAAGGGATACATAACATGCTGTATGTTCTGGGACTGCAGGACTTGATGACATGAAAGGCTTCTCCCAGCCACATATTGTACCATTCAAACACACATCCATCCATCTCTCCCTTTGTAGTCCTTACTGTCTGTCTATCTTTCTCCCTTTCCTCAGTTTTGCTGAGAAATTTGATCCTGCTGTTATAGTCTGACAATTTCACTACTGTCGCTCCTCACTGTGCAACTCAAAATACAGAGACAGGGACTCTGGTATGCACCACACGAATGTATCAGTGAGCTTCCCTGTTGGATCACTGCACCCTGGATTCTCTCTCATGTATCAGTAATATCAAACCAAGTATCAGCATCACAGGATGCAACAAGTTCTTTCCAAAGACTACAGCCGTACTACTTCTTTAATATCCACAAGCTGGAGAGGTAATTCAGGTCTTGAGGACAGTGAAAAACGAAAGGATGGCACATAGCCACCTACAGAGGGTAGAGGAAGGATAATGAATGAAGTAAATAAAAGAGTCATGGCTACTGTGTTTAGAGGAAGCGACGCACTTTTAGAAAGCATTTAAAGAGGAGTAAGCTACTTGAGTAGAAAGATTTTAGTCCAATAAATTAGAAAGTAGAATAAAGTTTAGAAAACAATTTCAGAAGAAACAGAAGATACTGTGGGACAGTGGTTTATACTTTGAGTGAAAAATCTGGGTTATATATTCTACTGCAAGGAACCTTCCAATACGGTTTTACTACTTAACAGGGGTGTTCAGGACATTAGGTAGAGATGAGAATTGCCGCAAGATATAGCTTGCGGTGAAGAGCTGCACATGTGATGGTCCTGAATAAGCAGACTCCCTGATTGCTTTGCCTGGATTTTCACCTGGGGCTTCACTGATCATAACTCCTTGTGTAATGCCAAGAAGCATAACATCTTCTGGATGCTTGTTTCTGCATAAGATTGACTTTTTTTCAGAGAATTAGCCAGTAGTAGCTGCTAGACAGCCCTGACTGATAAACCAGCATTGTTATATTCCAGTGCAGATATTTGTCACTAAATTAAATTTACATTTCCACTCCACTTTAGAAAAAAATGTTTTTTAAAATGTTTTTCATTATAATTTCCAGAGATGTTAATGTCACTCTCTTCTAGAAGAATCTCAACTTACTTTTTTCCATTATTTCTTTTTTACAGTCTGTTCAGGGGGACAGTACAATTTCTGCACTCTTTTGTACTGACAGGTTCAGTTGGGGTCCTGACACTGATTGTTAGAAAGAGACAAGTCTTCCTAGAGGCACAAAAAGTAGACTTTTATTAAAGAAGGCAGTAGGGCAAAAGTCTGACATCTGTCCCTTAACATTTTTTATGAATTCATAAAGGGGACTTCTGGCCTTAAAATTGCAATGTGCAAAGACACAACAGGAACTGATTTTATCTTTTGTTTAAATACTGGTTTATTGTAAAGCTTCGTACACATCCAGTTTCCACTGATGTTCAGCTGCAAAATTGTGAACTCTGCTGTAAACAGACTCATGAAGACTAGACTAGTCAGTATCTGTGCTTATTCTTAAAAAGAGAGATTTCCAGAATGCCCATACCTTAATTCTGTCGACAAATAACTGCTCCAGTTAATAAAACTGTAAATTAGTGGTCTCTTTATTTTGTTGCTTAAGAAGAACTGTTTTGTTGCTTTTGATCACTAGTGTTCAGAGATTATTTATCTCCTTGAAATTCATCAGTCTGAAGGAATACAGCGTGTGGTTGAAAGACCCAATATGTATCTGCTGTTTCTGTTCACGATTTGTCTCAATAAATTACTTACAGGAAGGTAAAACTCTATGATCTTTAAACTTCTTATAATTATAGTTTTCAAAACAGTTTCATTATTGACCTAGCTCTAGGAAAAATATATATATACCCAAACTGGTCATATGGCTGATGAAATGATAAATATATACCTTGACAGGCTACACAGAATATTGTGATCTGATTTGCAGACATGCTGAACACCCACAAATCTTCTGAAAATAGAGCTGCCAGTGAAGGGGGGAGCGGGGGGAGTGTTCATGTATGAAGTGATAGACCTTGTAGTTTCACTGCATGTTTTTGTAATCTGGCCAGACTCTATTTAGTTCTCCAAAAGATTAAGAAATAAGTAACAATATCCTCCCAAGGCCAATAAAGCTGTTGATATAAAAAGAACTATTATATGATCATGACTTCAAACTGACCTTCAGGTTTTCAGGCTAAAAGAAGACTAACAGCATCTAGGACAGAGAGGGGCAATATAAAACCTAAAAATAAACCAAATTATTGATCTATACGTTTTCAGCGGTCTGATTCAGCTGACACATTGTGCTGTTTACATCCTGCAATAACTCACATACAACATTTCAAGGCTGTTCATTTTGCATTCTGCATAAAGTAGAAAATTCTGAATAAAGGGGAAATAATTTTTCCAATTACACAGCAAGATATACACATAATAGAGAAATTAGGGGGTAAGCAGAGCCAGCATTTCCTCGTTAATGTATGGCAAGTTTAAATTTACTCTGAAGTGAGAATCTTCTTTTTCCTGTTATTTGTCAATTGACATAGCTTATCCAGGAATCATTCCCTTTCTTTACAATAAGGCTTCTTTACAATAAAGCACCCTCATGCAATAAAATTTCATCTTTTATTGTCGTTATATAATTAGGCTTTGTAATTACTATAGATGTAATTATAGAAATAGTATAAATGTGTGTAATTTCATTGTCATTTAGAGGGTGTGACACACTCTGTGAAACAAAGAAAAGCAAAGAAACCATGGTGAAAACCAATAAAAATACCTCAGTCCCAGTGTGGCCATTTAAACCTGTGCAAAGATGTCACCACAACTGGAAAGTAGTATCTTTTGCACCAGAGCAAATAGCTATTCCAAGTGCATGGAAGGAGTAAATAAAGCCCACTGTTTTGATCAGTTTCAGAAGAAAACATAGTATTTTCATTATAATTATTTACTGTTGCACCAAGTAATAAAAATAAGATTCACAATTGTGAAAGATAAAATATTCCTTCCTTAGAGCAGAGCGTCTTCTTTTTGTGACAGCTGAATAGGCTCAGGCATCTGAACTGCTGCAGCGTTTTGAGAAGATTTCACAACATATGGTAGAAATGGAGCAGTCGGAAAGCCCAGCTGCTTTGCAGCATGTAACCTGGATGCATCCTTAATTAGTCCATGTCCTTCCCCCAAGATCTACTCTTCTGAAAAGGGGATTACCTGATTTTGCTGAGTTGGGAAAAAGTATCCACTATCTTCTCTGAATTACACTTTTGATGCTAACATGGAATGAAGAATATCACCTTTGTTAATACTAGATCATTTGCCAAAACATCATTACTCTTCTGATGCTAAGAAGTGGGGAAAATAGGCTTTCAGACTGCATTGTAATTTGTTCTGAAAATAATGAGTTGGGTGTAAGAACCAATACTCTACAAAGCAAGTAAAGCTGATTGAAATCAAGGTGCTGGCAGCATTTAGGCAAGCCTCATTTCTCTGGTCTAGAGCTATAAACACCCAAACTCCCACTTCATGGTGGATGGACCTTGGAAGTTTCTAAACTTGGTAGGTTACTCTGCTGAAACCAACAGTTGTGACACCCACCAAAACAGTCTCACCATGAACTGCAAGTCAAGCCCCACTAAGATCCAGAGAACTGTGAGAATCCTCTGATGCATTTGGAATGCACAGTCTGGAATAATAGCTTTCACACATGCAGGTTTAGTTTCCTTAAAACAGCTATGAAAGAAGTCACAGTCCCTCTTTCATGTAACCTTAGAACCATACAAAAACGTAGTGTGGAAGAGACCTCTAGAGGCCATCTAACCCAACCTCCTACACAAAACAGCACAACTGCAAAGTTAGATCAGAGTCCAGTGGTTACCACGTTAACTCAGGACACAGTTTCTATCTTTAGGACAGCGTAAGTATATGTTTTCCCAGAGACAGACAGCAATAGCAGCTGACGTGTGGAAAGAGGAAGGGAAGAGGGCAGAATGCTGTGGATCTCATGGGTCACAAAGAGCTGCTATTTTTCAAGAACACTGCTGGTGTAGCTAACATTCAGGACAACCTCTTGGAGAGAGACAGTCCTGGGTTGCAGTTCCAGAGTATTTTGACTGTTACTCATCTTACATAAATGACCATCTGTTAAAAAATCCACAAAAATAACCCTGGGCACCACAGACTCAGGACTCCCTCCCTCTCCAAGAGCACTTACCCTCAAATGGTCTGGATTCTGAACTCTGCTCTAGTGCCAGGCACCTCACATGTACATACTGAAGGGCCAACGTTGGATCTAGCCACAAAATGCCATAACCTGGATAGGCAATGTTTAGCATTTACCTGAAATTATATAGTCACACCTATTAAGAGTCATTTTCCTCAGGAAAAAAAATGGCAGGTATGCTCAGCTAACAATTTAAATTCTTTTCTCTTTAATGCAATACTAGCTAGTACACAAACTGAAAAATTGGTGGGTAATCTAATGATTAATTTTTTCAAGGAAATTTGTACTCTCCCACACATCACTAATGAGAGAAATTGTGAATAAACTAAATTTTAAAGAGCAGAAAGTTCCTGCAATTTGCAGGTAGTATGATGATTATAAAGCAGTTATGTTCTAACACTGATTATAAATGAGATCCTTAAGCATATTAAGGAGAAACAGCAGTGAGGTTATTATTCTTTTGGCTTGGGCAGGGGGGAGGAAAAAAGCATGTGGATTAGTTGTTTTTGATGTACTGGCAGCTGAGGAAAATATTTTCTGGTTAGGCTTTGATAGGGTTTAGCTTTTTTTTCATAGTAGAATTAGTAAGAAAAAGAAAGGAACATTGACCCCAGTCAGCATAGTGTGTTGTTTGATAAATTCTGAATGCCCTCAAAATTAATAAGCCTAATGAGGTCATTTTTCTCATCTATCACCTGTCATGTGTTAGAACTTGGATGATGCTTTCAGCTTGTAACTGGTAACAGGATCAATAGAGAAGGGCAAACCCAGAATAGTTCAGAGATAATTCTTGTTTAAAAAAAAAAAAAAAAAAAAAAGTAGAAAAGAAAGGGGGAAAAAAAGGAGGAACACTCTTTAAATTATATTGAAATACCAAAATATCACAGTAAGGGAAAAATCGAGGATCAGATGTATGGATCAAAAATCAAAGGTTTGCTGAATTCCAAATATTATGTTTAGGAAATAGATATAGGCAATAGATAATTATAGTTAATAAATGTGGCAACATGTGTTTTCAAAGCATTTATTGAGGTTTATAGGTGGTATTGGTGTTACTGAACACAACATTAATGAGCGTAGCACTGTTACAAACCGGTTTAACACAGAAGACCAAAGGAAACTAAGCCCCTGTGAATAAAATGAATTGGACCCAGAAAGGTTTGAAATACGCCCAAAAAATTGTGATTAAAACCATTGGAGGTTAGATGTTGGTGCCAAAAAATTGATATATTTTATTTAATAGTAAAAGAGGCAAATAGGGAGAAAGAAAGAGATAAAAAAGAAAGACAGAAATAGAGAAGGAAGTGTTCAGGGCCTCAGTCAGAAGGCCTGTTCAGGATATGGTGGTCTTCTCTGCAGCTTTTGTAATACAGTTTTGCTATGATAGGCAAAAGTCCTTCATGAAGACGTTTAAGCTATAAATTATAACATTCAGTCTCTGACACCATCTAAAGTATAAAAATATACTATAAAATAAAAATCTATCTGAAATAAAGTGCTGAAAGTGTATGAATATTTAGTTGATATTTGTAGTGCATAGCAAACTCAGAGTTTCTTCTTGATATTTGATTTACCTTACCTAAGTCTGTTTTTCTTTGACAATTGAATAAATCTTGCTTTGTAGCACATGGTGAAATTGTCTTTAAGGTACTTTAGGTTTATTTGCAGGCATAAAAATTTCTTTTTTTACTCAAAGAATTGCCAGTTTTACATTAAGGCAATATCTTTTTAAATATGGAAATTGCAGTAACTAGCCAATATCTTGGAAGCTTGCATGAGATGGTATGTTCAGCTTCAGACAGTGTTGAGTATACTACTACTAATAAATGAGAAACGTTTATTAAATGGGAAGAAAAGTTCTTCATTTCACAGTTCTGCATTTTTTTTCCAATCTAAGTATCCATCTTCTTTGAAAATGTTCTACTTTCTAAATGAATTCTATTAATTATGAAGAAACCTACTTTCTTTTGATGCAAAAGAACTATGGAATGATATGGGCTCACATCTGTACAAATTTGTTCTATTCGAAGAAGCTTAGTTTCACTGGGTTTGTAGGTGAGTTCCGAATGGAAGGCTATAACCAAAGGAGAATAACACCTTTGGCTGCAGCTTAGTCTCTAATGCTGCTAGTTGCTGGGTTTGGAATTGAGCAAAAAATCAGAGCCTGTGGCTCATGGTCATTCTGCAGAACTTGTTAGAGGCCAGCTAATTTATTTTGACAAATATTGTTAGGATAGGATGCAGACTGTAGCCTCCTTCCAGGTTTTCAAAAAAAGCTTGAAAAATAAGTTTTGTCTAGGATGGTTATTTCCAGCTATATTATGCTGTATGTTTTCTCACTTCTTTACACCTACAATATCCAGGAAGCAAAGGAAACTGCATTTTGCACAGTGTGATAAATTAGTCAATATATCTAGAAAACAATGAGTGTTAAGGCTTACAGGCTTCTATCCTAGGCATTTTTTTCCACTGGACTGAGCTGTCAATGTCTGCAGTAGCACCAAGAAGATTCCCATATCCCCCTGGTTGTCACAGTTTTACCCCAGCTGCTGACTAAATATCACACAGCATCTGCTCAGGTCCTTCCTGCACCCTCAGTGGGATGGAGGGGAAAATCAGGAGTGATACTAATACTAATAGCAATTGTAAACAAAAGGAGGGTGGAAGAGAAAAAGGGAGAAACAGAGACACAGAGAAAGAAGACCCAAGAAAAACAAGTGATACAATACAATCGCTCACTGCCTGCTGGCTGATGCCAAACCTATTCCCAAGCCATGATCAGTCTCTCTTCCTGGTAACCCCCCTCAGTTTATAGTCTGGGCATGATGTTCTATGCTATGGACTATCCCTTTGGCCAGTTCTGGTCAGCTGTTCTGGACATGCTTCCTCCCAGCTTTTTGTGCACCTGCTCACTGACAGAGCCTGGGAAACTGCAAAGTCCATGACTTAGGGTAAACATCACTTAGCAACCAATATATCAGTGTGCTGTCAACATTATCCCCATACTAAATCCAAAACAGAGCACTGTGTCACTACTAAGAAGAAAATTAACTCTCTCATAGCCAGAACCAGGACACTGGTTAAATCCGTAAATAAAATGTCCTCTTCTCTCCTAAACATGAGCTTCATTTAGCGTAACACAGGCAAGGTAGAGCCTCTCAAGGACTTACTTTTGTCTCACTGATTCTGTGCTATTTTTGTTTTGTTACTGTTTTTGTTGGAGTACGAGAGCATTTAGTGAAGAATCATCATGAAGATCATACCATGTCTTGCCACAATTTCCCAAAACAAACATATGTTTTTGCATTGTAAAAAAAAATAAAAGTGTCTAATGTAAGATCCAGCAATTGGCTGAGCAACGGAAAGTTTGTCTGCGCAGTTCTCCATGGTCACAAATCCACCATTTTTCTTTGCCTAACCAGCATAAATTGAATGGATGGCCCTAGAAATCGGGATCATGCTTTTATAGGTTGGTTTTACTAATGGAATGTAATTTGTATCATCAGATTGTCTGCATCTATGTATGCAATCTGTTCCATCTACCCTTGCCAAATGGCTTTTTGGTTAAAATATTGATGACCAAATTTTATAGAAGTTTGGGTAATACACTGAACTTTCCTAAAAGTGTTGTTGAGAGAGGAACTTGGGCAACCTGGGCAGAATGTTAAGACTAAATGTCTCCTTTAAGTGAACAAGGTTGGGATGTGCTCATTAGGCACAAACAAGGAGAGCCACAGGGAAGATGGTAATTTCTAAAGTAAGCTTTTCTCCTTACCAAAGCAGTTTCAATTGAAGTTCATACATTTTTGAACACTGTAGGGTCTAATTACAAAAAGCAGATCTTCTAGAAACTAAAGTTTCCTTATTTTGCATATTATGGAAAAAAAAATATTTACTATGAAACTGAAAGTTAAATTTAAATATGAATATATGCATAAGGATCTTCTCTCCCTTTCTCCTGTACTCCTCAGTTATGTCAGTAAGTACTGTAATCATAGAACCAAACTGTGAATGTAGCTACTTTTCACTCCATGCACTTCCGAAATTCTTATAGCTTTTATGCTTTTCTTTATCGGCATCAAAGTATTTGACAGCTAGCAAACCAGTCAAAATGTATAATAATGAAAAATACTTTTTCATAAATATTGTAAGGATGAGATAACATCACCAAGCACAAAATCTGCTTGTTTTATTGTAATGCCATGAACAGATGATAAAAAATATCTTTTTGATTACTAAAAACCACACAATAATTTAAGCCCTTATAACAAATTTGACCGTTGATATTTTGTTTTCAGACATATAAATGCTTGTCAGCAGCTTAGTGTTGCCAGAAGAGCAATGAATAACTCACGAACTCACTAGGATGTTGAAGGATAGCATTTGCTGTCATCTGAAATAATATCTCATAGAGAATTTTAAAGAAGAGTGTTACACAACTTTTAATACATATTCTGTCATTAACTTTTGCTAAAAAAAAGTCAGTTGTAAATATCTTCTTTAATAATCTGTATATCCCTAATTTAAGATTTAAAGTTCAGTAAAGCGCTTCTAGTAAATCTATATGCTTCAAAGTGTTACTCTGACAATGCATTACCCACTAAAGTGAAAGTAATTCTACACTGACTGGCAGGGAGAGGCTCCTGAGGTTTAAGATTATATACCATTTCTTAATATTTTCATGGAAAATGAAGTATAAAAATACCTCCTCTCTTTTAATATCTAGCTTAATAAAAATAAATTATAGGTTAGAGATATTACATATATTCAATTTTGGTGAAAGAGTTTTGTTTGATGGTAACATCCAATAAATATTATTTCCCTGAAACCTAAAAATTTTACTTTACAAACAGGAGAAAAAGGCTGTTCTACTGCTTTAATCACAGGACATGCATAATTTCCTTTAACCATTTGAAGATTTTGGGTTGCTGTGTATGTAAATATGTTTAGCTGAATAGGATTCATGTAATTATTTGATAACTTTATGAAAGTTTGGCACTTCATGGCCTCAGCAAGGCACTTAGCACTCCCAGGAAGTCCCATTGCTCTCAAACAAGCTTCATGTAGTGACTGATATCTGGAACAAAAAAAATGTTAAAATACACTCAGAAAAGCTTTGAATTTCCAGGTTCCACTACTAATAACAAAAGTTCTGTTTCAATATCTACCTAAAATTACACTTGATGAGTACGTGGACATAGTTAAACAAACAAACAAACAAACAACAACAACAAAAAAAAACCAACAAAAAATCTTTATATGAGACCTAATTATTATACTTCAAACTGTGTCACAGACAATGTTTTAGCATTCAGCATTATATACAAGTAGTCGTACTACATAACTGTAAAGCCTTTAATAAAGACAAAGGAGTAAGGCGAGAAGACAAGTATTATTAACATTCCCCACCATTAGTATTTCATGAGATGTTCTTCAATAGCTGTCCTTTGAAAGACATGTAAAAATACATTCTACATGTAAAAATACCTTTTAACGCTGATATATGAAAACCTTACATAATGCTGTATTTGGAGGGTGCACCCAATCAAGAGCTCTTCAGCTTTCTTTCAGTACTGATGTAACCTTAGTTGTTCATGTCTGCATAAGGAAGACGATCATCAAGATGACTGAAATATGAAAGTCCATTATAGCATTTTGGGGAATTAGGTAATGCCTACTATCAGAGAGCCAACGTTAATTTAAATTCTATTTGTTCATTAATACTTGTGTAATATTTATTTTTAGTTGGTTTTAGATGCAGAAATCTCCTTAGGAGGTCCAGTCTGCAGATGTCTCACGGTAACGATATGAACAGAGAGAAAAAGGAAAGAGATGTACTTGCTAGTAATAGTTTGGCAGCTTCAACAGATCTAATACACAGGAGAAAAGAGAGCCAGGAGAGGTTTCATCAAGAGAAGACAGTTCCATAAAATCTATTAAAATCATTTTAAAGCTGAAGTAATACTGCCTCATTTTTTGAGTGGACTATAATTCAGATTTAAGGTCAGGACAAAACCAGTATATTACAAGAATATGGCTTTAGCTTAAGAGTCTGATTCATGTTTATCATTTCTTTTCCTTTCCAAGTTTTTCCTGTACAATACTGTTATTAGCCTTGTTGATACAGATCTGAAAATAAGTCCAAAACTACCTGTTAAAAGGAAGAGATTGTGTTGTGTATTTGGATTAGATCTGAAGAGACAGATGTTCCATTTCCTTCCTTTTTTTCCCACCAGCTACAATAATGTTTGCAATACAATTATCCTTGTTCAGTTTCTTCTTTACATTTTCATGCAAATTTCCTATTTTGCTGTTGAATATGCTTTATACAATGAGTTTCTTAAATCACTATTCACAGTAGATATTCAATCTCTCAGCATGCAAGGAGCTGATGTGCTTCTAGATTTGCTACATCCTTCCTGGCTTAAGGATGCAGGAGTGATCATCCACTCAGTTCTCAGGGCTGTGTGCCTAGCATTGGGCTGCTGCTGGAGTGAGTCCAGCAACACATTGGCAAAATACTATTTTTTCATGTCATACAGTATTTCCTAGAAATAAATATTTCAACCTTGTGTTTGAATTGGGACCATCTTCCATAGTTTTACTCAAGATGTTTTATGGGTGAGATAAATGTTTATTTTAAAGTCCCCAAAGTAATTTGGGACTATATTTATAGTTTGAACTTTATTAAATGTTTATGAAATTCTCTTAACATGAGAGGTGCTATGCAGTAGCTAACCTTGTTAGTACGAGATTTACTTTAATTCATCTGTTGCAAAAGCAGCAGTGACAAAACAGTATTTAGTACTGAATATAACTACATCCTTTAAATATACATACACTTCATATGAGGCACACTTGAGACATAGCAAAGTACCATCTAATTTATTAAGGTTTGCAACCATCAAATTCCGCGTCTACTTTTCACACAGATATCTGTGTCCATCTACCTTAAAGATGTTTGGTTTCGCTCAAGCCATTTTGCCTCTTTTGGTATTTTGTTACCTGTAAACATTGCTTTTTGTTCAAATTTTCTGGATGTGCAGTTCTTCTGTCTGAGATGAAAGTTCTGCTCTCATGAAGTGGTAGAATAACCAGGAAACCATACTGTTAATCCATGCGATGGTTTGACAGAAATATTTCTTTAACAATTCATGGTGGCATTAATAATTTATTATTTCTGCTATGATTTATTCATATACTATTATGCTTCTTTGTTTCTAGGTCTTTGGTTTTTACTGTGTGCATTTGCATTCTTTAATAAATTTAGAGTGAAAATGCCTCAGAACAAAATTTATGAATATACATGTGATAGCAGTACGGGTGTCTCAGAGTCTCTTGAAACTGTATGGTTTGAATAGTAGAATCACAGAATGATAGAATGGTATGGGTTGGAAGAGACCTTAAAGATTATCTCATTCCAATCTCCCTGCCATGGACAGGGCTACCCTCCACTACTCCAGGCTGGTCGGGCCCCGTCCAGCCTGGCCTTGAATACTCACAGGGATGAGGCATCCACAACTTCTCTGAGCAGCCTGTTCAGTGACTCACCACCCTCACAGCAAAGAATTTCTTCCTAACATCTAATCTAAACCTGCCTTCTGTCACTTAAAACCATTCCCCCTTGTCCTCTTGCAAAAAGCGTCTCTGTGACTTCCTTGTAGGCCCTCTTTAGATATGGGAAAGTGCTGTAAGTTCTCCTTACAGCCTTCTCTTCTGCACGCTGAACAACCCTAACTCAGCCTGTCTTCATAAAAGAGGTGCTCCAGCCCCCTGCTCATCTTCGTGGCCTCCTCTGGACCTGCTCCAACATGACCACGCCCATCTCACGCAGGAGGCCCCAAGGCTGGATGCAGCACTCCAGGTGGGGGTCTCATGAGAGTGGCCTAGAGGGGAAAAATCACCTCCCTCGACCTGCTAGTCACACTTCTTTTGGTGTGGGAGAAGAGGACAAATTTGTGTGAATTAATTTTAAAAAATTAAAAGAATCAACTAAATTTAAAGAAGTAAGAATTATGGTAGCCCATTGCTGTTGCAAAACAGCTTTTATGAATGTTTTCTGCTCATTATCCTTTAGGATACTTTCAGTTGTAAATATTATTCTCTCTACTTGACAGAAATTAGAGAGGTTAAACAACAGCTTGCATAAGATCACTGAGAAACTCAGTAACAGACACCAGGGCAAAATTCCCAGATCATCCAAGATCTTGTCTAACATTTTGTCTACATATTCTATTTTGTAAACGAACTTGTACAGGGAAGAAGAAGGGTCAAATACTGTTTCTGCATGTGATGCTGCAGAGCATAGAACAAGAGTCCCCTACACAATCCAGTTACCCAGTGAAGCATGTGGCCAATGTACTGCAAAGCACATCAACCCAGTTTGGCTCTTTGACCCTTCATCAAAAAACACTATGCAAAACAAGGTCTTTTAAACACAACACAGGGCAGAAATTACACCTGGTACCAGGCAGGTTTTCTCGAGGGGAAAGATGATAGAACTGCCCAAAAAAAGATTTTACCATAAACAGTGTAACACAGTGTAAAGTGATAAGGCCTACTGAATCTTTTTTTTTAGTAACTGTCACCTGATAGTCCCTCTGGTACACCTCTGGTACATACACTTCCTTCCTCCTCTCGCTTAACAGAACAGCAGCCAATAATAAACTTTCATTACCCTTAAATATATTTTCTTTCAATTTCAGTGAACTACTGTTATGTTTGACAAACTGAAAGATACTAAACAGTTCAGAAAGAAAAATCTAAAACTGTTAATTTATGACAGTTACTTTGATCTCATTCCATATTTTTCTGGGTATCTGATTGCAGCCCTTCTATAATAAATGCCACCTTGAACTTGTGATCTTAGGAAGTGAATGCATGAACCTAAAAACTGTAGAAGGTGTTCACCAGCCCTATCTTTGTGAAACACCTCAAGCAAGAGTCTCAGAATAAAAAATGAGTTTGAATGAAGTCTTCTAACTTGCAGCAGTGTTGCTTTAACAGTGAATGAGATAAACAAGAACACAGAAAAGTTGAATTTTATATCAGAGTTCTCTACTCAGAGGCAAAATGTAGTACAGTTTATTTAACCTTGAAATGTTGTCATTTTAAATAGGTTCAATCTTATCACTTGGGTACTTGAATACTGCTTGTATTACTGCCAGTAATAAATACATTCCTGCTTTCCCTAGGAAAGCCAGTGTGAGGTGGTATTTCATCAAGTTTGAATACACCTAATTTTCTTAAGAGAAACCAACTGAAGCTAGTATGACTTTTTCTGCTTAGCATTATAGTCTTCTTTTTGGTAAGATGCAAGGAAGCTTGGCTTTTTCATCATGTCATGTCCCAAGGTTCAAAGATGTTTTAACACTACAATTCTTCAGTCTTGTCCCGCTCACATTTCTTACTCTTAAAAATGTTTCATTCCCTAAGCTACGTCTTTTACAATCAAAAGTATGATTTTTACAGTCCAGAAGAGAAAAGTTACTACCTTTTCCTTTTACTAACAATAAATTTGACAACATTTATTTTAATTAGGTGGAAATATTAAAGATCTTCTGAGTGGATTTCTAAGTAGACTGAAGTCTTCCATCTAGCCTAGATGGCCAAAATTGGCCAACAACAGTAGCCAAGCTTTGCAAAGATGTTACACAACAGCAAAAGGACAAATTCACCTCATATTCAATCAGTCTCTATTGAAACTGCCAACGTAAAACTAAGTAATGTATTTTTTCTTTTTTCTATATGTGCAACTGTGATTTTTTTATTTGAGAAATGAATAATCTTTCTCAAGATACAACAAAAAAATAGTTACATGAGTGTTTGTTTTCACTTCTCTTTGCATGGGAGTAAGCAATGCAGAAATATAAGGTTCTATATAACAGTAGGAATATGAAACTCACAACCAGCAGTTCAGCCTCTCCTTTATTGTATGTCGAAGAAACTATCACCAGAGAAATTGGATCCATTTCTGCTATGATCAGTTTTATGCTGCTGTTCTCTCATTTTGTCCAGTTGTTTGGGGTTTTTAACTCCAGTTTTTCCTAACTCAGTTTAAACCAATTTAGGAATAAATGTAACTAAAATTACATTAGGAGTCAGATTTCAGGGGAATAAGTCCAATTTACCTTATGTGTTGCTCTGAAATGAAGCACAGTGTCTGGAATTTTCAAGCAGCAGAAAGAAATATGTGAAGTAAGCTTTATAGTCCTTTTTGCCTAATCCATTTCCCTCATTGTCTGAAAATCCAGCAGGAGAACAGTGATATAAATTTTATAAATAGCAGTTCCCTTGGCACATATATTCACTGTTCCCAAATACTAAGAAAACATTCTTGTCAACTCATCAGGTGGGGGACTGAAAATATTAAGACTGCTAAGAGACTAAGCAATGCTTCAGTTTGCTGTCACTTAATGTGTTTAATGCATAAAAAAATAGCCAGCACCATTAGTTAAGTGCAAGTCTTAGTTACAATACAAAAAATTGATGAACAGCCTCTACCACCAGCTCAGCACAGTGCTTAGTGGCTGCTTGAAGCTAGCATATATCCTTTTGGATGGCTTTATCACTTCTTTCTTCAAGTTCAAAGAAGAGTGGTTATTAACCCTTGTGTTCTCATAACATTTTCAGAGTAGAACTTGACTGTATAAGATTAGTGACACTTAGACTACTAAGGATAGGATCTAAGGTTTATACAACACTCACTGTTGGAAATTTAAACAGAAAAGAGTGTTCTGACCCTTAGAATTTTTTAAGATTATGTTTGAGGAGCATGGACTCCCTCAGTCTTGAACAAGCTGAAATCTCAAATCCCAAAATACTAACTGTAAAAAGAAAGCAAATAAAAGCAGACGATGTCGCTGACAAGGTATTTCTCCTTGCAATAATAATTTCATTTGAGTAGAATTATTCATTTTAATATCTTTTGAAGTAACTTTTTTCTAAATATAGTTGTTTTTAATTAGCAGGAGAATAGGGAATGGGCAGAAGTAACTGGTGAAAAAAGGGTATAAGATTTCTTGAACATGAATATTGCCCAAATGGATAATAACTGAAGGTTGTCACCATCTGATGTTTGCTCACTGGTCTATGTAAAAAGAAGTTGTGATCTGAGTCTCATAGGATTTGGAGATCGTTTGCAGGCACAGAAGGCAATAATTAGCATCATTGCTGACAGTCCCAGACACTGAATAGGGACAAAATATAATTTACCTTCTTATTCTTAAAGGTTTTGTTCATTCATGTCAGAGTTCAGTCAGACTGAAAGAGCAGCCAAAGGAAATTTGTTTTATCTGGTGCTCACACAATGCTTGCTCTCTGCAACAAAGCAAACATTTCAGCTTCCAGAGCCAGCAAATTAAGCAGTGCTTACAAACATAATCCTTCCAAATAAAATTGAAATCCAACTTAGATAACACCAGCAGATAACAAATCCATACTTTTAAAGGAATAATAAGCTTTAGGCATTGACAAAAGTAGAAGTGGAATGAAAGGCAATACTCCTGTGGTATCCTTTGTCACACCTTTAGCTGAACTAGAACTATAGCCTCAGTGAAATTTGTCTGTGCATGAAGGTTTTTCACACCACAAAACTCAAAGTGTAGATAGCTGTCAAACACACTAACAGATCTTTCTCTAACTTTTTTTTTTATTTGGTTGCCTACATTTTCTAATAAGAGTAAACTCTTTTGTAGGGAATGTAAGCCAATGATAACACATTTGCTCTGGGAGAAAAACACTACATCACTGCAAGAAAAGTCATTCACTGGCCATGAGCAGGCTGGCAAGGTTATCCTGTGGTGGATAAATGAATTCGATGACATGCTTAATAATGCAGATTTTATGGAGATAAGATATGCCTCTTAATATTTGCTACAGGGGACAAGAATCAACCCACTGTGCAAAATTGTCAATGAATTTATTGGACTTGGCAGACTCCATGAATTTCACAGAAGTTTAGTTTGCCAAAACACCAAGTAATTGAAGCTTAACCCTCAAAACTACAAGGAATTACTTTATAAGTTTGTCCTGTATTTGCTATGTTTACCAGAAGTTGTAGTAGATACACTGTCTGATTATTGATGTGGTATATTTCTTATTCTAGGTTCTATCCTTAGGGGCTGATGTTCTACCAGAATATAAACTCCAGACACCTCGCATCAACAAGTTTACTATATTGCACTATAGTCCTTTCAAAGCCGTCTGGGACTGGCTCATTTTGTTGCTGGTCATATACACGGCCATATTCACCCCTTACTCTGCTGCCTTCCTTCTGAATGACAGTGAGGATCGGAAGAGGAGAGAGTGTGGATATTCCTGCAGCCCACTGAATGTTGTAGATTTAATTGTGGATATTATGTTTATCATTGACATTCTAATAAACTTCAGAACAACATATGTAAACCAGAATGAAGAAGTGGTAAGTGACCCAGCAAAAATAGCAATTCACTACTTCAAAGGCTGGTTCCTAATTGACATGGTTGCTGCAATACCTTTTGACCTGCTGATTTTTGGCTCTGGCTCTGAAGAGGTAAGCTTAAATGAATTTAAAATCTTAAATCTTAATTTATTACTTTGCAATGGTATTTTGTGTATGCTAAAGTATTTTTTGCTTGTCATTTAATAGGCTGTTTAGTATTTTCATCCCATCTTTTACAGTTAAACCAAATTTAAATCTTCCTTTGTAGAATAATGTACAATATCAGCTTTCATTGACAAGAGCTAATATCATCTCTGAATCATCAGATGATTTAGCTAGTATTTTTCAGTTATACCATATTTGATACTGTCTTTAGAAATAATAAATAAATATATTGTGCATGAAGGACTTGGTCAAATGGTTTTATATAAGAACTGCTGCTTTGATTTGTCACTTTGCTCATGATGCATGTAAGTGCTGCGCTGGCATTGCATCAGTAAAATAAATTTTCTCTGTTCAAAATGTTTAGAACAGATGTTTACTTAGCAGAAAACAGATTAGTTGTAGCATAAACTATACTAGTTTTCAAAGAGATGTGGCTGTTGTCTATTTTATCAAGAATATGTACTATCAAAAGAAGGAAAAAAAGATCACTTGGGGTTAGCCTTGACAGACATGATCTATCTCCTCACCCTGTCTACACAATAGAGTAAAAAACTGTTCAATATATGCATCCAAAGGTGTGTAAATATATGCTATATTCTGGATTCTGGAACTAGTTCTTCCAAACAATTTTATTTAATTTAAGAAGGGCTAAAATCATCAGATCCTTTTCTGAAAAGTGAGCTAACGAGTAGAGAATTGGGTTTGACTTTTCTGTCAAAAGAAATGCACAGAATGAAGAAGGTTTTTTTTAAAAAGCAGCAAACCAAGCAAAAGGTAAATGAGCAGTCTAGAGAAACATGAGATAAAACCATGCAGTAAAAACAAATTTTATTGAGGAAAGGAATAAGAAGAGAAAGAGTAATATAAACGACAGAGGGAACATATTAGTAGTTCTCTTACCAGAAGAGAACCTTCTTATTCAGAAGATGACTAAAAAGCTCAGAGATTTAAGAGAAAATTTTATCTCCTTTGCATTCGTTATCTGTGGCAGGTCTCAATCTTTCTGCAGATAATTTTTTTCTGTGGTTTTGAAAGCGCACACACGAAAGACAGACATTTTCATGATGGCATTACTTCTAAATCCAACTACACCGTTCCCCTTCAGGCATGGTCTGCATCCCTTTCTGATCATTGAGCACTTGTCATTGCCAAAAATTATATTCAGTGATTATAAGGTGGAACATAATGAATTACAACAAGGACCAATTCCAAAGTTCATTTAAGGAGTCCATTTTGGATTTGCCCCTGAACATCATTCTTCCACACCCCCGTTAGAGATGTGCTTAAGAGTAAAGTGCCAGGTGCTAAAGTCATGCTAAAGGGACAATTTTAACATAAGATAATGTTACAGATTACAGTAACAAACAAGTGCATTCTTGCAGATAAATAGACAAATATAAAAATGCGGAATTTGAAACAGAAATTATTGGACCATGTAATGACTTTTTCACTATTGCAGATATAAGTAAACTGATTCTTCATTCCCTCAAAATCTAGTAATTGACCAGTTTCACTACCTGAAAAAACTGATTTGTTTATCTAAGCAGCAATGATACTATAGAGATTATATCCCATTCACCATGCCATCACAGCTACTCTCTCTCATTCATGGTGTTGAATACGTCAATCACTTCTCTAAGCTGCTACTTACTGTAGTTTTTCTTCCTGCTTTGCTAGCTATAATATTGCACCAATGATCCCTTTTTGACAGTATAGCAAGAAGCAAATGTAAAACTGTCAGAATGGAGCATTTTTCATTTAATAGAAATTTTCAGTCATAAGGGTTATCTTTTTTATGAAATAGCTCTTTTTTGTTATCTAGAGATTCTTCAAAGAAGATCCCCAATGAAAAACTGTATTGAATAGTCTTTTTATTATACAACATAAGCTCTAAAGACAGCGCCATAGGTGCTCATGCAGCTTTAAAACACCTTGATATCAAATGGAGTCTTGAAAGGGCAGGAGATAATAATCCAAATACCACATACAGCACTATCTGAATGCTTCTATTTGAGCTGTACTTTTTCAACCATAGAAAAGCAACAGAGTTAGACCGTTAACTTTCCAGTTCCTAAAATAGGGAAATAATGTAATTTTAAATTATTTTTTCTGCTTAAGCAGACTCAACACAAAATTATGATGGTTGGTAGTAAATAATTCTCTCTTTTGTGTGTGTACTGTACAAGTTAGGTGGCTTCCCTGATACTTGGGAAGATAAAAATAACAAGTAAATGGAGAGAAAAGAAGAGAAAAGATCCTGATGTGATTATCCAACTACTCATGAACTTGTAGTCCAGCAGATAGGTGCGATGAAAACAGAGAAGCTAGCAATCCAGAGAAGAGAGCAGCATCTATCAGATTGCTCTTTGCAGACATTAATTGTTGGCACCAGATGGGGTAAGGTAACTGATAGAATAGGACCCCTGCCTTCTTGGGTGTTGTGCTGATCAAAGTATTCCAGCACACCAACAGAATTACATTGCATGAGATGTAGTTCTGAAACCGAGAACTTCTGTCCCTGGCCAAGTGACACATGGAAGGTGTACTGTTACTCTATGAAGGCTACATCTATGCTGGGACAGCATGTAAGGCACATTAAAACTTGTGGACCATGCTTTTCACCTCTACCACCAGCTATATTTTAGTGTTAAAGCCTCTCCAGTGTGTTAAAGAAAATTGAAACTCAGGAAGAGTTTCATGATGCTTTAAAGCATATCTAGGCTCATTCATGCTGATTTTATCCTTGAAGAGATGAAGTTTTCTTGTGTTATATACCTTCCACATACTCCAGAGCTCAAATTAATGTATCTAAGTATAGGATTGACACTGAGGATGAATAATATTAGCAAGTTTTAACTTAAGAATGGAGTGGAACAGTGCTGACATATTGTAGATTCACAATCTACCATCTGATCTATTTAAGGGGCACTATAAGAATATGCAGCCTCTTGCATGATGTAGAGATATGACTACATCTGTAATAGAATGTTTCCAACACCCCACTGAAAACGAATCTTAGCTTTTCTTAAAGGATCATATATATTTAAGCCTGATCTACCTTACAAAGAAAATTACCTAATCATAATATTCACATGCTTCTGAATCTCAGCCTAGGCATAGCATTTTGAGGGATACAGTCTTTCAAACAATTGAGGTCACTAACCTTTTTTATGTGGTAATGAGAAATTCACCCTGAAGTTATTATTTGGGATGTTAAACTGAACCAAGGCGTGTTACCCTACATTACCGTCTTGCTCATTTACTCAGAAAATATGAACAATTTATTGAGTTGTTCACTGATAAATGCAGCCAAGAAAGACTCTTGTTTTGTTCCAAGGGCTTTAGGGTTTTACTCAGAAGTGTGGTAAAAGCAAGGATTTAATAAAACATAAAAACTAGTCTAGTACTTGTTGCAAGAAAGCTTTAATGTGATGCATACTACTGTCAGAGTGGTTTGTGAGGCTTGGAAAGCTTTTCCTGTCAGATGTCATGTAACATACATGCATGCTAAAAGAAAAAAGCAACCAACCAACTTATTAAAAATGTATTCAGTCTTAGCATTTACTGAATACTTTAATATCTGTTCAGACTTTATGCAAGGAAAAAAGGGAGCTGGGTGGGGTTTTTAATCCAGTTGTTCCTATTTACAATGTTGTCCATCCCTTCTACAACGAATTAGCAAATATGAAAATGATTTACTAATTGAAATTTGCAAACTTATATTAATAACCTTTAGATTCCTTTTAAAAGATCAGAGCCTCAAAGAGGCTGCCATGAATAATAGTGCAAGTCTGCCTTAAAAATCTTGGAATACATTCCTGCTTAAAACTGCTCCAATTTATTTTTCTAACGGTATAGTACTTTTATTAGCGGCTCTTGCCACTACACCTGCAAGATGCAAAAATATACATCTGGAGTAACTTTTCCATGATTTTCTGTTCACAGTACTTCATCTTCTTTTACCTGTATGAGTGTTCTCACCATTACAGAGAGGAAGAATCTCGTAGATATACTCTTTAGGACATTTCTGCCCTAGTACTTCTCTTTTCTAAAATATGTGTGCCAGAGCATTGCAAGGAGTTTCTAAGTTAGGATCAAATACAGTCACACAGCTTTGTTCAAAAACACTTATTACCTATGTGGACAGTCATATAATTATGAGTAGTTCCAATAGCTTACAGACTTTATCATGTTAAAAAATCATGAATCTATTGGATCATTAAGTCCATTATGGTAGATTGAAGAGTCCAGATCAAGTAAAATATTCAGCGTGAAAGAGTATTTAATGCATAATGACAACTCCAGTATATCGTGATTTTAAATGTACATTTCTTATTTTCTTCCCTGGTTTTATAACAAAATTGACAGTTTAAAGAAAATTAAATTAATATTACATTGAAATGGGTTCTTCTACTTATTTTGTTGACTCCCCAAAATAATGGAATTTGTATTGGTTTATTCATGGTTACTGTTCATATGAATCATTTGCTGACAGAGAAAATTAATTTCTGTCTTATTTTTACAGACAACTACATTAATAGGCCTTCTGAAGACAGCTAGACTGCTGCGTTTGGTGAGGGTAGCACGGAAATTGGACAGATACTCTGAATATGGTGCTGCAGTTCTGATGCTCCTCATGTGCATATTTGCACTAATTGCACACTGGCTTGCTTGCATTTGGTACGCCATTGGAAATGTAGAAAGACCTTACTTGGCTCACAAGATTGGCTGGTTGGATTCTTTAGGAGAACAACTAGGAAAGCATTACAATAAGAGTGATGCAAGCTCTGGACCATCAATCAAGGACAAATATGTTACAGCACTTTATTTTACCTTCAGCAGTCTGACAAGTGTAGGATTTGGAAATGTGTCTCCAAACACCAACTCAGAGAAAATCTTTTCCATCTGTGTCATGTTGATTGGCTGTAAGTAATTTTATCGTGGATTTTAATCTTTTTTTTTCTCTGTGTTTGAGCAAATGCCTTAACATTCTAAGCTAATAAGATTATAAGCATGCAGCCGGAAGGGCAAATTCCTAGGGAAAGGAATGTTGTATGCAAAAATATGTTGTGACTCATTCAGTGTCAGGAAGTAATCAAGTTGCTTGACTACTCAAAATCTGTTATCCAAACTGTCAGAAGATTTGTGTTGTGTATCAGTGTCTGTAAGGAAATCCTGTATAGGGTAAGGAGGTGAGTTTTGAGTGGATTTAGGAAATTATAGCCCATCATATTCGGATAATCATAATTTTTTTTCTTTTTATTTAAAACTGAACCTAATAATGTATGCATACCTTTTTAACTCTTCTCTTTGTTCTTAACTTTTACTTAGCCATACTCATCTGCAAAGCCCAACGATATGATTAAGAAAGTTTTGTTTCTATTTAATCCAGCATTAATGTACGCTAGCATTTTTGGAAACGTATCTGCAATAATCCAAAGGCTCTACTCGGGAACTGCTCGGTATCACATGCAGATGCTGCGAGTGAAGGAGTTCATACGCTTTCATCAAATCCCGAACCCTCTGCGGCAGCGACTGGAGGAATACTTCCAGCATGCATGGACATACACCAATGGCATTGACATGAACATGGTATGTTCTTCTGTTTTTCAGGCAGAGATGCTGAGGAATAGATAAATGCATGAGAACTTAGAAAGAGACTGTAAGTCTTTAGTATTTATAAGCTGTAAAAGTACAAGCTTAAGAAGGTGGATATATATCTCAATTATTGACAATGAAGCCACTACATGTTTGGCATCCAAATATTTCATTGCCTAGGTTATCACCAGGTATATCAGAAATCTCAGTCCTCACTGGCTATAGGAAAGCTTGAGAATTGCAGGTGACTTCTATAAGCTTAAATAGAGAAAAAAAAATCATAGGTTTCTTATTTCAGACATAGCTGTTCTGTTCATAGAATTTTGTTTGTGCTTTGCCCTGATTTTCCACTTCCAGTATCTAACAAGAGTACCTATGTTGATATCTACAGAGTTACTGTTCTATAAAACCCATGGAGATAAATTCCTTTTCAAAATCCTTCCATGTAATCTAGAACAGGTATATTGGGAATGGGTTGAAGAGAGGAGGAGGCAGGTTTAGCTGCTCTTTTCAAAGAGAAATATTTGAATCACATGATAGCCTGAAAAGTAATTCACTTGCATACACAACCACATAATTCTGCACTGAAAATCAACACAGTACTACTAACCATTTAGCCATCCACAGAAACTCATTTCTAGGAAGGGACGAGGAATAACACTCATATTTTCTGGTTTTGATTAAAAAAACTCTGTAATCTCTCCTTCTACAAATATATGGCTAGCTAAAAAGGAATAACAATCTGCTAGTGAGCAAAAGTAAGCATCTCTATTTCTGGCTTATTTTCTGGAGATAGAAACATTTTTTCTGAAAAGTCAAAGAAATATGTTTTCTGAAAAGTCAACAAGTTTGAAGACACTGAGGGCATTGCGCATCCTAAGGACCTGTGAATCTGTGTCTCTGGAGGGATGCTTTCCAGAGCTGTTCAGAGATTAGAAACTTTGCAGTTCTCTCCAGAAAGCTGTCAAGAACAAGAAAATCTATACACTTTTGTAACAATTTAACTAGAAATCAACTTCCAAAATTTTGACATACATTCAAACAGCTTTCATGTGTTATCTATACATGCATTTCTGAATGACTGTCAGAGTACTATGCTTTTACTCAGTAAGCAGAAAAAATGGTTTTGATTAAGATCTTTTATATAGGTGAATCACTGACAGTTTGACTTTATGGTTACCATTAAGTAAAGCAGATCTTAAAAATGCGATAGAAAACTAAGATATTGGGCTTCACCTGCCACTTCCATGAGTGTCCCCTCCAGAGGGATAATATGCCCAGGGCAGGACAAGGACACTTGTATAAACCTCTGTTGGGGATTACTGCAGTGGAAGGCAGCATCGGTAGCTTCATCCTGTGTGGCACTGAATAGCCCTAATTCCTTCTGATGGCAATGGAATTGTGGGGTGCTCAGCACTTTGCAGGATCAGGCCCTTAAGCTGCAGGTGTGTGCAACCTAAGTCTAAAGTAGCACACTGAATTATTTCTGAAGATATTACAAAATCATGTATGCCTTAACTAATTCATTACCACTAATGGATGTACTAAAAACTGCTGTTTCACATGAAATAATAACTATAACTGCTTGTTGTCACGTGAAAAGTTGCATAATTCAGAAATTGCTGTACTGAAATTAGTCTTGGGTTTGTCATTAATGTGAAATAACAATTAAATGGATTAAATAGCCCATATTCTGCAATATGATTGTGAGGCAGTATGGAGGATTTGTTTTAAATAAAGTGTGGAAAAACCCTCAAGTTTAGTATCTTATTTTGTTGTATTTTATTCCTTATTCTGTTCACAAGTTCTATCCGTCAAGTTTTATGTCAATTGCTTAATTGCCTTTAAAACTGAGTTTGAATGTATTACACTTAGTACAAGGATAATATGAGAATTGTGTGATTTACGTTGTACTTATGAAAGATTTATCTCTTTCCTGTCTGCTTCACACCTAAATATATGGAATAACACCACCCACTGGTAAGAGCAGGAGGTATTTATATCAAATTTAATTCCAGTATAAAGTGTGGAGAATATCCATGTTATCTGTTGGGTTTAGAGCTTGTTCAATGCTTTCTAAGTTTAAATGTAAATTTTTGCATGATGAAGGGGTAGATAGCAAAGGGAAATAACCCAAGTAGAATCAGATGTGGGGCAAAATGGTTACTAAAACTTAGACATTAAAAAATGGTAATCTAACCACGTTTATTAATCACTGTTTTACCCCACAACTCAAGTCATGCTTCTCTGCCCAAAAAAGGTCATGTGCACATTGGTTTGCATTAGATAGTTGCTCTGTAGGAATGTCACTGACAAAGTTGCCATGCTGCTGATCATTCTGCATTTTCCTTTGTGTGAATGCTCTTAGTTTAAACCATATATGCATGTTAACACACTCACCAATGAAGTTTTCTTGGCTATTAGCCATGTGCATATGAGTTGGACTTGCATGTGTTTTTTACTTAATTTTGCATGTAATATTTGCATTTACAGAACAAAGGACTAATATTGCCCTCAGACAAATGTGTTTGACTCCTGACCATGTTTACGTGGAGTTTTTGCAAATTCTGAAGGCAGAATTTCATCCAATTTTTTTTTTTTTCATTTCATGACTGAAAGCTGAAAAAATTCAAAAATGTAGTCCTCTTTTTCCTTTGAAATATGAAACACATAATAATTTACATTTTATATATATATATATGTACATGCAGCATATACACACACATACTCACATATATATATATAAAAATAACATTGGAGAATATATTTCAAAAGGTGTTTTAAATTATCTTCAGTAATATATTTAAGAGTCCAGGTAAAGTGGAAAATAAAACATTTTTAAAAGACATTAAACAGAAACACTTTTAATCTAAGGAGGAATAGTACGCTAAGACTAAACTTGATTTTCTAAACAAAATTCCACACCTTAGATTGCAAACCAGAAGATAATACTTTATGCTTACTTGAAATGGTTAAACTTAAAATTATCTTTAAAGACCTGCAGGTGAAATACGCTGAGACCTTGTTTATTTGTTCATTTGCTCCCTTCTGCTCCATTTCTACATCTTTTTGATTATATTCCATTACATAATGTATTTTGGTTAAAAACAGTTCCACATAATTATGCATGGACTGGATAAACAGGATTGGGGATTTATTTTAATCTGGATAAAAATCTTGAGTCTATAGAATAAGCATAATTTAAATCATGTCCCTGTGATATACACTGGCAAAGTCAAATTACAAAAAAATTATTTACAATGCCTATTGTTTCATGAAAGATGTCACCAGTCCCAAAGATTCAAATTCTTGTAGTATTTTTTAACTATCCTGTTCTGTTTTTCCTAAACTCTTTTTGCCTTCTTTTTCCTCTTTCATTCCCATGTTATCAGTCCAGCACTGATAATAGCATGCCTACGATGCTTACCCTAAAAAGATTAGTTATATAGTGTTTGAGATTTTTTTTTAAGTTATGCATGTATTTTTTACAACCCTGTCCCACCCCTTCTTTCCGTGGATCTTCTGTGCTTCTGAATAGTTTTATTGGTTTATTTTACATTGGAAAAGAGTTCAAAGAACTAACTAAGTGGGACAAGCTGAAAAATGTTTAGCCCAATGTAAACATTAATAAAAACTTTGGGTCTGGGACAGATGTCTTTTTGTTTTGGGTTTTGCCCAATAGCATAAAAGGAGAGAGCAAGTCAGAATTTTTATAAATAAATGTATGATTTCTCCTGCAAGCATCCAAGGAAATCGTTAATTTTACAATTGTGATAACTGTCTTGGCCACTGTGTTCATGCAAGAACAGTAGAGCACACACCTATCTTGAACCCGGAATTCTACTGTAGCAAATCAAGGGCAGCTTCACCAATGCCTTGTGAAGGCTTCTTTTGTAAGAAATTGGCCACTGATACCTGGTTGACATCACTACATTTTGTAGTCTTGCTTTTCCTCCCACTGTGATCACTTCTTACAACAAAACCAATTTTATCCATAGAACCAGTGCCACTAATATATTTGAAGCAGAGGATTAGGAAAATAAATTAAAATTTCAAAAACAGCAAGGAGAAATTCTTTGTAACATCAAAAGCCTGATGCAAATTAGATGTGTTTGGAACAAAACCTAGCAGTAAATTTTTAAACAGAAGGAAGATGTAATCATGTTGGAAACTGGTACTGCTGTTTGTCTATATGTCAGAACAGAAATCATGACATATAAACCAGCCAGGAAGTACCTTGTGATTAGCTGTAAACCTGTTCTTTCATTTTCTATAACAAGACCACTTTAAAAATATGATTGTCTACATTGAATTGAGTTATAGAAAATAAGGCCTCATAGAAAAAAAAGGTTTTCAAGAATGTCTATCTATTGCTAAATGATCCTTTATCAGTTTCTCACTGCATCATATTTTGTCATCTAAAATCTCAAAAACAAGAGCAATTAATTTTTCAACTATCATATTTTTTGAAATACACAGATCTGGCCAATCTTCAACTTCTGCAGACTTACAACTTTTCTGTTGGTAAGGGAGTCAGCAGTTGAAGAAACTGAAATTATTTTCTGTCTTCCTTGTTCAGCAGTGTATCATATCTCAGAGATCACTTTTCAGGTGCACTCAGAAATTGTAATGAGATTATAGAAGAATGGTCCACTGCAGCTTCACTAATTGCAGCATAAAGATGTCGCACATCTGTGTTGTGGCAATGACTGAAAACAAAAGATCCTATTCTTGATAAGGTTGTCAGGATTCAATCTCATTGAAAGGTGAATTAGCTCATTATCACATGCTGCTTCTCTTCTCTCTAAACTGTTGTAAGGAAATATACTGAACCTTAAAAAAAAAATCCTTCTGTACGAAGAAGGGGATTTTTCATAAATAATCTTTCTATGTGGAGCCCAAGAGCTTCTGGAGCAGAATTATTGCCACCTGTGACCTTGTTCTTTCTTTTCTAATCAGAGGCAACAGCTACTGGGGGACAGAGATCCTAATTCAGAATCTAAGCAGAACAATTTGTGCAGCTAAAGAGTCTCAGGTTAGCCTTAAAATTAGGTGGCTGGCAGAAAGATGAAAATTAAATACATAGGTTATTTCACCAAATATATGAATTAATATTAATTAATTTCACCGACTCTTACCAAACAAAGACAAAAGGTTAATTTTTAATATAAAGTTCAAATTTTACTATTCTAATATTTTGAGAACTTTATTCAGCACTTAATGATGCCAATGTCAACATAGCCTGAGATCTCTGTTATGCAGGTGGGAACCAAATAGATATTAAGTATGTGTGGTCATGACACAAAGTGAATTTATTCCTGCCTCTTTGTAGCTTCAGCTGCTCAGATTTTTTGCTGTGTTCATTTTTTGCATGGATCAGTTTCTCAAACCATTTCACGTGGAGAGATCAAAACAAGGCAGGAATAAACAGATAATGTGGAGAAGGACCAGAATCCTCTTTCAGTTTTTGCCATATTAAATTCTCAGATGAACTTGGCAGTCTCCCTTTATCTTTCTCTCTATATGCTGGGCACCTGCCACTCATAAACCAGTCTGACTGATTCCAGGACAAGAAAGCCTCAGTCACTAGTTTCGACATACCCCAAACACAGCAAAACACACAAGAGCCCTCTTGTGCTCTCTTCAACTGCTGCTTGGTATTTAATGATCCCGCCTGTATTACAACTGAGAAATGCACAATAGAACATTATATGCAGAGTTAAAGGAGTATCTTTGTAAGGCTGCAAACACTGGACCATCTCTCATACTAGGAAAGGCTGAGAGAGCTAGGACTGTTCAGCCAGATGGGAGAAATGAACGCTCACAGAGGATCTCATCAATGTGAACAAATATCTGAAGGGAGGGTAAAGAAGGTGGAAGAAGTTTCTTTTCAGTGGTGCCCAGTGACAGGACCAGAGGTAATGGGCACATACTGAAACTGGAGGCTTCATCCAAACACCAGGAAACACATTTTTACTGTGAGGATAACTGAGCACTGGATGAAGTTGCCCAGAGAGGTTGTGGCATCTCTGTCCTCAGAGATATTTGAAAGCCATCTGGACATCGCCCTGGCTACCAGCTCTAGGTAGACCTCCTTGAGGAGGGAGGATGGACCAGATGATCTTTCCAATAAGAAGTCCTTTCCAACCTCAATCATTCTGTGGTTTTGTTGGTATGGAATGTGGTATTTCCATGTTTAATGAAAATTATTGTAGCTAATACCCTAATTTGCTTCAGTTTATATACTTTCTAAATATCTTCTGTGAGACATATGTCAATACGTCTTCCAGAACTGAGGATAGAAAATCTAAAAATTGTCATGAATTTTATAATTTATCCAAAAACCCCAAGGTTATCTTTGCCCCAAACAGTTGCTTGTTGCCTGAGATTAAGGCACAAAGATGTGTCCAAGTCTGTTGTCACAAATGTACCTGACACGTGTGTGAGTGATACCTTGCTTGTCATCTTGAGAAAAGAAGTTAATGAAGCCGGACTCCCTCTCCTGAACAAAAGATCACGTTCTTCAAGGCACTGTGAATCATGTCCTGACTATCCTCATGAATTATTCAGTGTAAAATGTTTTACATCTAGCTGGACAAGTATCCTCCTCTGTAAGCATGCCACATAGATAAACCAACATTATTTGACGTGGAGTAAGTTTTATTCCTGACAGGAAGAGATAACTGAACTTGGACTTGAAAACTATCAGTGAGAGACAACTGGAGCCTGTGGTCACAGCATCCTAACTGATTTTACTTTACTTTACTTTTTCTTTTTTGAGGGGGGAGGGCTAAAGCTGATTTTACGTCTTGTTACATGTCTTTTTAAAAATATCTATGTGTATTTCTTGAATTATGCATGAGTTCTGATTCCAAACATGATTCTAACCACGAGAATCCAAGATTTTTCTTACCAGGGCCCCATGGAATCACAGCTGAGGAGATATTGTGTATAACAATAGAAACATGTTGGAAAAGAATGGAACAATTGAAACTCAAATCTGTATTAAAATGATTTATTAGTTTGGGATTTTTCATTGATAAAAATGTTATTAAAGAGCAATTCTAGTTTTATAATTTTCAATTATTTTATTTATTTTGAAGACTGCATGGATGATTTTCTAATATTTAGTATAGGCAGTGTGTGTACAAATTTGATGTTGATGTTGATGGTCACATTATAATAACATAATTTTCAGTGCAATTTCAGTAATGAAAATCAGAATATAAGAATGAGTGTAACAAATAGTTGGAGGTTTGGGTTGGCAAAATGTTGTCTGTACTGCACAGCATAAAACTTAGTTTGGAAACATCAAATTCTGTTTTGTGTCAGCTACTGGACTTAGATTAAATACCTCACTACACACAATGTGTGCAATATGGTAAGCTCGTTTTAGCAATGCAGGTATTGCCAATGTTATAACAAATTTTTTTCAAATCAGCTTCTTTCTTGAATTTCTAAGCTTGTATTAATGGAGTAATCTCCAAACTCCATTAAAAACCAATGCTATTTAGTCTTCCTTCTAGGCATTTTAAAATTGTGATATTAAAGAATAGATGTCTTTCCTCTCTGATGTATGAAAATATTTTAGAGTGTAAGCTCCATGGAGCAGGGACTTTTTAATCACACATGCTTGAAAAGAGGCTGGTATCTTTTGGATGTTGTTGGCATATAAACAACTATTAACTAATATGCAATGATTTTAGAGCAGTTTCATGATAAGTATAAATTAATTATAAAAATAATGGTTTCTATAAAGGAATATGCAAAGTATCTTCAGAAATATAAACCAACACACATGGTCTGCATGGGTTTTGCTTAATGGTAAAATATAATCCCTTGATAAATCAGATAAACAGCTGATGTGAAAAATTAAAACAATTTATTCTAAGTGTATTCTAAGTGCTCATTACTTCCTACAAATTCAAATACACTTTTCTTGTAAGTACGTCTGAATTCAAAATATATTTCCTGTTTCACATCCTATAAAAATGGAGCTCTTCTAAATTGTATTCAGATAGATGCATAGCAAACAAATTAATTCAAAATAGATCTTCTATACTCACATGACTAGAGAACAATTTCAAAATAAACACAATTTTTCTCCACCTGTATCATTTGGTAAAAGTATTTGTTTCTCAGTTTTTCACTATCATTCAGTAAATAAGTTACTACAACCTACAGCCTTTTTATTTCAATATAATTGCATTAAAATAAAAAGCATAATTGGATACTAAGCTATTTCTAGTGGTGTGATAGATACTGGAAACAGAGTGACACCACAGAAGCTTTTCATGTATCATATTTTCTTTTGCTTAGTGTTGTTGAATGCTTGCTTTTTCTGAGGATGTAAAAATTTCATGTGTTGATGCCCTAAGGCTCAAAAATTGTTGTATATATGTGTGTTAAAACATTGTTTGTTATTTCACAGCATTGATTTCCATTAACAACCATTGAAATACTTCAACTCTGTTAAAGGTTCTAATATCTCATTTTTAAAACATAGCTTGGCTTGTGTGGACAGAAGTCTCATATCAGAAATGTGTTCATCTTCACTAGCAAGGGATTTGAGTTGTGAATATATTTCTGCAAAGCGAGTGAGTGCACAGACTTTTTTGTGCTGAAGTAGAAATTAATACAGCAACAAGTGAATGCATTTTGGGTATATCTTTTCTCTGCAGAAATGTTTACATGTTTATAGAAAAACAGTGCAGAAGATAAACAGGGATGAAATAATAGACTGGTCTAATAAAAAAAAGATACATCCTGTTCACATATTCATAAGACTTGTAGCACCAGTACATATTTTGCCTTTAGTAATACTCAACAGTTGAAGCTGTCCCTAGGGAAAGCATAAGACCCAATCACACCACGGACAGCAGATAACAGGACATAACAAAGAAAGGTGCTGTATCATTATGTGTCAGCAGGCAGAGTCACTCACAGTACTCCCATGAAGTCAGTAGCAGAAATGTTTATAGATTCTAAAAGAATCAGAGATATATTATCCTAGACAATTTAGAAAAGCTCACACATAATGATCACGTTGTAAATAGCTCCCTTCTTTCCTTCTAAACAAAATTAACATGTTGCCATGGTACCCAAGAGGAATCCCATGATTCTACTTCAGGCAAACTCCTATTGTTCTGGTAAGAGATGAGCAAGGACCACAGCAAGTAGCCCTGTGGTTTGCTGAACTAATCATCTGCCTGTGTAAATCTGCATAACATTGTGTTTCAATAGCTCATGTTGCTTTTTCTGATAAAAATCAAAGTCCTGCACTTGCAAGCAGAATATATTTAACATGAAAATCCTAATAAAATGCCCTCTCCCTGAAAAATATCTGATCTTCTTTAGATAGCTCTCATTTTACAAATGTCATGGTTATTTCAGCAAAAAGCTCTCTTATAATAAATGTAGTACTTTGACAACTGATAAAAAGGATATAGATATATCAATCCAAATAGGTGAAATTCAGTCAAGACTCCCCCTTTAGCTGTCTTATTTGTTATTTTACTGCAGTATAGTCATTCATATACCCTGATACCATTTCTTGCAATGAAAGAATCTTAACAGCATATTTTGCAACTACTAGACAGATTAGTATTTATATGAGTACTCACATTGTCAAAGCTTTGCAATACAGATTACACTATGCATTTGTTGGATTTTAATACTTCTACAGCTCTTATAGCCATGTCTATTTTTAGGTCATTTCTTTCTTTTTGTCCAGGAAGAAAACATAAAAATTATAAAAAGAACTTTCATAGCATTCGCATGAAATCATTATGCTTGTGTTTCCAGGTCCTGAAGGGGTTTCCAGAATGCTTACAAGCTGATATTTGCTTGCACCTCAACCAAAATTTGCTTCAAAATTGCAAAGCTTTCCGGGGGGCCAGTAAAGGCTGTCTTCGAGCTTTGGCTATGAAATTTAAGACAACACATGCACCTCCTGGAGACACTTTAGTGCACTGTGGAGATGTTCTCACTGCTCTTTATTTTGTGTCAAGAGGCTCCATTGAAATCCTTAAGAGTGACATTGTTGTAGCCATTCTTGGTAAGTACATTATTAAAAGGCATATTAAAAGAGTCAGATTTTCAAAAGAAATATTTATTGTTGTTCCTGGGACAGGAAATTTGTAAATGTTTTACTCACTATAATTTAAAATCAAGAAAAAAAATAATTTAAGAAGTCTACATTACTGTAATAATTCATGAGCACCAAAGAGCCCACTTCTTTGGATTTCTAAAGATTTGTCTTTAGTCACACTAATCGCTAGGTAAAAAGTAAGATGCAAGTTGAGGCAAGCAGATATCCAGTCATTCCAGTTCTGATTATGTTGCCACCCTGGTTTTGAACAGTGATGAAGGTATTGAGACACGTAGACTCCCCTGTTTGCTAACTGGAGCAACCTACTCTGGGTGTTCAAAACATCTTCTAGAGATTTTCAAAATACCTGTTTTTGCCCACTGGGCTTAAAGTAAAAGAAGAGAATAACAGATTAATCTGATCAAGATGTAATAACACCAGTGTTTCCTCTATATTTCTTATTAACATACTCTTGTTTGTATAGCATGATCTGTTACTTGTTTTCTTTCCTAACAAAGTTGGCTCAGGACAATGCTCAATCCAGCTGGGATCTCACCTGCAACTGGGCATAGCTCTTATGGAAACCAGTAAGACTTCATTAGCTATAGCAATATTAAAAGTAAAATAACTAAAACCTTACCTAAACATGACTACAGATTTTTTTCTCCAATTTTATATTAGATAATAAGAATGCAAAGAATAATTGAGTAGATAACTAAGGATTTTGCTGTACAGAAGCCTATACCAGCTGTAATATCATTCATATGTTGTCTTTCTGTTAATTGGCCACTGTAGGAACTTACAATCAGAACAGTAGCTGAAGCAAGATGTGGACTGGGGGCAGTAGGTTTCTATTCACTTCTGACTGATTATTCTGTCCACTTTGCAGGGTGGATATGTGAGCAGAACAAAGGTGTGCCTAAAGCAATCCTTCCCTAGGTTTAGATAGTGTTATCAAGATAATTTATCATCTCATGCTGTTGCATCTCATCAGCTGAGCCAGCTTTAGGCACAAGCAAAGTAGGGAGCATGCAAGTATAACCCTGTGAGGTTTTTACTTAACTGTGTAAGAGTCTTTCCCTGATTATGAGCAGAGTGGTTCATCAAGGAATTCATCTCTCACATCAAAAACATGTAAAATTCTGTACCATTTTTATTGCACTTGTAATCAAGACAAACTGACAATTTTATGGATTCATCAGTTTCTTCCTGGGCCAAAGATGCAGACTGGTCAAGTTTTTCGTGTTAGGCACATCAGATCCCTGTGCTCCCACACTGCAGCAGAAACCCAGATATTTGCGGGGCCATGCCACTATATCTCGTCTGGCCTATGGCTGTTCACACCAGGGACTGCAGTTCGGAGCCTCACTCTCCCCGGAATGGTAGGTCAGACAGAAGGACAGGTGTACACAATTGCAACCAAAAGAAACTGAGCTGTTTCTCCCTCACTATGATCATTATTCTTTTCCACAAGTGTTTTCTTAGTTCCTCCCCAAATCCCATTTTGCAGGTAACCCTGAAACCCTTAGTTTAGAGCATATTTTCACTGGTTTATGGGTACAGCTGCTCTGCATTGATGAAGGTTGGGTGCAGTGTGGCAAAAATGAGCAATTAAATAGAGACAGCAATCTTAAAAAACACCTATTGCAGATATGTCAACATTGATTGGAAGAATTCTAATGATATCAAAAGAGAGACAGACATGTTTAAAGGGCTTATTCAAAAGAACTCCTGCATCTTAGAAGTTATGCATTCCCTCCAAAAATATAAAAACCAAGTAATTTTCACTAAAATATATTTCATGTAATTCTTAACAAAATGATATTACAGGCCAGAGGAGTCCTGTACTGGACTGAACAATAGAAATTGCATCTTTGTCCTCATTGATTGAAATCACCAAATAATGCTTTCAGAAGAAAGGACAAAGGAACCTGCACAAGTCATGTTGTTTTGATGAAACTGAAGAAAAATTGTGATGAAACTTTCACTTAGTCCAGTTATTATGCCTATGTATTTTCACTGATCTTAATAATTTTACTTACAGTACTTAATACTACTTTTTCTTTATATATGTGCAATGGTGATTTGATTGTATCATTTCATGTAAAATCAAGTATTCTATCCCACTATCATAAATACTTCATTCAATTTAAAGGCTTATTCATGTTGAAAATAATTATCTCTGTTTAATTTTTTTTTCTGCAGGGAAAAATGATATTTTTGGAGAGATGGTACATCTTTATGCAAAACCAGGAAAGTCAAATGCAGATGTGAGAGCTTTAACTTACTGTGACTTACATAAGATCCAGAGAGAAGATCTACTGGAAGTTTTGGATATGTACCCTGAATTTTCTGATCTCTTCCTCACCAATCTAGAACTAACTTTTAATCTGAGAGATGAAACTGCAAAGGTACATATAATAAATGATTTTTCTTTCTTAATATTGGGCCAAATCTGTCCCACAGTAGCAAAACTTCAAAATAGCATTTGAAAAACCAAGGTTAACAAAATGAAAAGTTAAAATCCTGAGGCCAAATCCTTTATTAAAAAAATATACTCACCTGATTGCTTCTACTGAAGTCAGTTAAACTCATCAGAAGTCAATGAAATTATTCAGATGATGTTAATCTAACAGGATTTGGGTCTATATTTAAATAGTATTAAGGCTTCACCCAGGGGGATTTAGTTAAAGCCATGGAAAATATGGTTTTTTTCAGATGACTATAGCCTAGGTCACCACAAGGGGAACTTTTGACACTAAATGTAATTGTACATCCATAAAATAAGGATAAATCAGATTATCCAGATTCATTCTGTGTCTAGCAATAGAAAATATTTAATTGCCTTTCAAATATGAATTGTTAATTCCCTTATCTTGGCGTGCACTCTACCTCCCAGGAGACTAAAAACTTACAAGGGACTTCTCCACTTTCACTCGGTCTTCAGATTTGCAGGCATTTCTTGGTCTCTTGTTCCCACAGTGACTGCCCTAAGTGTCCCCTTTTGCACAGATTACATCTTCAGGAAAGTCAAAATCCCACCAGTGTCTCCGTATTTCAGACTGACAGGGTTAGTCTGACTGGGAAAGAAAGGGGATGTTTGCCCAGAAGGGGAGTGGGGAAATTCCCTTGCCCAGCTCATGCTACTGAGGCTAAAAGCTTCCCCAGAAGATTGCAGGTCCAGCAGCCCTGGCCACAACCAGGGACTACACTGCCCACAGAGTGACTGCTTTACATTGCATTATTTCTGAGATACTGCCCTTTTGTGGCTTCCAACTACACTTTAAAGAAAAACAGAGCTTCAGTGAGAAGGAACTGACATAATTTGGCCTCAAAGGCCTTCTAAGAAAAAAAGAGAAAAAGAACACTAAGTTTTGGGCTGTAAATCATAGGGACATCTTTGCTAATCATATATGGATCCTTATTTTTTAAAAAAATTTAACCAATACAACTTCTGACAAGAAATGTCGCTTCTTCATATTATGAGCCTTTTTTTAATAAAATATCATTCCAAAAATAAAAGACCAGTTATATTCTTTTTTTCAGTCATCCTTTTGTATGTATTGTAAAGGTCATAATTATTAATTACATATGAAATACAACACAATGAATGTATAGTCTAGTAATAAATTTAAGTTAAAACTGAATGTCCATATATTTGAAAAATTTCTTGAGGATAATTTCACATTAATGATTTAAGTCTGAGCAATTATTTCTTGCAATTACATTGTCATCAATGTTTTATCATTATTTTTTCCTTAGATCTGAGAATTTTTTTTTATCTATCTTCTGGTTTGTGGTATAGAGTACAAAGAAAGTTCACACTTCTTATGTACCTTAGAAATTGTCCAGTTGTTATTCCTTACTTTTGTACCAGCCACTGATTAAAAATCACTAGACTTCCCAGAGACAAGGAGGGCAGGAGAGGCTCAGCCATGCTTCTGAGCTTGCAAAATCACCAATTTTCTCTAGCAATTCCACTTACTTTCCACTGTCTATTGCAAGCCAGAAAATCATCCCCCAAAACAAGCCTTGAGCACATTCTCATCTTCAAAACATCACTCAGATCTGAATTAGTTATCAGAATAATAGGTGCTTCTGCCTCAGCTTCTGCTCCTGCCCTATTATTTGTGTAAAAGTACCTTTTTCTTCCTGCAGTTATTCTACCAGTGGGCCACCACTGAAGCACATTACTTGCCAGGTTTACAATGAAGGGAATAGAGAAAGATGTAAACACTTCCCAGTTCCCCTCTGCCCTTCTCCCACATGCAAATCTGCTTACATGAGTGGTATGGGAAACCTCACTAGCGCAGGGAAGGGAAGTAGGCTGAAGCCAATGCCATGGGTATGTATACAAAGAGCAAAACTGGTGTTATATTTGCTAATTTGTACATTGCTTAGTTTTAAGTAGAAAAAATAAGAGTTAAATGCATCTTGTATCTACTGGGAAAAAAAGCACTGCAATCTTCTTAAGATGGATAGAAAAAAACAACATTGTGTTCTGCTACAGAAATAAGTATCTGAATGATCTAAATCTGATAAAGAGGAAGGAAGGGTCTAGAAAGATAAAATAATGAGAGGTAAAGTGCCTGATGGTTGTCAGCCTTGTATTTATTGTAAAATATAACATTTATAATAATTGTAAACTGTAACCTTTATAATCATTACCATGAGTTAAATATAATTGCAATCAGTTACCATTTTACTTCTTGAAATAGTATACATTCTCTGTTAGAGGTAATTTAATTTTTTTTCATCAATTTCTCTAAGATTACGTAAACCACATCTGTGCAAGTTCAGAGAAGCTGATAACTCATGAACACATGTATTTCCATGTAAACTTATTATCAGGATAATTTTATTTCACCATTAGGTGATGACAGTGTTGGTTTTGCTCAGTTTGCATAAACTTTTTTAATATTAGCCTTGGGCAATTCTATTCATTAGCTGGTGATGGAGAGGCTGATGCAGACTGACTTTAATATTGCCTTTTTTAAAACTCGAACATGATTAACAGTCAATCACCTATTGCAATTCTGCCCTCTTTAGATGGGACTAATCTGTCATTTTTTTTTTCATATTTCATTAATCAAGTCTGACCTCGTAATAAGATCACAAACTACCAATGATACGGATGGAGATAACTGCAAACTACGGAGACGGAAATTGTCCTTCCAAAGTGAAATAGAGAAAGGTAATTAACTTCATTTCTTATGTTAGACAGCACCACCTCATTATTCATTGCTATTTCTCTTGGTAACACTGGGTACATCAGGGTCCCAATGCTGGCTGTTACTGGAGCAGCCCTTGAGAATCCAGCTAAGCAGCAAAAATACTCTGTGCATCCCTATATGCTTATGTATAACTAGAAGATATATGTTTCACCCTTCTATGACTTCACATCTATCTGTGAAGAGCTGTTCCATTATTAAGCTACCTTATTGCCTTTGAGACTTGCATATATATCTGTATATTATCTCTTAATATCTGTTTTCTGAGACATGATGTTTTAACTGTGTGGAGAACCTAGTCTAGTGGATTATTTCCTCAGCAAAGTGCTTTGTTGAACTTGATGCTAGGTAGTGTTTCTCCCTGAAATTGAAATATTTTAAAACTTACAAATTTAAAATGTTTCAGGACACAGTAGATTCACCATAGTCCAATTTCAATTCATATGGTAATATGGTTGTTCTGGCAAAAGTTTAAGTAACATTTTATGTGCTTACGTTACATTAGTGGCTTTTGGGAGTAAACCTAATGAAGGAAAAATCAGTGAAACATTAAACCTTTTCACCAATTTTCTGTACTGCTAAATACCAGGAACTGTAGACAGTAGCTATGGTCAGACAGCAACAGTCATGAAGACAGCTAAAGTGATACTCACATGATATTCATGTTTATGTAGGGAAAACACAATTCCTTGAATATCATTACACTTTTATGGTTGAATGGTTTGTCTGACAAATTACTGTTTCTGTTATGCCTGTCTTTCACACTCCACAGTTAAACCTCAGTGCTCAATGCAGCATAATACCAATTTATAGAGTAGCAGAGTGGCTGATAATAAATTGGAACAATTTAAATACACATAGCAGGTATAACGCTTGATGAAGGGACTCATCCAGAGTGTGGCTATTCAGAACAATGACATTCCTGTTCGATCAAAGAAGCATCTTTAGGGCAGGAAGCCAAGACTGACAACAAATCTGTCAGGAAAATGTCCCCATGAAATATTCAATCTGCTCTTCACAAAGAATCTGTTGACAGAGATACTTTGCCTGACTAACCTTCACATTTCTTATGAGAAAACATATGCTGCTACCTAGACAAGATGGAAGTGATCTTTTATGTTGTGCCTGCTGTAGAATTACAAATAGGCTACTCAGGTGTCAGTGAGGTTCCAAGACCCCTAGACTTTTATGGTTCTTGCTCAGTCAATTACACTGAACATCCTCTTTGAATATTTATTTGCATTACTTTTAAAAAAATATAATTTCCCCCAGTTTTGTCTCTGAAAAAAATACTTGCACCACTGGGGAAGAAGAGGCAAGACTGGCAAGCTTCTTAGTCCTGGCAATGATTGTACAGCACCTGGTAATACCTGGGTTAGGCAGAAGTGAGGTACATTGGAAGTCCATCTGGGGAGAAGATAAAATTAAGAGTCCTTTGCCAAGAACTGAGTACACTTTTTGCCCAGTGGCTTACTGCCCCTCTCTGGTCTCTTTTCAGATTCTCTACATGTTCCCATGGCCACAACAGACACCTCATAGTCATAGATCTTCAGTGTCACTTTCCTGTGGCCCTCCTCCTCTATGAGGCTGTAGAGTATTAGAGGCACTATTGGCTTGTAAAGTAATATTCTATTGATTTCAACCCTTTATATGTAGGAGGGAGTGGCATCTTATTTTGATCCACCATAGTTAGTCTACAATGATAAACATTTGGGGATGATCCTGCAGAGTTTTTCAGAACTGGGGCGGGGGAAAGACAGTTCCTGAACAAGCAGCTGGAAAACGCATTTCTGGACACAGTATGCCAAAAGACAAAAAATATGTGTTATATGACAATCATATTTTGATTTCAGAACTACAGTTTGAACAAGATAGAGACTCCCAGAATTCTCACTGTTATATTTTGGTATTTTATTTTGCAATTATTAGAGGCATGCTTATGAAATGGTTTTCTTGCTAACATTCTTTACTTTCAGCTGTTGACCTACTAGCATATTATGCAGCTTGAAATTGTATTTTTTCCATCCTTAGTGTGATCGTCATGTTTTCTCTGTTTTGGAGTGCTAAAAATGGGATTGTGTTATCTCAGCCTTTAGTTCATGCTAGCCTCATTTGGACCTTGTTGCCATGGCAACTCTTCCTGCATGAGTTTTATCAGGGGTTAAACAAAATCAACACCGCTCTCTGTTATGCATCTGCAGTTAGTTCCACTGGTTCTCCAATTCCACACAAGATCTTCTCACTCCACATATACATAATTCCACCATTTCTATCCTGTGTCAACAAAAACTGATCTTAGCTAGTAAGGCTAATAAGAGTTCTGTCATAATGTGATTTTAGAGGCTACAAAACTATTCGAGGGACCAGCTTGTTCTCTGGCTTCTAGAATGGGTTGCAGTATCAGAAGAGGTCCCCTGCAAAAATTGATGTACACACTACATAGCAGCTTATACTTGCTCCCACCCTAAAGAAATTCATTGCATGTCTTTCAGAATAACGGATGGTACTTCTTGCACAGGTGCAGGTGCAGACTTAGCCAGTTGCCATAGATGCTTGACAGTCAGCCAAGAAACTCTCTGTGGCTGCTTAAAATTAGCAGCATTCCTGCCTGGCAGTTCCAAACAAAGATCTCAGCTGGGTTGGCAAGTTAGTCTCCTGCTGAAAACTTAGCAACAATGAGCTGCTCCATCTATACTCAGTTGTCATTTTTAGCAGTGCAGAATACAATTCTTTCTTGCCCATTTCTCATTTACTTCTAGCAATTCTGTGTGAGTTAGCTAATTTCAAGGGAAATACATTCAGGCAAGAACTTTCTTTTGCTCTGCTACTTCTGAGTGCAGTTGTATTATCCCATGCTGAATAGGGCATTTCTAGAGTGGTTTACATCAATATAAAATTATGGGTGAAAAATGCACAGTGTAAGGAGACTCACTGAAAGCCTGAAAACTTGAGCCTTTGAAAAGACTGTTCTGGAGTTCAAGCATTATCACTTTTGCTAGCATCCTTTTTAACTTTTTGTTAATGTTGGCTCTAAAATCTTAACTTTCTTGGGACTGTTCTAGTCTCGACTGGCCCAGGAGATTCATGACAAGAAAATGTTAGTTCCATGGATGTGATTTTAAATGGTCACAAAACAAAGTCCTCGCAGACTTTTGTTACCCTGGGGCTTCCACTTGCCCATGTCGACACAGACTGTAACAATCAAGTGGGATATAAAATACATTTTGCAGTGCTTCATTCTTAAAATATTGTTAACTAGTAAACTTATATATTGCTTAATTTTAATTTGAAGAGTTATATTTCCTGATCAGACTTTTCAAAAAGTGTCTACTGATCAATTCTCAGAGTAAGCACAAAAGCCAGAGTTCTAAAAAACTTCTAACTGAATCTTGATTAGAGTAACTACCTTAAGTGAGCATTGCTTGTAGGTGTTACTCAGGCTTAGAAGCCAAGCCATATTAACACAGCTTTATTACACAGAGTATCTAGAGGCCATGGCTCTTGATTTAGATATAAAACACAAGGAAACGCTTCAGGAACTGATTCTACTTCCTAAGACTATGAAGTGGAGCAATACTAAGAGAATGGGGAAACACCCCCTGCCTTGTTCTTTCCCATTCTTGTCCCCTCCCGCAGCTTATTTATCTAAATGCTTACTTTATGAAGAGATGCTCAGCCAAGCGCTGTGCCGTGTCCCCAGAAGGAAAGTAGGGTAAGAATGTGGAGAAAATTGAGCTGGTACTAAGTCTTACTTACATTAAGTCTTACTTAACTGTGGTACACAGTTAGTATTATGCTGATGAAGTTGGCTTGGGCTTAATTAGAAAAGGGTTTCTAATATTAAACCAGAGTGTTAGGTCATTAAACAGCCAGGAAACGACTAATATGTTGGCAGGCAGCATATGGCTGGAAACAAGACCTCATGTCCCCAGAATCTTACCTTAATCATGAAACCCCTAGCAAAAAAGTACCTGGTCATCAGAGAGCCCACCAGTGCAGTGTTCCATCTGCTCCTATTAGTGTTATTGCTGCTACCACAGTGCCTAGGAGCCACCTCAGGGAGCTTCCACAGAAGAGTCTTGTTTCCAGGAGTTACTCCCAAAGAGGCTGTTTCCAAAGGCCAAATCTGATCGAAATGTTGCGTGCAGTCACACATGCCATAGCCATCCTTTGAAAAAAAAATAGTAGTAATAGTACCGTGGTGAAAGCTGAATTCCTTGTAAAAGAGAAGAGAATTCTAACCTTGATAAGAGAATGATTTTGACCTATGCCCTGAATTCGTTCCAAGGTGCATTGTTATAATTCTTTGTTTCTGATTGTTTTTAAGTATAGCATTATTTCCTGAAATATAAAATAAGAACTGTCCTTCTATCATTATCTGATTAGCATTAAAGTTGACACAAAAAGAGACAGAGCAAAGAAAATGGAGAGAGAAGGCTGTCACTCCATCTCTAACATCTCCTTGTATTGAAAATGGCACAAAAGAATAAATGAAGGACTTCATATTCCCTTCAACTTCGAAATTCTTGGCTTTTTAAAGGTGCCTCAAATTTATTTATTCAAAAACCACCTCTTTTCTAAGCCCTTTTAAAAATAGGAACATGGTTCCTTATGGAAAAGTCCATAAGGATTTCAGTCCATCATGATGGGGGAGGTTTCAGCATCTTCTGCTGTTCCCGATTTCCAAAATCACCCAAACTTTCATAGCTCAGAGATGAAACACAGCAAAGGACACATTAACTTACCAAACTCTCACAAGCAGCACTGATACAGAACAGTAATTCAAACTCTCTGCAGTACAGTTAATTTCCTCCACCATCACTATTGAATCTACTGAACCTTTCAGCAAAATTGTCAGAAATTCTGTAACAACGGAATCTCACTAGTTTATATCTGTATTTGTATCTAGCTTTATCTATTGTATGCATACCCATGGTAGACTTAGGACCTCCCAAATGATGAATGAAATTGGAATTAAACAAATCTTCCATCATTAAAAACAATCACAGAAAAAAAACTTAAACCTTTTCACTACTGAGAGAAGAAGATGTTTTAGCTTTCCCAAAATACTTCCAGCAACCTACTTTTCTTAGGATTAGGGATCTTCCTGCACAGTTACTACATAGACAACATTTTCCCTTGCTGTTAGTCAAATACCACACATATATCTGACAGTACATTTTTAAGTAGGGGGTCCTCAAGATAGGTGGGATATTTGAAGAGAAACATAATGAGTAGAAGCAAGGAAGAAGGAGGAAAACAAACACGTGCTGAAGAATGCAAGAACTTCCACAGCTCAGGTTTCAGGAGCCATTTTAAGTCTTTGGCATTGTTTCAGATTCTGAGGTTTGACAGGTCTACAGACATGTAATTGAAGGTGCTGAAGCAGGACTTCTAGATACACAAATTCAAGTGCCTGGTGGAACTTCAGACAAATTCTTTCTACCAGTTTAAGAAACATCTCAGGAAATGTATGTGCACCTTTAAGACCTCTTGTCTCTGCCATGTGCTGAAAATGGCCAAGCTTTGATGTAATTGCATATGTTTTGAAAGATTATTTTTAAGGACAAAAAAAAGCTCTGATAGAAAATATCTATTTTCAGTTTTTCTTTGTTTCCCTTTAGTTCTGCTGCATATTATGCTGTACAAGGGCATAACTATAATATGATGTTCACAGAAGGAGAAATTGTAGCAATGTAGCCAATTCTCATCACAAAAGTCTGGTGCTGTTACTAAATTAAATTTTTAATAAATATGTGATGGCTTCAGGGTTCATTACATTGCTTTCTTAAATTTCTAAACTGTATAGGTCTGTGGTCCTCAAATTTGAAGAAATATTTGTGTCACTGAATAGGCACTGTGTGCTTTATCTCTGATTATGACTAAAAAGCTGCAAACATACCTTTCCACTTTTAAAAGTGAATTGCAGTGCAGAATACTATGTGAAAATAAAGTGTATTTGAAAGATAGTTTTTATGTTAATTGTCTCATTGTACTAAGTATTATTGTTGTACTATATGTGAAAATCATACAAATGGCTTTCCTGTTGGGAGACGGTTGCACTGCAGATTTTAACAGTTCAGTTTTTTCAGAGCTTTAGGAAAAATCACTTCTCTTGACCATACCAACTTCTATTTTTCCAGATGAGATAATTTGGACAATATTTAGATCTGAGTTTCTCAGGTTATCCAACAGACCCTGTGCAAAGCTTTCGAACTATTTCTTTTTTTTACTGTGCACTAAATTTGTGATTTTTCCATACAGTAAGACCCATCCAAAAAGTAGGTAATTAGACATTTTGTAAACTTCAACAGCGCTATAATCACAAATGATGTTTCACCAAGGAGCAAGAAAAACCTCTAGAAATACCAGTTTATGCTCTCTTATCACTTAGTTATTAGTTATAAGGACTTCATGGTTTTACTTTCCTTATTTTTTTTTTCTTTTTTCCCTACTACTTTGTCCTCAGGGATGCATTGGTCATATGTAGATGTTGGAGCAAGCTATGCTTTCAGCAGGCATTCAAAAACGTTTATGAAGGCAACACTTCTCAGTTTACCTGATCACCTGTCATGAACTGAGATTATCAGGACAAATTGAACAGACAAATTTCTGTTCAGCTGAAAAGTGGTAGAATGCTTTGTTCAAGTTGTTAGTCTTTCGGAACGGACTTTCAGATGGCATTTCCTGGAATGTATTCCTTGTCAGACTATGAGTTAAGGCTGGCTTTGACAAACATCCAGATGTCACGACATGTCAGAACTCTAAGGCCAGGTTGATTCTGAGACAAGAGCTCAAGCACTAAAATTCAAGGCTCATAAATGTCTTGGGTTTTTTTAAGTGGATTCGGAGTAAGTTATAGTACTTCCTGAAACATCAGAAATATCAGGGTTAAATATTTCTACAGACGAGCAAAATCAGTTTTCAGAGAAGTTTTCTGGTAGCAAAGGTGGAGTAGCTCTCATTTCAAATGCTACATACAAAATCAAGTGCTGAATTTTACCTATTACTTGTCATGCATTTGTAAAGATTATGTGGAACATGCCCTTCTCCCAGTGGAAAATAAATCCATGAAAGTTCTTTATACTGTTTACCATAAGACTGCAAAGGAATACAAATCACTTAACTTTGTTCTTTTATTCTTAGATAAAGGAACACTATTGCAAAAAAGTTCACCATAGCAATACTTACCCACTGAATGACCAGACACTGGGTTGCTTTTCATTTTCCTGTGTACAAGCAGTCACCTTCCTCCTTTTTGATATCTTTCTTTAGCCAGTCTATCAGAAGGCACTCAGCTATATTTAGCAATGTACTCCATACCAGTCACATTCAACTAAGTATGAAGCAAACAGCAAGAAAAAGAAATGGGGAGCATTTTAATTCACAGTTTAATGATCCTAAACTCACTGAGTGGCATTCTATAGAGTAGTTTAGTCTGTGTACAGCTTGAGTAGACTTCTCTGGAGTCATATATTGGTCCTGCTCCACAGTACCAGTACTTTTTGATATTAGATAAATATTATGTATGGCATATAATGTTCTTGCACCACTAAGTGAAAAGCAGGGATTTCAGGAATAAGGATTACCATTTTCCCTGACTGATTGTGTACTGTTCCCCATCTATATGATGGAAAACACAGGCATGGTTTGAACACCAGTGTGCATCAACACCAGTGCATCAACAGCTCTTCATTTTTCAACATTTTGAAATTTTGCACTCTTTCAACCCTGTTCGTGGTATTGTATTTAACATACTGTCTGAAATGCTTGGTCACTGACTTTTCATTCAAAATATTTGTTGCCCATGGTGGGCACATAGGCATTTTTCTCCTTTCTGACAAGGTAACAGACATTCTTAAATTCAAGAAGAGATAACAAATAGCCATGATGACTAGCAAATACTTTGCTCATACATAGAAAGACAGATTGACCACCAGGGGAACACCTGTGAATATCAGTGAATATCACCCAAGAAAGAGCTTGTAACAGTTGAACCAAAATTCTTGCTGGGAATCTGGAGATCTCCAGACCTTTTGAGCCATTAACCATCTTTCCATCCAAGTCACAGTGTGCATTTGCATGCACTTGGTGTAGTGTAAAACAATATGGTGAGTTTTTTCGAAGGAAAGGGAAGATGTCATTTCTGCTGAACAGATTTATAGGTGTGCAGATTATGTTAATGATTAGGATTGTCTGTGTTATGGTTTGGAATATAAATTGCTGCATGTGGCAGTGAGGAAGTCATTCACCTCATTTCCTGCACAAAATTGAATTTGTCTCAGCATATTACGGGATTTTTTTATTGGATGGCTAAAAAGGGAGTAAAAATTTCCTACCTTCTGAAACACTAGGCTACATAGCTAGCTTGATTAATGATGACAAACTCCAGTTAATGAAATTACAGCAGTATTAAACAATGCTGCTCCACAGGTAATATATTGCTGACACTTTCACCATTATTGTTTGCAGCAGACTGATACATTAAGAGAAAATACATCTAGATCATGGAGACTGGCACTACTTGAGTAATGCAAAATTTCAATATTGCAGGCCATATCACACAAAAGAAACCTGTCTGACCTCTGATAACCATCCTATGAAGTAGGATTTTAATGCCAGTATTTCTGTGAGTCACTGTCATAGTCTGTGACCCAGACTTGTGACAAGCCCATTTCTTCCCTTCCTTTGCCAGTGCACACACGAAAAGCGGGACGCAAACCTTCTGATAATTACTTCGAAGATTTCGGAATTTCCAGACAGCAAACATCAGAGGACATTGCCTGTAAACTTGGCAGGCACCCAAAACATACAACAGGCTAAAACAGTCCCATGACGAGTGTAAATGATGTTTGTACATTTTGGTAAAGCAGGAAGTTACAGAAATAATCATCTTCAGTAAAACAGATTCTAGCAGTCAGAATCAGAAAGTGAAATTTGCCTTACTGGAAAGGAAAAGAGAAAATGCTAGAATTAGTGTGGGGGGAAGAGAGGAAGGTGGAGTTTAGTGATTGCATTTGGAAGTAGTACAGAAAGGGATAAATAAAACTTTAAAAACACTTTTCTGTGTGACAGAAAGTGAACATATCCAGACCTACAAAGATAGAAAAGTCTTCTCTTCTGGAAAATCCATTCCAAACCAATGGCTGGATTTCATTACAAAAGGAGGGAGAAATTGGAGAAATTCACATTCTCTAAAAAGCCCTACCTATATATTATTTGTAACTTATTTTCCACTGAGTTGCAGAGGCACTGCTATGGTGTTGAGCAGAGGTATGGAGCTTGCACCATTATCAGGTCCTGAAGAGTCAATAAAATAGAGCAGTTTCTATTTCAATTCATACCTAGGTGCAAAGTATGACAAGATTAACCTCCAGAGAGAAGAATCTTTAGCATTAAATAGGAGTCTTTTAAAAGGAAAACAACTTTTGACTCTCTGTGTATAGCCAGATGCCTGTAAGATAATGCAATAGCAGTAAAGCCAAAGATGTCTGTTTTGAAATAGATCAGCTGATGAACAACTCTTCCCTGATTTCAATAGGCAGGAGCCTACATTCAACAGATCTGTGCCTTCCTTCTCATGCCAGTGAGTTCATAATACTTGGACAGCATTTGGAAAATAATGTGTTCTGTTGTTCTGATATAGATGGAGACTTAATGCAGGAATATCAACTGAATTACCCTGATTTTACAGCAGAGTAATTATTAGCAGGGTCTGGCTTCATGTTTCTAAATATTTTAGCATTTTATTGATATAGGAGATAAGACAGTATGCTATACTTCAGCTGCTAAACAATTGTTTTCACTCAATGACCCCTTCTTAAAATTAGTCCACTGCTTGATTTTTATTCCACAGAGTGCTCATTACAGCTGTCATTAGTGCACAAAATCCCATGAACATACAAAATTACCCTAAAAATTGGCAATTTCAAGCTTTCATTAGGTCTTTTTCCCAGGTTGAAGTCAGTCAAACACTAAGTAATTAGGACAATTTACTGTAGCGTGACTGTGTGTTTTCAATATATTCCCACAAGAAATGCCATGGGAGACATCCATAATAAAATTTTCTTATGAAGCTTTCTTTTGTTTTTGTACTGTTTTGGAGATGGAATTGCCGAGAACATGGCATTTGACTCTTGAGTCTGAGTATCCCCCAAGAACTTTACACTGCCAGTCCATTTGCAGTTGTTCTGACAACTTTGCAGTAACTGAGCATCACCAGTATCACTTAGAGCCAGTGGTCCTGCTTAACAGAAGCCCAGTAAAGTCACTTCCGTTTTCGGTTGTGTTAACTGCCCTCGGAGACTCCAGAGGGCACAGGTACAGGAGCCCTGCTTTGTTATTGGGTTTATTTTGTTCGCCGTTAGCTGCCCTCACTGCTCACAGATTTCTGGACCCTTGAAGGGTGCTCTTTACAGATACTGCATCCTTTTTATGTGCAGAAAAAGATGATTAGATGAAGCCACAGTTTCATTTCCTTATAGTAACCAGAAAACAGAGAAGAAACCTAGGGAGTATATGAAATGTTGGATTAGCCACTGCTGTAGGCTATAAAGACTACAGACATTCCAGAACTATGTTGATTAGTAATTAGCACAAAGCAGATGGGAACTCATGCTGTCTCCCCAGGAAGTTAATGCAAACTAGTTACAGTATTTATATGTTGTTGAGACTACCCTGCTAAAATGTGTTTTAAATAAATAGCAGAACTGAAATTATCTTGACATTTCAGTTAAAAATAGGTAAAACCAAATATTGAATTGGAAATTAGCTTCAAGTTTATGCTGAAAAGAGATTAAGACTTCTCTATATTAATAAATGATTATTCTTGGGTTTAAATCCTATTTAATTTTTACAATATGTTTTTTAAGGTATCTGCTTTAAATCTAGGCTTACTTGCCATTTCTTAAGAGGACTAAATCTGCTGCTGCTCACTACGGACCTTGAATATGATTAATGAAAGATTCAGTCTCAACTTGGCTGGTACACTGCTACCATATATATCACAGAGTGTTGTTTACTTTTGTTATTCAAAAGTTTGGATCTTCAGAGAACTGCAGCTCTAAAGGCTAAGGAATTTGGGCTACTTTGCAAAGTTGTTTTGAGGTGATCCCATGAAGTCAGACTAGGAACCCCCTTCTTTGTGTTTCTCTCTACCATATTAATCCTGTAATAAATATGGAGAAATATGCTTTCTGGTTAGGTGGGCCCAGAAATTTTGGGGATGAGTGGTTGATTAATACATATGCCTCTTCTAGGAAAAGAACAATCAACAAATATGCTCTCGTGTGAGAATAACTTAAATTAGTATTTCTGATGCCAAGTCTAACATACATGAATGTTAGCCTGTCAAGACTGTGATAAATGCCCAATGATGAGAGAAATTGGAAGATGGAATGAAATATTTCATATTTTGTAAACTTATATAAGGCTTCCTTAAATTTAAAAAAAAAAAGAGTACACAGGAGGGCTGTGTTGGATAAAGCCTCTGTTGTTTTGATATAAGCAAGTTTTTGCAAAATGAGTTATGGTTTATGGACTAAGAATCCTTACTGCATACGTGCAAAAAAATCTCCTCTGATAGAAGAATAAAAAAAAGGCTTTGAAGTATTTTTTTTTCTAACAGACGGTAAACTTCCTACCTGATCTAAGAATCATGTCCATCCTCAGACCATATTAAACTAGAATAAACTTTCATGAATTGCTTATTTTTGTATACAATTATTTATGTTTCACAGATTATTTCAAAGAGAATGATCAGAATGATCCTGAACCCCCAGGAGACAGCACCAGATACTATCAACCTATTAAGAAACACTTTGATGAGAAAAAAAGTGGGTCATCATCTTTTGTGTCCTCCATTGAAGATGAGCAAAAGCCCCTGTTCTCTGGGATAGCTGATTACCCATCTGTAACAGAGAAAACCACAGAGATGGACTTTGAAGAAATGGATCATGACACAGAAGAAATTCTTATTGACAAAAGAAGCAGTTCTTGCAAAGGTAATCCAGCTGTTGCTATTTAGTAAAGTTAAGTATTCAGACATCTTTTTAGTCTGATTAACCAAAATAATTTTCTGAATGGTCCTCTGAATTCTTTACATAATATTTACTCTAAAAAGCTTAAGAAAAATATTTTAGATCAAAAATTATTATTTCTCAAGAGGATTAATGTAGTTTAATTCAGTGGGAACTGGATTACAGTTCTGTGGGACTGGATTGTAGAACCTCCAAAAGGTCATTCTAGGTTTTGCTATAAATCATCTTGTAACTGAACTACCTAAGTAATTTACACAAACTGTTCAAAATTGTCCACTGGTGCTGGACTTCACTGGGTGCCCACTGACGAAAACTGCATGCACTCAAAGCAGTACAGAATCTCCCAAAGGGCATTTGATGTGCCAGGGTTGGATGACAGTAAAACATTCTAGATAATGAGAGCCAGACTAGCTAAACCTAGTGAGAGTTGCACATGCACCAAAAATGTTTTCAGACAACTAATTTTATTCACTGCATTTACAAGGCACAACAAAAATCAAGTGAAAAAAATCATAATAGCTTGGAAGAATGCTATCCTGTCTTGCTGCACCTGCTGGTGAAAGGAGTGCCAGTACGCCATGCAGAAAAATAATGACTTCCACAAGTAACACAAAAGAATAAAGATTTGAGCTTTTGTATATGACAAATGATCAGGAACTATTAAGCAATCTCACATACTTTTACATAGAGTTAAATCACATAATTAAAATTACATCTAATATACTAAAATATTAATTTTCTCAGTGATGTGAAAGGAAATTAATGAAAAACCCTGTATTAATATACAATTTAAATATTGCTGCAAGTTCATTTGTAATTCTTCCAGTCTGAAGGGAAGAATTACGTATTTATTGTTTAATGCTCTTTTCCTCAGCAGTTTCCATTGAGACAATTTACCATTCGGCCATCATTCAATAAACTTGGGCTTTTAGGCTATCATTTTAAATAAACCTAATGATTAATCAGACCAAAAAATGATTTTAACATCTCAGAGGTATGAATATGTGAAGTCTGGTCTCTTCAAGTTAAGGCCCAATAAATCTGTACCACATGAACTTGTTGCATACATACTGCAATTGGAAACCTTACCTTTCCCCTACCAGTAGCCAGAAAAGTGTCCTTGCAGCTATAGCAACATTTTCCACGGCAACCTATTGCAGATTTTATTTGAGCTAAATTTAGCATATCTAAATGTTACATATTGTGATTAAGAGCACACTCTTTTTTCCACTTTGTAATTTAGCACTTCTAGTAATGGTACACAAGGTAATGAGCTTTCTTGCAACATTTATAAAACCTACAACGTCAATAAGATTAGCTTTTCCGGATATATGTTTTAAACTAAATTCTTTCTTCTTCTATTAGAGATTGATTATAACTTACCATAAGAGTAGTTACAAACATAATGAACTTGTGAAAAAAACTCTGCTTTTATGTATCCTCATATATTATGGTACCTTATAAATCTTGGATACAAATGCACTTGTATAAAGCTACTCCAATTCATTACCACTGTGACTGATACATATTTAATTATCTTTTGTTTTGTTTTAAGCTTTGGTCATTACTTCAATGAATGGAAAGACTATTAATAATGTATTGTATAATTTGGCAGAAACAGTACAAACGTCTGTCTCATAATCCTAGAATGCAACTTTTAACTTTTAAACATATGGCTCTTTTGTGAAAACCTGAGAATTTTTCTGTAGCTGTTAGCTATGTGTTAAGAAAAAATGCTATTTTCACTTGGTCATTATTTGGGCTAAAAGTCTGATTTTTTAATTGTTCCCATGAACGTAGTTATACATTTATTGACTTAGTTCTCAGTCTAAGATTCTTCAAGCCCTTGAAGACCAAAGTTGGTTATGAAGTTGTAGCTGCTGATGGGCTTTTCTGGGGTTACTAACATATATGGAATACCTGAAAAGACACTTAGATGAGTAAAACACCATATTTATAGAGTATTCACTTGCTTATGTTGTGTGAACTTATTTTGTCATTTCAGTGCCAATTCATTTGCTTTGTCACAAATTAAGCATCTATTACAATAGTCTCCAAATACATATTCCAGGACAAAAACAGCTGTGATTTCCCTGGGATAAGCCATGGCATCGAAAATCTGTGATTTTAATTAATGACTTATTGTGTAAAGTAAGCAACATCTTGTTTTTTACAAGACATTAAAAAGCAGTGAAATGCTCCTGAAATTCACTGCTTATAAGTCTGCTGGATTTAAAAAATCCATTGCACCTAAATCCATAATTTGAAACTTTATCCCAGAATTTTTCATAGGATGCTCCCTTCAGTTTTCTGAAAGCTTTCGAACTTTTCCTTGGACACTGCAAATTGTGGCATGTGTGCCTCCTAAAACCAAATTACATGCTTTTGTGACATCCTTTATCTCTTTCTTTCTGTTGGCTTAAGTTCCCGAGAAGCAGAACAGGTTTCTGTGGAGCCAAGATGAAATATCTTTCCTCCTCCTTCTGCCCAGTGCATAAAATCAGTTATAGGTCGTCACATGAAATTCAAACACTCTCTACAGCTCCAGGAAACCTTCTCCCACCTGCTAACCAAAGATCAGATAATGCAATAACCACCTTTGTCTGATTAAANNNAAAAAAGAGAGAGAGAGAACAAAGTCTCCCCTTACACTTGGAATCATGTAGTGAGAGCTCCCCTTCCTGGCTAAATCTACTTGAAATACTAAATCTGAGCAGGAACTTCTTTTTTTTTTTTTTTTTTTTCCCCTCTCTCTTTACTTAGAGAAACGCTGCTCAAAGACATGTTTGAAAGGGATTAGCTATTAGCATTTGGACAAAGCTCTTACATGTCACCCACACTGTGGGGTTTTTTTCTCTTCTCTTTGAAACATGGCTCTAGCTGCTGTGGTTGCTTAGAAAAATTTCACAAGTGTGAAATGAATGTAAGCTATGCTGAGTTAACAGCATGCAGTGCCAAGAGAAGTGTTAGGAGAAGCTCTGAGCAAATCATTCAGGGACTGATGTGGGATTCAAATCCAACTGCAGATGCCTTATAAGCAGTAAAGGATTTTGCCCAGCTGTATGCTGAAGCAGCAGCCTGGGTGCAGTAAGAACTTTAATATGTTCTATAACTTCAAGTAGTTAAATAATTACAAATACAACTCTAATGGGAATAGCATTGAGCAGATGTTAAACAGCCTTTTTTATCACATCAAAGAAGAATGAGTGATTCTGACCAATTTTGACTGTCTGCATGACAGATTAATTCAAAGTAAACAAAGGCTATGGGGGGCAGGGTGAGCTGTAGAAAAAGCACTGTTCAACCTAAGTCTGTCACCTGTAGGCTCTGCAAAGGTCACAGCGAGATCTTCATTCTATTCTTGCTAAGTGCAACAAGTATATCCCACGATAATTGATGTGTAACCTTTCAACAGCTTGGTGAACAGGAGAAATGGAATAGAGCCAAGAACGTAAACTAATTAATAAATCCACAGAGGGGTAAATTAAGTAAACTGAGAAAGAAAGGAGAAATAGCCCAAACCAGAAGTCCAAGCAAAAGGCAAGAGTGTCTCTGAGCTCTGTTTGGTAGTCATGTGCAGTGTTTGGTCACAGAGATCCAAGAACCGGGAGGGTCAAAAGGGATGAAATTTGGGCACAGCAGGTACAGGGTGACACCTGGAGTAATCATCGTCTTTTTTTTTACAAAGGGCTGGAGATAAAGAAATAAATACAAATTACTCATATAATGAGTATTTTTAGATACTTCATGTTTACCATGAAGCTTCATTTAATATCAAGGTGATTTCTGGCTGACCCAGCAATGCTGAATATTTCATTCTTTTAGGAGTCCCAAATCATTAAACAAAATGGACAGGCACCTTTCGCCCCACAGTACTGTAAGAGTTTCAGAGATGTGCTTTACACAGTGATGTAAGGATTGGGTGGGAGAGTAGTGATGCTAAAAGCTACATCAATAAAAATCAATCTCCTTTATCAGAATAATAAGCAGTATCCTCTTGCAAGCAGTATGAGCTGCATTAAATGGCCCTTGTCTCAGAGAAAACATCCTACACTTCACCAGCCTGAGACAAGGAGTGTTGCAGTTCTGGGTAAGAAAGGCAGCTGCCTGAGGCCTGGCACCTTTCTCTGGAGGGGACATTCCAATGCACTGTACCATGTGCCCACTGCTGTAAATGCAATGTAGCAAATCCTTCTTTTCCACCAAAACTAAGCAGTGAATACACTTCAATAGCACATTCAAGGGAAAGAGAAGGGGTCTTAGTCAGGCCTCTGAAGCACACTATCAAAGACATTCAAGTACATCATTTAACGCCTTTAGGTTAGAACAAAAATTTCTATTTTCAGTGAATAAAAAATTGCTAAAAAAAGCACTGAGAAAATTTGGGATGCATTTGTAAAATAATAGCAATAAAACTAAAGAGAAGCCATTCAGTGGCAGAACTTTGATGATGCTGACTAGACAAAGCTGTTATCTACAGCTTCAAAACATTAGCATGCATGTGACCACCTTTATCTTTCCTTAAGGACTAGTAAGGAACAAAGAGAGATGTTCAGTCAATGTGCCAATGTACCAATTTGACTTCGGTTTTGAGAAACATGAGTAAGTGGGATGCTTGAGAGGTGCCAACCCCTAACTCTCTCTATATAAATCTATACTTTTATATGTTTTGGTTTTCATCAGACACCAACAAAAGAAACTGGGAACAGGAGAACATCCAGGAGTACCAGGACTCCTCAATTCAACCAGCATTATCCCATGTTACATGGGGAATCTGTGAAACTGAAAGTGATTTTATATATGGGGAAGTGGAGAATCGATTAGATTTACTTCAAGAACAACTCAACAGGTAAAAATAAAGAGAAAAAAAACCTATGTGTGAAAGAGTACATTGTACAACTGTTATTGATGATGCTACAGGAGGAATGAGTTTGTGCAGAAAGTTTCAAAAAGCATTCAGATCTTCAGAAGCTCAAAAGTACAAAAATATGCCTGATAGGAGTATCACTTTTTTGTCTGTATGTATTCTGAGGAGCCTATATATCACCAAAGTTGGGCTTTCCAGAATCTTGGAAAAAACAGTTCTGGGAATCCTTGGTACACAATTCTTAATACATTGCCAGAATATTCATCTCTTTTACGTCTAGGTATGCACATTAGCTACTCTGAATGGCCTTGCAGTGGAGCCTTTTTCCTCAGCTGACTGTTTAGAAGACCAACTTTTTAACCAAGAAGTTGTACTGAGGCACCTCAAATCGTTAAATTTAAATCTCACCTCATCAAGAAAGCTGTTCCAAGATCATAGAACCATCAAACAGTTTAGGTTGGAAGGGACATTAAAGATCATTTAGTTCCAACCCTCTGCCATGGGCAGGGACACAAAATGGCAATTTTCAGTATCTTCAAGATCTGAAGTACATTTTCTTTCCTGGACAGTCAAAGTACACCAACTGTCTGCTTTTTGGAATTTATTGCAGATTAATTCCCTTTTTGATGCATTAATTTTTTTTGCAACTCTATAATAAGTAAGACATGGGAGTATGCAAAGGGACAATACTTATATCTGTTACAACAGAAGAATGATGCTTTCTTTATCAGAGTCCAATATCACCTTTGCTTAATACTGCTATATTACTCTTTACTGGCAGCTAAGCAGCATAGCTTAGAGCATCTTAAAAATATGGTTACACAATTTTGATCCATCCTGCACTGTAATTTACCATGCAACGTCACTTAATTTTAAATTGCCCTATGCTCAGGAGCATGGCTTTTTTTCATTATTTTCACTCGGTAATTCCATTACTTTCAATATTTTTCCATGACAAATAATATGACACACACACAGTCCTAATTATACTTTAGTAGCTCTTCACTGGCATTCTGTGCTGTATATTTTAGCAGTCAGTTTAAAGCCAGGTTAACTGCATATTGATTCCTTCATCTACCAGAAACCAATCAAACAAGAGTATTTTTCATTTCTGAATATGACATAATGCATTAAAAAGACATTTTTGACACTTAACCCTAAACTGCTGTAATTTCTAATTGCAGTAAAGTCAAGTAATCTAAGTAACTGTAAATCTCACATAACTAAATGCCTACAGGATCCCCATCAACAGTATGTAGTCTTTTGGTTACATTTCATTTTCTGAAACTTTAAGCTCTCGAAACCTCAAAGTTACCCATAGTTTTATCATGCAAGTTCTCACTATTTTTTTCTGTGAGAATATAATTGTTGCTGATAAACTAAGAATTAAATTGTTATGTATTTCTTTAAATCACTTTATTATTTAACTCTTCTCATGTTTTTAAAGGTTTTCATACTTTTGGGATTTGGGGCCTGGCTGGGTTTTCTATGAATATAACAGACAATATCCTTTCCTGCCTTTGTCAGGTCTGACCTGCTAGCTTAAAAAGCATGGTCACTTCTCCCTGAACTTTTCCATGCCAAGTTAGAGGCTTGGCATAACATTCAATTATTAAATAGGCATAGAGGGCTAGAAAGCCAGTGTACAAGGAATGTGCCCCTGGAGTTATCTCTGTTTAAGCAATTGGAATTTCATGGAGACTATGGGCCAAACATCTAAGGTTCTCCAGTTTGTTTGGGCAGCATGGATTTGTTTTAAATTTTGGAGAATGGAAAGTGAACCTTTATATGCAATGATGATGAATAAACACTACCAGAGATACTTTTTCACTTGAAGTACCAGGAAACTTTCAAATACTAACAAAGTAAGTGGGGAGCAATTTTAGAGTTAATTCAAAGTCAAAAATGGTCTTGAATGCACATCCTCCAATGCTGCCTTTTATTCAGTGAGGTGTTAAGGCCCAGGTTTAGCAGAAGGAAGTTCTCTGGATGGTGGCATGCAGCTGTTCCTGCAGCATTTCCCCCTGTGGCATCAGAACCATGCTTGTGTGAGAACAGCACATTTGCAAGTAGCAAAGAACCCAAGGGAGATGAACAAGAGGGCGAGTAGGGCAGGTCTGACTCTAACAGTAGTCTGGGTTTGGGCCTTTTTTTCTGAGAGCTGATGCCACAAAACCAGCTTCTCCTGATAAAGGAAGAAACAGCATTCCAAATACACTTTGGGCATACCTTTTGGATTAATTTCACAGATACTTTTATAAATAAATGACACAGGCAATGGACAACTCCAACAAGATAAAAAATTACACTAGTGCAGCACGTGGTAAAAGCAAAAATCTGACAGCACGGGATAAATTCTGCTACCATAGGGAGCCCAAGTAGTAACATTCACAACATCAAGGGCTGCTGACAAAGATTTGTTTACTCTGTCAGAAGCTGAGTTGCTGTACAGAAGGCTGTATATCTGCATTACATTCTGTCAGCGTGTGCTGTAGCCTTCCAGCAGCTGGGAAAGCACAATAGGCATTACCTTTTCCTGAATTTGTCACAGATTTTGGCAAGACCATGTAAAAATCATTTCAGTGCTATGGAACTGTAAGTATGAGCAACATAATCAGCTCAAGTGTTTCAGAAGTCATATACAAATTTTTGAAAAGGCAAAAAAAAAATTTTAAAGGTACAAAATCTGAACATCAGAAATGCTGACATTAATTCTGAGGCCTGCATAAGTTTGAATAAATTTTCACAGTAATGAGAATTGGGCAGTTGGATTTTTAATGATTTTGGAAGCATCTTTCTTTTTCTAACTGACAAAAAAGACAAATGTGGCTTCTGCTTAGTTCAGTGCATTGTATTAGCATGTCAGAATTCACTGTCAGATGCATCAAAATAATGTCCCATGCTCAGCCAGCACAAATCAATTTAGTTACAATGAAGAGAATACATTTATTTCAGTTATTTTCAACCAGATACCCAGTCCCCTGCGTTGCTTCTTGTTGCAAACCTAAGGCGCAGTGATGAACTCATTCTTAATGTAGCAAAAACCAGAGAAAAGCTCGCAGGTATGTTCTGCAAAGGAGAAGGGAGAGCCAGAAGCTTTGGAAGGGCTCCGTACTCCCTCTGCTGTTCTCTTCTATTTTAGACATGGTCATGCCACAACAAGCAATGATTTTACTGGTAAACTGCAGGTCCCTCTTGAACACCTCTGTAACTGGTGTGTAAAATATACCTGTTCCTGGTATATGAGTTAACTGATTTAATGTTCCTTCTCTAGGCTTGAATCCCAAATGACGGCTGATATCCAAACCATCCTGCAGCTTCTGCAAAGGCAGTCAGCACTCATCCCACCTGCCTATAGCATGGTGACAGCAAGTGCAGAGTATCAACAGCCAGCAATCCAGGTCGTACAAAAACTTCAGCCTGCAGCATCAATTAAAACAGACAGAAGTTTCAGTCCTTCATCTCAGGTAAGTACATGTCCAATAAGATCAAAAGAGGTTTCCTAGTCTTTTTGTCTTATGAGGGAGAAATGCATACCAATCTAGGTGCTGGTTCACTAGTTTAAGGAATACAAAATTAGTATTTTGACCTAGCATCTCCACTGTGGGCTTAGACACCACAGTCTCAGAGGCCACATTTTCTATGAGGGTTTTAGAGATTCACAATACAATGATCTTATAATCAGACAGATTTACTTTATTGTCATGTTTTTCACAAAAGTTATCAGAAAAAGAATCCAAGTGGTTAGAATATTCAGAATTATGCAGTTCTGGAGTTATGCTCTAAACCAGAACTTTGTATTCAAGAGTGTTGAGATCCATACTCTTAGACTGGGTCTCGAGAGTAATCAGTCCTTTAGAAAGGGATGCTTATATGTGTATCTTGATGTCGTATTAGCAAGTCTGAGGGGAGGAAAAGATATCCAGGCTTCTACAACTAATCAGCGGAATTGCATTCAATTACATTAAATCAAATGCAGTACCATGTGAAAAATATTTCAGAACACTGCTTAATTTTCAAAGACAGTTTTCCATCAGCCATCTGAATGTGCTAATTTTGAACAGAACAAGAGCCTGGAGGAGACCAATTTAATTATTACCATCTTGTTTGTTCTCATCCCTTACAGTGTCCTGAATTTTCAGACGTTGAAAAATCGAAACTTAAATCCAAAGAATCCTTCTCAAGTGGAGTGCATCTGAACACAGCCTCAGAAGACAACCTGGCTTCTTTTTTAGACCAAGAACGTGACCAGTCTGTAGAGCATCCCCCACAGCCTTGCAAAACTTGTCTCCCGCCAATTAGGCACCCTTCCTTGCCAGAATCTTCACTAAGCACTGTAGGAATCTTGAGTCTTCATAGGCATGTTTCTGATCCTGGTCTTCCTGGGAAATAGTACTTTTATACTATTACTTCACATAAAAATATAAGTGCTTTTAATGGCTGATCCTCCTTTTTTTTTTTCTT
>VWZT01002464.1:1211089-1247468 GCA_013397055.1 Pachycephala philippinensis | reverse complement strand
TTTTTTTTTTTTTTTGTATTTAAATCCTCTATACTTGACTCAGGGGCTACAAGGAATATACCATTATATGCAAAAGTACTGTATATTTTCCTAAATCTGAAGCTTGTAAGGTAAAGTTGAGCAGTTCTGATGTAAATATATATATACACACACTAACTGTATGTTCCAAATGTAAAACTGCCAGCATTCTCAAGGCACCTTATATTTTTATTTTTTTTAAAATAACATGCATGTTCTGAAATTACAGTTTACGTTGCATGGAGATTACCATTTACTGCTGTCATGGAAATAGTATTTTATTGTGGATATGTCTTCAGAGCAAATAGGAGACCAATAACAATAATTCACATAGAAAAACTCCTACCTGACCAAGCTAAAATTCAAGAAAAATGCTCTTCTAGCTCACTTTTGAAAATTGATTTATCTTTCTTGTAGTGAGCCTTTTATAATAAATCACAATGAGTCTGAATCTAAAGAAAGAATAAGGTAACCAAGTCTTCTGGGCTTGAAACAATTAGGACAGAGAAAACAGCCTCCTTCCAAACTAGTTGAAGTAGGGCAGTATTTTAACAGAAAGGAAAACTGCCATACGCTGGAAAGTATCACCATAGGTCACATCCACGAAACTGCATTAAATTGAATCATTTGTTTCCACTACATTTCGGTTTTGCATTTTTGTATTGTTATTTTTTTTTAATTGCATCATAGAATTCAGCTGTGATGAGCAGACAGGTACTCTTCATCTGTCACACAAACATAATCAAATGCAATAAACCTAATTTCTATGTAATACAGAAGACTGTGTTCCTTTTGTTCAATACAAATTATTAACAATCTGTTTTAATTTAAAAATATTTTACACATTTTTGTTTTATAATTATTAGGGTGGCTGTTTGCAGTTACCTCTTTGTACTGACCGGCCCCTCTACAATGCTCATACACACACACCTCGCACGCCTTCCTGGATGTGTGCATGTGTGTATTTTATTTATGTACATAGGTGTGTATGTATGTGTATGTGTATATATATTTATATGCACACATACACACAGGAGTGTGTATATACCTACACTTACATGTAGGAGTATATATATAGAGCTATATAATATATATATGTATATATGTAAAATCACTTTCAGGAACAATTGTAAACTTTCTTATTACAAAATGAGTAAGCTTAGCTTGTGTCCAAAGCTGACTACAATAGAATAAAATGATCTAAGGTCTGTAGGCTTTAAATACAGTATGTACTGTATGTGCATAATGCTTTGTGAATACTTAGATTTAATTTTATTAAAATATTATTCTGCTTCAAATGTTGTGGTTTTTTTAAAAGGAAATGACCTTTTTATTACTGTTTTGAAATATTTTTAAATGTTCATATGATTTTCTAATCTTATAGCTTTAATGTGAAGTTCATCTGGGGTGAGAACTGGTTACAGAAAAGCATGTAATCCAGTTAGAGGGGAAGCACTTAAACTTTACCTAAAACCAAACTAAACCCTCTGTCCTAAATCAGTGCTACAAAGAGATGCAATAGTGGCTGTCCCTCATATAGATATATTCGTTGTATGTTGGGGTCAGAATGAAACATGACAATTTAGTCATACACAGCCGGTAGATAAACCCAAGGTGGGTGAATTTTTCCTCATTTAAAATTAGTGTGAGTGTTGAGCTACTGAGCATGGCTCTGCTTTACCTTTGCTTTTAAAGATACCAAAATTAATTAAGTTAATACCTTTTTCACTGAAAAGATAAACCAACCCTTCCCATACAAGAACAAATTTTCTACTGCCTCATGCTACTGTTGATTGTTGAAAGGCCCAAATGCTACAGCAGGCTGACTGCTCTTCTACCACGATGACAGGAGGGCAGCACTGCTCAGTGCCTTGCAGGAGCAGATCCTGCAGTGACAGGAAAATTAATCCACAAACGCCAGAGGTTTATGTCCAAAAAGGAGACAGAGGAGTCCTGCAACTTTATTTAAATAAAGGGAGAGAGCCCACCGGGGCACAGCCCCTGGGGTTTTCTCTGTCGAGGTTTCGGAGGGCGCAGCCTCCTTTTATCCCAAACTCCCGGCTGCACGCTGCCCTCTTCCTTTCCCCACTGGCTGAGGTACTCGGAAGGTGCAGCCTGCCCAAACCGCCTACCACACATTCCCCACCTTGAACCTGTCATTTTACCCCAAAGTTCAGAAACTCAGGCTTGTGCGGACCCTTTGCCTGTTTCAGGAGCCAAACTGTCTGGGTTCTGTCACAAACCTGTGGCTTGAAGTTGGTAGAGACATTGAGACCCATTTCAAAGACCTTAACACCCATACCCTCACCCATGGAATTGTCTGTAAAGACATTAGCACACATCTTTCCTCTCACTAGGGACCAGTCAGAATCTCTGCCTGCATATGCTCCATGGAAACAGGAGTGCTTGATAACAAATACCTTCTGCGGGGTTTTGTTGTTTGGATTTTTTTAAATAGCAAGTGTTAATGACTTCTGCTCTATCTCAGCCTGGTAGCAAACATCCATATCTGTTACAAGAAACAAGTTAGCACATTTTCTAAAAAGGTATTTGTGGTTATGCTACATTCTAAAAAGTCTGGTATAAATTAAAAATAAAATTAATGAAAAAAGTATAATGCATGAGCATTGCTTTACAAAAGGCCTCTTGTCCAATTTCATCACTTGGTATTTCTCATTACTGCAAAGAGACTGAGCAAAACAGGTGGCCTGGGGAAGGAGCATTGGGGAAGAGGCAGACTGACAACTACAGCAGTGAAAGTGAAGGAAAAGCTCCACTTCTTACTCCATTTCTTTGGCTTTAAGAGGCTTTGTTCCTTGCCTTGTCCTTGTACCAAGAAGAAAAATATCAAATGGGCACAAATAAGGGAGACTTTATAATGTTACGGAGATTCTAAGCTCCCTGCCAAGGAATGCAGAAACAAAAGATGAAAGTTTGGTTACAACACTCTAGCTGCCCTTCCCTGCCACAGAAAGATCTGCCTTCTCAGGTAACTTCTTTTCTTGTTGAGGTTCAATGAAGTACATGTAGACCTACTGCTTCACACTTTTTTCTTCCAGAAACAGGTACAAACCATTGGGTTTGGACAGGTGTTAATTTTCTAAACAGCAAAAATTGCCCCTTTTATTTGCAGGTGATTTTGTTGAGGGTTTTTGTGGGTTTTTTGAAGGGGTGGGCCTCCCTATAAGTCCAGTCTGGTTTTCACTTGATAGAAATGGGCCTGTGTTATCCAAATCAAGCTGGGAATAATGTTAAGGTTTGTATACCCACACAGTTGTAACAAATGCACAGAAGCTTTCAGAGGTATGTTTTGGGTTTGCTTGAACTTAGGAACACTTGGCTATATGCATTAAAAACCTGTAGCTAAAAATACATATAAATTGTAAGCTGTAGATACAGGTAAGTCTCCCGGAAATTGAGGAATAGCTAAAGTAGCTGAAGTACAAAAACAATGTGGACAATCACTTCAAAGGTGAGACATGAGACAGTACAGATCAGCAGAGCTCTTAATGAAGTTCATTGGCTCCTACCAGGTACGGGTGTAGTTCAACATTTAAAGAAAAGGAGAGGTTGTGATGCTTTTTGATTGTTAAGCTGTGCAGCAACCTGACCTATTTGGATGTGCACATTCATCCTCAGGCACAGATTTACAGTAACACACAGCAATCATGTGTCGACCTGCCCAACTCTGCTGTTTCCTGGAAGCATACACCCAAATGCATGTCTCTTTCCTTCCACATTCCCATGCTTTGCAAATGCATTTTCTGGTCTCCCACCTCACTGCTGGCTGTCCGCAGATGAACCTATATTCCCTTTTCCTGCTGCAGATCGTGTCCTAGCAATTTCATCTCTCTGGTGAGCACTCATCAAAGCTCCTGTCTCATTCACCAGCATCATAAGTAACATATGAAAAGCTGAAAAGCACTGCTTGTCATGGCCTCTGGCTGCCTGCTGAGGTGAAGCAACTGGAGTCTTGCCCACTGATAAATTGTATGTCCTCTCATTGGAGCTGCTGAGCTCTGAAATGCTGGACACAAATAGAATCACAGCAGACTGCAATACCAGCACAGCAGAAGGCACAATTGCTCCCGTGAGAGTTGTACTTAATACCACACCTGCAGATCAGCACCCCTGATCTTTCCATCCTCTCCTGTTAAATATTCTTTCACTGTGAGCACTGTATAAGAATGTGCACTGCATGGTGCGGTGCTGTGCTGTGCAGTGTGATGGTGGGCGGTGCGGTGAGGAGCGCTGATGTGCGCTGATATGAGGTGCTGTGCGGTGCAGTGCTGTGCGCTGCTGTGCGGTGCTGTGCGGTGCTGTGCGGTGCTGTGCGGTGCTGTGAGGTGCAGTGCTGTGCGCTGATGTGCGGTGCTGTGCGGTGCGGTGCGGTGCTGTCCGGTGCAGCGCTGTGCGCTGCTGTGCGGTGCTGTGCGGTGCGGTGCGGTGCGGTGCAGTGCTGTGCGCTGATGTGCGGTGAAGTGAGGTGCGGTGCGGTGCTGCAGCCTTTGCGGCTGGGCCACGTCCCGGCTGCGCCCGTGCGCTCCGGCCGAGCAGGGAAGGGCAGCGTCGGGTCTGTAGCGGGGCCGGGCGGTGGCACTGCGCAGCCTTTGTGGTAGCCAAGGAGAAAGCCGAGTGCTCCTCCCCTGCCCTGCCGGAGCGACTGCTATGAACCCTGACACTAATTCGATCACATCTGAAAGGGACAAAGGTCTCAGGAATCAGTGTAAGCGTCCAGGAGAAGAGCGATAAAGTCGGGGATAGAGCAGACAGAGCAGGAGCTCAGCCATCATCTGTGCAACCTCACACTAGTTGGAATAAACAAGAGGCATTCTTTATCTCTGGAAGTGTCAAATGTCCTTTTAATGTCTGCAAACTCTTAGAGCCAGTAAAGGATTGTTTTAGGATAAATGTACAGCCTGATTTACCACCGCAGCATACACAACAAAGCAAACACACAAACAAGCCCATCTGCACACACCGAGCCCGAGTAAATCCTGCGAGGAAGAGCAATGTGTCTTCCAGATAAGATGTTTCTTCTGCTGAAGGCAGAAGAAAAAGTAGTGGGGGAAAGAAATTATGCTTTTTACAGAAATCTTTCAAAGGAAACTTGCATAAAGCAGAAATGAAAAAGTAATGATGAAGTAACAGTGAAACCTGAGATAAGCAGAAAGAACAATGAAATGAAAGTGAAAACAAATTAAGTTCTTCTACAAAAGAAGCCTCCAGCTGAAGGAAGCTCCTCTGAGAGCAGACTGCTGCAGCACATCTCAACATGACAAGCAGCTGAGGGTACAATTTGAACTACAGAAAATTTTAGGCTGGGAAAGGACCTCTGGAGATAGCCAGCTTCCTTTTAAAAGCAAGACATTAAATCAAGGACACTGTCAAGTGCTGAATATTTCTATTGAGGAAATTTCCGCTACTTCTCTGAGCAATATATTCCAATGTGTAATTGTTTCTAGAGTGGGTAATAATTTTTTCTTATACCTGGACATAATTTCCCCTGAAGAAACGTGTTCCAATTGCCCTTTGTCCTGTTTACCCCAGTGAAGAATCATCCAACTTTTAGGAGCTCGTGAACTGTTGGTGTTCCAAAACAGGTTCTTTCACCCGGTTTGCAAGAGGCTGATGCACACACAGAATCAAGGTATTGGATTTATTTACAGTTCAGCCAGAAAAGAGTGCTTGGTGGCAAATTCACAAAGCCAGCACCATGACTATCAACATTTTTTTTATGTTTTAGCAAACAAAGGCAGTAACACTCATTGGCTACAAGTTAAACAGTTTTTCATGTTAATTAGTATTCTCTCTTCTGTTGGTTAAATGATTCCTTTGCTTCTTATGCTGATTAGTCCCACATGCTCAGACTTTCTCTTCTTTTGAGTTAGTGGTTTCCTGAATTGGTGGTCTGTGAATCAGTGGTCACAATCTCCCCCTGCCAGAATTACCTTCTGCCCAGTCAGAGCTAATCTGAGCACAATTGCTGAGATGGCTTTATCAGTTTCTTCCTTACCTTGGGAGTTCTGCCAAATGTCCTTGAGGCCCATAAATTCTGTATTCTTTGTGTCTGCTATCAGACCTAGAACCATACCAGGAAGGAGTGATGGTCTGTAAAGTCCTAAAGAATACTTGAGTCAAAAATAAAGCAAGATTTTCTGTCTGCTTTTTTGCTCTAGGTTCACTAAGGACTATCACACTAGACAGTGAGGTGAGCAGAAATACTAGTTGGACAAGAACAAGGAAGTGTTGACATTTGAAGAAAGTACTTCCCAGTGTTTATTCCACTTGGCTAAGATACATCCTTATTCCCAAGCTTTGTTAACCTCCCCCAGGTCTGACATCACTGAAACATGCCAAGCCCTACACCTTAACAAGGCAATTCTACCAGTAAGTTATTTCTCTTCCTAACACCCAGGCATCACTGTGGTTGGATCTCCCCTGACCCTTCTTTTCTCCAGGCTTTATAAATGCAGTTTCTTCAAACATGTGGCAGGCTCTCCAGTCCTGGGCCTGGATTCTCCAATTGGCCTCTGGACTCTCCCAATTTTTCAGTCTCTTGAACTTGTCCCAGGCCAAAACTGAACACAGTAATCCAGACACTCTCTGTTTATCATTTTGCCTTACCTCAGAATCACACTGAGGTTCCCAAACCCCCACAATGGAAACCAAGACTGCTTCTGAAGCTCAGTGACATGTACGATATGGGTGAAACCACATCTCAGGGAGAGACCTTCCAACAGCCTCAGGCACCAAGGAAGCACCTCATCGCTGCCAGTGCGTGCCTGGGCAGCAGCCAGTGCCCAAAACTCGGATATGCTGTGAGTAGCCCGAGAAGCTTTCGAGCTGGAAAGTGAAAGACATGTTTCCGTTTATGGCTGGGTTTTTCAACAGCTCACGGTGACTGTCCAAGGTTTCGTTTCCAGCACTGAGGAGCGGCCCTGTCCCAGCGAGCCGGGCCCTCCGGCACCGCCCTGCCAAGCGAAACCGAAAGCGGCGCCGCTGCGGGCAGCGCGGGGCCGGGCCGGCCGCGCTCCGCGGAGGCCGCGCTGCTCGCCAGGGCCCCGGCCGAGCCACCAGCAGCGCCGCCATGGCGGACAGCACCCGGGACGAGCTGTTCCTGTACATCATCTCCTGCTTCAGGCCGCGGCTGCAGCGGTGCATCCAGGTGCAGCCCGTGCTGGACCGGCTGCCCTCGCTGAGCGCGGAGGACAGGGAGCGGGTGCGGGCGGCCGCCCTGCAGCGGGGCCAGGCGGCGGGGGCGGAGGAGCTGCTGCGGGCCGTGGAGCGGGGGCCCCGCGGCTGCGGCTGGATCCGCGAGTTCCTGCAGGCGCTGGAGCACGGCGGCTGCAGCCTGGCCGCCTGCTACGCCAACCCCAGCCTGAGCCAGCTGCCCTCGGCGGAAGAGGAGGCCGAGCACGACCTCTGCGTGCACCTGGTGCAGCTGCTCCACGGCACGCTGGTGGACAAGATGCGGTCCGTGCAGGTGGCCGAGAAGTGCCTGGAGATGGGCATCTTCCAGGACGAGGACATGGATCGGGTGAGTCTGGGCGTACGTCGTGCCACAGACACTGGCCAGCACCAGCGGCTGGGGGGCAGGTAGGAAGTCACACCTACAAATGGCATAGTAAATACAAAAATGAAAGGGGAGTTCCCAGACTCGGGGAAACACATAATGGGTAAGCCAGGTAAGCCAATGAAGGATCTTGACAGTGGGGCAGCAGGTGGGATGCCAACTAAGAGCCTGGCAAAGAAGAATGCCAGTATCAGAGGGTTGGACCATGACAGTGTCTAAGTGGAAGAAATATGTCAGACTTCACTGCTACTTATTATTTTGCCACAGATCTTAGGCTCAGAAGATCATTGTCTTCTGGCCCTAGAACCATACCAGGAAGGAGTGATGGTCTGTAAAGTCCTAAAGAGTACTTGAGTTAAAATAAAGCAAGATTTTCTGTCTGCTTTTTTGCTCTAGGTTCACTAAGGACTATCACACTAGACAGTGAGGTGAGCAGAAATACCAGTTGGACAAGAACAAGGAAGTGTTGACATTTGAAGAAAGTACTTCCCAGTGTCTATTCCACTTGGCTAAGAATGACTTGCCTGGAATGTGAAACTTACTGGAAACTCAAAAAAAAAAAAAAGGATATCCTGAAAAAGTGTTAGAACAAATTAAAATAATAATTGCCATAGCAGTAAGGGGAAAACTGGTAAACTAAGGGTGGAACTACATCACATTTGCACTCTGAGCCTTTGCATCCGCTTTTGAGGTGGTTTTATGCTCCATCTCAGTTAAATGACTGTAACATACATAATTTTGTCTTGTGACCGTCAGGTAGCAGCAATGATTAGCTGCACCCTAATGGGTGGGTAGGTAAGCATGGTAACACAACAGGCAGATGCAGAGGTCTTTTAGGAAGTTACTGCCTCCTTTCCCTGGGAATGGGTCCTCATGGACCCCCAGGTCACCTTTTTGCTGCTGGTACTTCCATCAAACCATACAATACCCTTCAGAGTCCTGCCAGTTTAACCTCCAGTGGAGTTTGGGCTTTCCTAACGCCTCCCAATTTCCATGCACTTCCTTTTAGTCATGAATCTCAGTCAGGTGTTCCCACTGCTATGCCTGCCCATTTCCTTGCATATCAGGATGGGTGATTCTTGAGCGTTGAGAAGAGTGCTCTTGAGGACTGAATACCTGTCTTAGGCTGCTTTGTTCTTGGGATCATTGTTTTGTTCCTCATGTGATCACATGTCAAGTTCTGCTTGTGACAGCCTTGGGACACTGTCCCATAGCTTCTTTGTGGGTGATAGCCACTTTCTAGAGGCTTAGCTATTGTATTTTTAAGTGAGAGTTGAGATGATGAAGCCAGAGTTTAAGAAGGGAAATGTTCCATTTTATGTGTGAAGTCATGTTACAGATTAAGTCTGAGCTTTGGTAAACAGTGTGACATCATTGCTCCTTAATCAAGGTTGCCTATTCCCTAAACCAGTCTGAACACCAATTATTATTCCACAATACTAATAATTATTATATAGTGGTTACTATTGTAGCCATTGTCTAGTACTACCAGTCTCTCCAATTAAATTTCAGATTTCATAGGTTTTATATATCCTTCCCAAAACAGTATGGGATGAACATGAGGTTGGACAAAGCTGCAGTAAGTCTCTTCTGATGAGTGGCGGGTCAATTTTATATCTTTATTTTTCAGTATGTTTTAATGATGACAGGGAAATGCTTTTGCACTTATACTATTCTTACTAACTTCCTCAAACCATTTCTGAAGTCTGTGTCAGTGTTGTTTCTGGTTTTTTATTTTTACCAGATCCAAACTGTTACAGACAATCGTGGGAACAGAGATGGTGCAAGGGAGCTCCTGAGCAGAATAGTGCAGAAGAAAGATTGGTTCTCTTCTTTTTTGATTGCTCTCCGTGAAACTCAACATGAAGACCTTGCAGATGATTTAAGCGGAAATACGGGAGGTAATCATCTTATTTCACTGGTACTGATGTGTGAATTTTTTTATACTTTTTTAATACTTTTTTTTTTTTTTTAACTGCTATTTAAGAAACAATGCAGGATTCCCACCATACTGTTTTACTGTGATACTGGGATTAATGCTTTTGGTTGTCCAGGGATTTCAAAATCACGTTATATAACAGTTTAATCAATAGATTTTTAGATACTAAAAATCCTTATTAAGCAGTATGAGAACTGCAACAATATGCATTTAGTTACAATTAAACTGAATCCTTACCTTTAAAACTCATTTGTTTTCAGTGTGCTTTTCATAATCATTCATAAAAAATATTCAGAAGATTAATTTGAACAAAAAACCAGACTTTACCTGGATTTCTTCTCCAATATGAGTGTTTCCTTGAAAGATTGGTTTACAAATATTTTTTGCATTTTGAAGTACTTTGCTTACTTTAAGATATTCATAAGTCTCAAAGCATTATAAAATTTACTAAAAATAATAGAATAATCTAGTAAAGTGGCTACTCCTTTTCATTCCTGTATAATACTTATAATACTGTAAAATTATCCCAGTGCTCCCCTGTGTTCTTAAATATAAAAAGGGAAGCAGCCCTCAAATAATTTATCCCTTATTTTTACTCTCCATATGTTTTATAAAATTTTTGAGACTAAGTTATTTTGACAGATTTCCCATTTAGCAGCTTCAGCCTGCTCACTTGAGGAGCTCACCAGAACTGTCTCTGTACTTTCAGTTGCTGCATATGGGTCAGTGCACTAAGATTGAGGTAAGAGGCACATGAGAGTGTGTCTTCCAGCTGTGGACAGAATCAGCTGGTGTTCTGCCAGACACAGACAAACAGCTGTGATATTTGAGGGTGCAGTTCAAAGGTGGCTGTGTGTTGCAGTCTGCAGGACAAGAGCAACCAAGTCTGAGCCTCAGAAGACCATTCTGAGTGAAACTCAGATGCTGGGAATAGCTCAGCAGCTATTGTAATCCTAATTTTCGTTCTGTGTTGCAGCTTTGTGAGGCTTAAATTCTCGTCTTCACAACCTTGCTACCAGTAAGGTAAACACAGTAATAAATATTTCACAAATACGCAAATTATTGTTATTATTTTCATATTTTTATTTTCGATTCTTTTCAAATTTTGCATTTCTAAATTTTCAGTATAGTGCAGACCATACAGGGTAAAACTGAAGTTTAATTCAGTTGTTTGATGAACTACTGAATAAATGCATTTATCCCACAGTTCCTCTGTAATCTTGGGCAATGCAGGCCCCAAACCAAACTGTACAGACCAATACATGAAGCGTGAATGGTGTTGCTCTTAGCAGAGGATAAGTAGTTTTCCATGTACACGGTGCTGTATGTGTGTAGGTACCTGAAGTGTGTGGTTGCAGGAGCGTCCCCTGACACTGGGTCACAGAAAGGAAGCACTGAGAAGGGGTTCATTGCCACCTGGGGAAGAACACTGGTGCCACATGTTATCACTGCAGCTTGACCCGCTGTGATTTGATACAGTAAAATACCTTGTTATTAGGAAACACCTACGCACAGAAATTGAGAGCCTCATAAAAATAAATCTATTCATCTCTTTAAATTTAGTTTCTAATTGTAAATTAGTAAATTCTTAATAAGTATTTATATAAAGGTCAAAATTCCAAACTATAACATTTGAGTCAAGACCAAGACCATATGTTACAGTGTTATGTCCGTGATGAATACAGGTTAGTTCTGTGTTTTCTCCACACTAAAAGAAATCTTTTCTAGAATTGCCTTAGAATTTCTCTGTATTTTCTAGGAACAGAGAATAAACAAAATGGGATGGAGAAGGGTACAAACGAAGAGCCAGAAGTTACAAGCCAACCAGGATATATCATAGCGGAGACTTTGAAACAGGAAGAAAATGCGGATGAGAGTTTGAGCAGTGAGAACAGTGTATTGGAAACATCCATAGAAAAGAATTCTGTGGCGTCAGGTTTGTCCACTAACTGCTATTTTGATCTGGTACCTGTGTGAATAAATGAGTAGTTTTTGAATATATTTAATATTGTTGATAAAAATATTAATATTATTAGATTAATATTTTATTTCAGACCCATCCATGGTAGGCTTATACTATCCAATGACAACATTAGGTTAACGTTGACAGCTCTGTACAGTGTTGACAAAGTTTAAGACGAGGAATGTTTTTGTACCACTAAAACTGCAACTGTATTAAGTATTGCTTTCTAGAAGGCTGGAAATTCTATATTGAAAAGCATTTTTTGTTTTGAAAATTCCTTCAGTACTGTCCAACAAGTAATTTTTCTGTTTATTTTAGGGTTTTTTACTTACAGAGTATCGAACAACCTTTCTCATGTCGCATACATACTCAAAGTACATTTTTAGTAAAAATGTTTAGGAATTGTTGTGGCCTGTTGTTCATATAGATCCAGTCTTAAAAACACGCCTTGGGAGTTGAGTATGAGCAACAGCAATGACCAGCAACAACGCCCAAACATAGCTGTGAACCAGTGATTCAAACATACACTGCGTGGTTCAGGAACCATATGTGTTCCAAGTTCAGATGGAGCTCAAACAATAGTTACAGCTAAGGTAAATCCTGCCTGAAATTATGCTAGTGGGTCTACTCAGCCAAAGGAGTAAGACAGCTAAGGCTTCTCTGTTTATATCAAATATAAATAATTACTTTTTAAAAATGGCTCTGAAAAACTGCAGCCTTTCAATGTGCAACAGTAGTAGCCTATTTCTCATTTAGTATGATATTAACATGATATCACAATGCTTTGTAGCAAGTAAGTGAATTATTAACTACAGCAAAAATGTCGACTTGGTTTTCTTGGGTTAGAACATAATCTGGCAGTATAAAGAAGAAGTGCCAAATATTTAATGATAATTCAAAATGGATCAGACTGAGTTATCTTCATTGTTAGTTGGAATCCCTTCTGGGCAGAGCTAAGGCTCTTATTGAGCCTCACTAAGGGTAGGTTTTCAGTGCTGTCAGTCTGATCTTCTGCTTGTGTCTTGTCAGGGTGAGGGATGCAGATAATTAGCTCTATTAGTTATTAACTAGTGTGCCACAAGCTAATTGTAGCTAAAAATCTATGATCTCAGCACGGAACTGAAGTTACTAGATGGTAGGTATGAGAAATTTGGGCAGTTGAGCAGATCTGTGCAGTGAAATGGCTAAGGGGGTACAGAGTAGATGGATTCCATCAGTTGGATTCAGATTGACTTCAGTCTCGTGCTGTGTGCCTGCAAGTAGCTGGAACAAATCTCATTTGGTTTCAGGTGACAGTTCATTTCTTCTGATCTCAACCAGCTCTGTGATGTGAGTCAAAGTAGTGTAATGGGGACAATTGACAGATTCACTGTAAACATGCACTTCTGAGATGAACCAAAGCAGCAGTGTAGATGCAGGATAACAAGGGCTGCCAGGAGGCAATGCTGCCTGGAGATCTCTGCAGAGGAGCTGGCTCACATTCAGCCATCCTGAAGTGCAAGAAGCTTTGGTATCAGTGCACTTGTACGCTCAGATTTAACTGCACTCAGGTCTTTTTCCATTTCCTATTTCCATCCTTTCTCATGATTTCATAAGACTGTATTTTTAGACCAGGCAGATTAAAATACAAACGAACCCAGATTCTACTTCCACGTGGGCTGGGAACCCACCTAGTTTGTAATTTGATGCTGTCAAGTGTTGTCAGTTTTGCAGTACACTCCCACCATTCCTTTATGTCTTGAGAAGGACATATTTCAAGAAGAAAGCTTTTTCAACTCTCTTGAAATTACTGCAGTTTGCATTGTATCTGAAGCCTCCTCTGACCCTTTTATTTAAGTAGATGAAACTGAGACAGTCAGAAGGTATGAGAGCAGTAAGGTCCTAAAAACAAAATAGTAATGGAACATTTAGCCTAAGAGATAACTAGAGAAAAACTGAGCATGCAAAAACACGGGTAAGAAACTTCAAACACACAAAATAACACAAAAGCAAGTAAGTTTGCAAGGTCAACACTTGGATTAAGTTGCTGCAGTTATCTATATAAGGAACAATTTAAATAATAGCAGCTCTCTTTTTCAAGGCTTGCCTTTCGTTGCATTCCATTGTCTTTATACTTATTTAGTAGTCAGTGCAAACTGACTGAAAATCTTCCTGTGAAATATTCTGCATTACAATGTGCAAGCAGGACTCTAAGGGAAGATCAGCAAAAGTGGTAAAAAAGCTTTTAGAATATGAACTCTTTTATCTTCATTATTTTGAAAATGCTTACTGGTTTGGGTTTTTTAAAATTTACTTTGTGTTAAAATAATTGAAGAAAGTTGCCACAGTTGAAAAAGGAGAACATTATTCTATTCACCTTTCATTTGCAAGGTGAGTGTTTTGCATTTCACTTCACCACTGATGTTTTCTGTTGAGATTGTTGTATAATGCATGCTGCACATTGTAATTTAGATAATTGTGTACAAAACAGTTATGGATTCATATTCTCATGTCTTTCAGAAGGTCATTTTAGATGGGAGACCATATGGAATAGATACACAGAATTTAATTTTGTCCTCTCTTTCCTATCCTATGTGGATTCCTAGAAAGTGAAAACAGATAGCAGTGTCATCTTCATAGCTGAGAGTTCCCACTAATGCTACTTAATAGTTTGTCACAGGTCTTTGAACATGGCTTGTAACTGGTGAGGTTTTCTTCTTTTTTGTGCCTTTCTGTTGATTGCATTCATTTCTACGAGAATAGGCTTAATTTAGGTGCTTAGTCTTTAATGCCCTTGTCTATCATAACACTTTCTACAGATGATGGTGATTAATAGTGGGATCAGATTCTGATGTCTGTATGGAATAAATGATGACAACTGTAGGACAGTAAGGCAGATGTTTGCATCAGTTTTCATAGTTATGTTACAAAAACTACTAATACCTGGCTCCTAGTGGTAGCTAAGATAGCTACATAACTTTACTGAATGCAGACTAGGTTTAATTTCCACCTCACTCACGAAGACTTTATACTGTGTATTTCAGGCGTTCCTTTGCAAAGACACTGTAACTTCTGTTCAGTGCTAAATTCTCATTCACAGTATCTACTTTGCTTTATGAATAATTTGTTGGGGACAGTAAGTTAGGAAAAATACGGATATGGACCATAATAGGATATTCACTGGAAAGAACTTGATAGAAACACAAGTTGGCTGGCTAATTAAGCAGAACATTGGCCAGCGCTGTTGCTCTGATTCCATATGCACGCTGTCGGTAGGCTGATAGCTCAGGGTGATGCTGTTTGCAGCAGCTTTTCCCGGAAGAACTGGCTATCCCTTTAGATACTAAAAGGACTGAGTTGTGGAAAATCGAGCTTTATGAATTGTACTGGCGACCCACGAAGGTAAGCGCGTGTGAGGCAGGGGTGGCCCAGCAGAGGGCGAGCGGAACACGGGAATCGCCGCCGCGGAGCCTCGCGGCTTCGGCGGCGTTCGGCAACCCATCGCCGCTTGTGTTTCCTTCGGAACTCTGGTTTGCTCTTCTCATGTTACGTGAAGAAACTTTAAAAAAAAAAAAAAATCACAGTTCGGGCTTTGTTTTTATTTTACTGCAGATGTAGCTCTCATGGCTTGCAGGGAGTAAAAGAGAATGTTCAGTTGGCCAGCAACTTTTTTCTGGCTTTTCACCTTTCTGAAAAGATAGAGTAAAATAGGACTAAAGGGGATTATGCAGGTGATCATGTCTGGAACCCCTGTTTTCAAGCAATAAATCATGACCCACAGTGCCTTACCTCTGCCATGCTTTGGATATTAATCTTCCGCTCCGTATTTTCTTCCATGAGAAAATGAATTATATTGTTCATATTTTTATCTTTACCAAAAATAGAGAAAATTAGATCTCAGCCATCCCTGCCGGACATTCATCTAACCTACTTTAACAACTTAGGGGAAGAGCAAACAATATGCATTTGCTATTAATATTTGTGCTGCAAATATAGTGCATTTCTTTGTGTTTTTCATTTAGAGTCAGATGTCTCCATAGGAGATGGAAGTGTCAGTAACTTGAATGAAAACCTGGGACAGAGCTGCACAACCAGTGATTCAGGTACATTTCCCTTCTGTTATTTAGTAATTGCAAAGTAAGGTCTGGGGAAGTACTCAGTGAGTGGGCTACAACAAAACTCAGTGGAGGGTTTTCTTTCACTGTGAACTCTAGTTCACTGTGTTTAGATGCCAGATTTACTCTTGTTTTGTTGGAAAACAGATGCCATATTTAAGGGTCTGGACCTATGTCCTAGCCCCAAAACAGTCGATTTTCTAGACATCATCATGGTACAAACTGGTCAGTGAGGCAGAATGATAAAATCACATAGGTTTAAGGGACTAGAAGGCATCCAGTGCAGTCACCTGGACAGATCCTCATAGTGTTGCCACACAGATGTGTTTCTTTTGCTCTAAGAGAGGAGCTAGATTGTGCCTGGCCCTCACATAGGGTGAGAGGGAATATGAATGTTTTAGAAGCAACAAAAGGTGAGCAGAAGCCTCTCCTGGGTACCTGCAGAACAATAATGAAGGTCCACTTTGGACCCAAGTATTTTAGTAGCCTTATTTGTAAAAGCAACCTAAGCAATGGGGGTTGCTGTCTGAAGGCCTTTGTGAATCTCAGATTTTAACACACATGCATGTTCTAAATACAGTTTTAAACTAGATATTGGACTGTGTTTATGTAATACTTAGCAGACAGGTATTATCTTGCTATGTATATAGTCTGAGCCAAGCTAAACACTGCTGTTGTAAAAGACATCCCAATATTTTTTTGTCTTTTTTATTTTCAAACCTCAGGCAAAACAAACTGAAAGCTGTCTACCATGGTAATCAGCCTGTTTACCTATACAGAATTCAAGAACTACTTTTTGGAATCTAGCCTTTATAAAATTTGTGCTGGGACTGTGTCTTGTACAAGGGCTAGAAAAAATCTGAGCCCCTTTCAAGCCAGCTGGGCCTAATAAACCTAGTATTACATCAGTAAAGTCACAGTAAATATTATGTATCGTATGCCTGCAAAGTGTTTGCAATAAATACTTTTAAAATAGTTTCAAGCTTTTTAAATATTAAAATCCACTTGTTTTGTAAGTACACAGAAAATTCAGGATAGCTCAGATTTAAATTGCTACACTACAGCTAAGGTTTTAGTCAGTGTGTTGCTAACTCCGAAAGAATATACTTTGCACTTCTGCATCAGCTGAGGACACTCATCAGTCACATTGTATTTTTTGACTCACTGTGTCACATGAAATGTCTGGGCATGGGAACTTGTCTGTTCTTTGGACAGGCAGGCACTGTATCAGTCCGTCAGGCTGGGCCAGGCTCCTGGTATTTGGCAGCACAAATGTATGTATGGCCTGATACTTTAAGATTCCTGAAGTATCTCTCATTAAGTAAATTGGGCATTTTCTGTGTCCAGTAATCCAGAAAAAAAAATCACTGCAGTTTTGTGAAGAATGGAGAACAGATTTTTTTCCAGTGTTTGCTTGCTTTATGTTCTGTTTTCATGTGGGTTTTAAAAACAACTAGTTAAAAAGTTTTTTAAAACATCCATGCTTTTTAATCATGCCTAGTAAACTCAGTGAGAGCAATGATGAGAAAAACGTGCTAAGAAGATGCAGATGCACTATTTATGGATTTTATAGTTTGAAATTTTGCAGTAGGGCTGTTGTATTAACAAAGATGTTTGGATGGTGTCATTACACACTGATACAATTTGGATTTTAATGCAAAGAATCATGTGGATTCAGTTGCATTTTTATGCGCTAAGTTCATTTCACATTTTAAAAAATCGTGTCATTAGGACAACAGAATAATTATCATGTTTCTTTTAGCCCAGAGCAGCAAATCACATGAGCCTTGTATGAAGGCAGACAACTTCCCCAATGTTATACTGTGCATAATGAAAAATCTTTAATTATTTAATTCTTTAATCTGTGAAAAGATTCCTGTATTAGCCTTTATCTAAACAAGGGCTGAAGAAGCTAGGAGAGAGCTAAGTTAAATATTTTTCAGGCCAGGACTGTGAATTGAGGATGTTAAGGAACTGAAATTTAACCAAACAGATGGGTGATAAAGTGCTAGTTTCAATATGATTGAGCTATTGAATTTAGCCAACCAGAAAGCAAACAGCGTTCTTCCTCAAAAGAGAGTAGTAGAAGTCAGTAAGAGCAGGTACTCTCTGGTGCAAATGTCCCTGTGTCCAGGTAGCACTGCACTCACACTGAAAGGCAAAACAAGCAAAAAACACTTAAGAATGGCATTCAGATGTTTCCATCAGCAGTGTTTTATCAAGCTTCATTACTTTTTGTTAGTTTAATTTTATTTAATGGAATCAGGAATACTAGAAAAATATACTTACTTTGTGTGTAATGTATCAGTGATAATAAAATCCTCATGATTCTTCATTGAATGATATCATCAGGAAACAAAACCAGGGCTTTTCTCCCCTCATTTTTAGTCTAGTAGAATGCTTTTGTGCCTTTCCCTCACTGAGGGCAGTTAATACTTGAAGAGTGATCTAAACTTATTTGTAGGAAAAAAAACCATGAAAACTCAATTGAAATAAATCCTTCTGATATTAAGATATATATAAGTTCTGACTCCCTAAATACATGTAAACTCAAGAGACTTGATACGCTTTTCTTAATGCTCAAAATAATTCAGTAGCTTTTTTTTTTCACTTTTACATTTAGAACATTGTTTGTTTCTTCTGTGAGCCATAGATCTAAACTCTACCATTGCATTTTCAGTAAGAGATGGAAGGCTTTGGCCTTAGGTGGCAAATGTCTATGGCTTTTTAATGAACACTCAATTGCATTATGTATGAGTCAGGCTAAGAAGCAATGTAATCTACCATGAATAGGTGTGATACATTCTGCAGTGAGCTCCATCTTGTATGGGCAATTGAATTTTCTTATCTATTTGGTCTTTATAACTCCCTTGACTATTTTTAAGTGTTCTGTATATTTTTTTTTTTATTCCTACAGCTCCATTTTTCATTCTCTGGGAAGTATTTAAAAAGGCAGCTCCCTTGTAACCAAATAAATTCCAGTATTGATGAAGGAGACCGTCACAGAAGCTTGTCTAGATTATAAATACTGCAGCTCCAAACACAACCTTTGCTGGTCCCAGCGCCACTGAGCTGCATCATCTGAATTCATACCTCATAGTAGTCATTTCAACGTAGATGGGTGAAGCCATACTGTGGCTTATTCCACCTGCCCTGAGTGGTGCCTGGATGGAAGCAGTTCTGATCCAGAGTTGCACAGGTCCACAGAGCAACATTTTCTATGCTAGTATGCTGTTTCTATTTATTCAGATGATGCGTCTGGTAGTAAATTAATATTTTTGCCTTTGACATTTTTTGGCTCCTCTGATATATGTTCTGTGCCTCCTGTTTGATCCTTGTATTTCTTTGTACCCTTAGATGAAGATGAAGTGGAGAGGAGAGCCTCACCTGAGCCAGATCTGACCCTGAGAGATTACCAAATGGAAGTTGCAAAGCCAGCACTGAATGGGGAGAATATTATAATATGTCTCCCTACGGGCAGTGGTAAAACCAGAGTGGCTGTTTACATTACCAAAGACCACTTGGATAAGAAGACAAGAGCATCAGAGCCTGGAAAAGTCATAGTACTTGTTAATAAGGTAAGTTTGTCCATTTTTTTAAGAATAATATTTTTCAAACATCATGCACTGTTAATACAGGCATTGTAAAATGAATATAAACACAATTCTCAGCTTCTCCAGGTGTACTGTGTCCAAAGACATACAGATCTAGACTGTCATCTCTGTTGCACCATCAGCGTGGTACAAGCACAAATTATTTTAGTGTACCCCAGTGCAAGTGAAAATTTAGATGTGCTGTAATAACTACATTATTGGGAAAAGTACAATTTCATATTGTAATGAATTTTTTAAAAAATAAAAATCTTTCTCACGTTCTGTGTTTCAGTTTGTTAATGAAGGCCACCTGATGAGTTTCACAGTAGTTAAGGAATGTTTTGTCAGATTTTCTGATAGTTGCTTTAATTTTTGCAGTTAAATTTAGCACATATAAATTAATCTTCCATTGTAATATGAAAATATAGAAATACATTTAAGAATTTTATTGAAATTGTAAACAATATCCATATCCTCTTACAAGAATGAATGTGAAAGCATGTTATAAGCTCAGTTAAAGACCCAAAGCATGCATAATTTGTTCATTCTTTCAAAAGCACAGTTAAGCCGAAGTTCTTGGTTTAAAAAGGTTTCATGGGAGAAGTTGGAGGGGATTTTTGCTGCTTGGTTTTCTATTGTTCACCTAACAACATTTGTGGCAAACAGGCGTGTATTTTTAATCCTGTGTTTAATATGTTTTAAATTCTTTTGAAACTTTTGTTCAGGTGCCATTGGTAGAACAGCATTTACAAACAGAGTTTGGTCCATTCCTGAAGCGTTGGTATAAGGTTACTGGTTTAAGTGGTGATTCTCAGCTGAAAATCTCATTTCCTGAAGTTGTCAAAAGAAATGATGTCATCATCAGTACAGCACAGATCCTTGAAAATTCGCTGTTAAATGCATCCAAGGAAGATGAAGAAGGTGTCCACTTATCAGGTAAGCTTTAATTCTGAAATTTTTATAGAGGGAATAAAAGTATGTCTTTATTCTGGAAAATTGCAGAGTAAAAATGTGCCACATTCTCTAGGGTTTTTTTCAATTTACTCGTTTTATAAATGCAAGCTGTAGTCAAAATCAGATCTTAATTAATAAGCATGCAAGCCAAAATTAGACTCTGTAGTTTTTTTGTACTAAATATTTGTTATGCTTCCTATTTTATCTAGCTTAAGCACAACTTTGTGCAAATGCAGTTGTACTGGTTCCACTTTCCAAGCTTGGTAAAGCATTGAGTCATATCACATAGAAGCCATATATAGGATGATAAAGAAACCATCAAAACTCAAATACACTTGGTAGTTTGAGAAATACAACGGAGCACAAGATAAAAGCCAATCTGTTGTAAAAGTTAAATTCTTTAAACTTTTGTAGTTTTGTTAATGTACAGTGATATGATTGCTTATAACTGTGTCTCCCTGAGCTCAGCAGATATAATGGTTTCCTACAAAAGATGAAAGAAGTTGAAGAAAGCAAAAGATAAATAAGGCAAGATTGTTTTCCCAGAATGCTAAAGTAGCAGGTATCTCTGGGAGGTCAGAAAGGAAATGGTGTTATCTGCCAGTGATGTACAAATAGAATAGCCCATGAGATCAGCTCCAGGGCCTGGGCCTGCATCTTCCTCTGGGAGATGGTAACTTCTCCCTCTACGTGCCTGCAATCAACTCCTTTTTAGATGTGGCAGGGTGCAGGGGAGAGCTGTGATATTCAAAATAATGGCCCTGAGATAAAAGAAGTTTTGGTCTGGGTGTCACAGAGACAGCAGAGAAACCTGAGGGGTCGGTCTGTGTCTGTCAGTGCCCAGTGCTGACTGGAGTACTGCTTGATCCAATCTAACTCCTGCAGAGCCACTTGGGTACCTCCAAATTGCATCCCCTCCTTCAGAATGCCTTGTTATTAACCTAGGCAGAGCACCAGCAATTTCCTTACACTTGTTTCCTCTCCACTGCATCAAAGTTAATAAACTTTCCTACATCTGAATCATTTTGGAATGCTGTATGGAGGCATCTGAACATTTCTACTGGAACTGCTGGCCTGTTTAGAATTGGGCTGAGTCCCAATGAGATTGTGTAATGAAGTGGGTTGAATGGGTTTCACACTTTGCGAAGTTTCCTTCATAAGGAGCTGCACTTTTTCCAGAACTCGGGCGGCCCTGCACCTCATTCTTTTTCTGTGCTGTTACACCTGTGCTACTAAGTTCAGCTGGACCAAAGCCAAGCAAGCATGAACACAGCCAGTTCCATTTCTGTGGCTGTGACTTGGTTAACTCACAGACTATGTAAATCATCCTAATTAGTTACAAGATTTTTCCAGATTTCTGTGCATACTTCTTTCATTTGTTTCCACAGAGGTCTGCATTACACGTAATACGGACTTCCAGCCTCAGTGAAATGGAGGGGACTCTCTTAATTGCATTTTACCAAATGTTTACCCTCTTTACCGAGGGCTGAAGTCACTGTATGGACTTTCTAAAAGCTGGGTATCACTTCCTTAGTAGAAGAAACACATCCCTTCTGGTAGGTTAGTTTCTTCACAAGTAATTACAGGAATATGCATGATGGAGATGATGGTCAAAATCAAAGGGAGTAAGTTCATGTTGGCAGAATAACTGAGAAACTGCCAGCACTGCTTCTGAAATCTTGCAATATCTAGAAATCTTAGAAATAAATAAGAATTTAGATTTGAAACTCCATCACTCCTGTCCAAACTGGCTCCCTGAACTGCTGTGAAGGCAGTCAGCTTTCCCCAGCAACATGGAGCACTGGCTTGCTTTCCTAGCAGAAGTGTTTGGTGTAGCCCTTAAATATAACTTCCTTTGTTTAGTCTCCATCTTTCTTTAGATTCTTCAATTCCAGCTGAGACTGATTTAGCTCTCTGTTAATTTCCAGCTTCTGCTGCCAGTTGTTGAAAACTGACTCGTAGTGGTGCAACAGTTTGAGCACATCAATATGTTTACACATCAATGTGTAAACAGGACCATAGAAATTGTCCACATTAAAAAAATACATACAAGAGTTCAACCCTGATCATTTCAGTGATCTTCTTTACAGTCATGTCCACAAACTTCCTTCAGATTGTTGGAAAACATGTCAAATTAGAAAGTTACTGGCCAGCTACAGAAGGAGTGGGAGCTCCATAAACCAGTTTTGTTCTTAGAGAAACAGAAAAATGTTCATGAATCTTTCAGCTCAGAACCTTGAAATATATGTCACCAGCTGCATGTGCAGATAAGTTAAAGATATGTTTTCTATATTTTTTGAGAAATTTGAGACAAAAAAAAATTATTTTTCCTTGTTTTATATTGCTTGCATGTAAATATACTGTGACCAAAAAGCACATAATACCTGTCTGAATCTTCAGCAGTTTCCTCTGCTACAAAAGAGAGAGGAGTGGCAGTGCTCCCACTAATCTGTTTGTTCTTTCCAATAACACATCCATAAAGTAATATAAATCTTTTATTTGGACACTAATAGGGAGGAAATCTCTGTGTTGCTACAAAATAGAAGCATATTTTGACCACAAAAAGCCTTTCAAGAATGTCTGAAAGGCTTCTAACGTGTTATGTATCTTCTAAAAGGCAAACAATATGTAGTTTGTCAGACACACTTATGGATTGAAAAGATGGTATTGAGTTCAAGTATGATATATTCTTACCACTGGTAAGATATGAAAAATATTTCTCTGAAATCCTTCATATCATCAGGTTGTTTTTGCAAAAATAGAAAGTCTTTTTTTCCATTACATGAAATGTAAAACTACTTGGCACATCAGGACTGTAGCAAAGGTTCCAAAGTCCATTAAATATATTCAGCTTCCCTCCATGCCTTCCTCCAGCACTTCAATTTCCTAGTACATTAGTTCTTGAACAAACTGATGGGTTATTTTCAACACCATCCTTACCTGTTACAAGATTTAGTACACAAATTATGCATTTGAAATAAAATTATTCACTTTAGGAGTCTTTTTTTTTTCCAGATTTTTCCCTCATCATTATCGATGAGTGTCATCACACTCAAAAGGAAGGTGTCTACAACAATATAATGCGACGTTACTTAAAAGAAAAGATGAAGAACAGGAAGCTGGCAAAAGAAAACAAACCACTGATCCCACAGCCTCAGATTCTGGGACTGACAGCCTCACCTGGTGTAGGAGGTGCAACATCCTACTCAAAAGCTGAAGAGCATATTCTGAAAGTAAATAGCCCTAACACTTGCAAACCATCAAAGGGATATTGTCTTGTTCAAGTAAAACTTTTAGTCAGTGTTAGGCTCCAAATAGACAGTCTGATTTTTTTTTTTTCTTGTGTACATGGGAGTTCAGCTCATAGCCATTAAATTGACCCTCTAAAAACTAATGGAAATCCATGTACAAATAAAGGTTACTTTACAGGAAATTAGGGTTACTGAAAAGGGAAGTTAAAAGATTGGCTCACTTTAAAAAAATTCTCAAGATCAGAGGCAAGAAATCCACAATGTAATATGGTTTTATAGTTACTAAAAGTCTTCCTGTTCCATTGATGGCTTATAATTTACTGTGTGTTCCTAAATACTAGAGACATGACGTATTTTATATCTGTATTTCTAGAGTGACTAAGCTGAGCATTTTTGTGAGTCCAAGAAAATGAGGAACAATGTTGAATACTTAAAGCAGAAACCACTTGTGAGATACAGGTAGCATATAAATGTGTTTTTTCAGTTAGAGTTACTCATTGAGGTTGTGTGAACACCTGATTAGAGATAATCTGTTAAATTCTATACCTAAAGAAACTAGATTTGACTTGAAATTAAATGGTTTTACATTAGTAATGGAAAAGTAGAATTTAGCCCAGTACTGCAGTGAAAACTCCTGACTAGTAAATTGCACAAGAACAGAATGTGATCTTGAATAAGTGGGCCTGCAATAAGGTTTTATGCTGCTTTGAAGTAGACAGAATTGCAAGGAATTTTGACACAAAAACTTGCTGGCAATGGAAAAAGTAGAAAATTCCTTTTCACCAGTTCTGAAATCCTAATGATAGGATGCTGGAGTTTGTATCTGAAGAAATATAATCTGAATATACAAGCTGAAATAGACAACTACCACTGAAGACATTAAAAAGCTCACCTGGCAGACTTCCTTTACTGTTTTCTCTGCTCAGAATAATATTATGGGTTCCCTTATTACTTAATGATGTATTTTCTCCTTGGAAGAGGTCAAAAGCAGAAAAGTCCAGTTCAGTTGTGCACTTAGCACAGAAATTCTCTCTATGTCTTCCTGTTCCAGGAAAGATTATCTCAAACTATTTTCTCCTCTCATAACAGCTCTAACTTTTATAATTAATCCCTAAAATTTATTTTCTTCCTTCTTCCATTTCGCCATCATTTTTATTTATTTTGTTCTCCAAAATCTACTCTTTCAAAGTACTGATGCTATATTTTCCTTTTCAAAATACTTGATCTGCATCCTGATCTACCTTTTTTTTCCTGTATGCAAGGATTTCTTATGGCTAAAAAGTAACTTGTGCAGCTTATCTCAAATGCTTTTCAAAGACTTGGCCTTTCTTATGCTGATACTGCCTTCATCCAGTTTTTGTGGGAAGAAAATCAAGTTATATAAACCTCAGTATCTAAATAAGAAGCTCTGTTGCATTAATTCAATTTTCATGTGGAATAACTCATTCAATATTAAAAGAAATAACATTTTGTTTTCTCCCAGATCTGTGCCAATCTTGATGCATGTAGAATTATGACTGTTGAAGAGCATGCCTCCCAGCTAAAGAATCAGGTAAAGGAACCATCTAAGAAGACTGTGATTGCAGATGACAAAAAAAGGGTATGTTTTTTCAAACAAATCAGTATTAAAGTTATATTGCCCTTTAAAAATGTGTTGTACAGTATCAAAAACTTTTGCCTAATGCTCTTTTTCTATAGACTTTTGATGATCCAGAGTGCTAATTTGAATATTGTTGCTTTCTCTGTTTCAAAAAGTATCAGTAAAGTCAAATAGAACTAAATTTTTACTTATGTCAGTTATATTTTGAGGTGTCTGGTCAAAAGACCTACTAAAGCTGAAATATTTGTATTGAAGTGATGATATTATATACCATTAAAAAAATGTTACTTCACGGTATAATTTTTGTAATGTTCTGAACTGTATATTTCCGTAACACTAAACACACTTAACAGCCTTACTTGTTTTTTAATTTGAGGTTTAACTTTTAAAAAATTACTCAGTGTGGTACTAGCCAATATTTTTGTTGCCAGAAGATGCTCACTTACTTTGCCTAATCAATTTATTTGTAGGATCCATTTAAGGAGAGAATTACTGAGATCATGACAGAAATACAAAATTATTGCCAGTTGCATCCAAAATCTGAGTTTGGAACTCAGACATATGAACAGTGGGTGATCAGAGAAGAGAGAAGAGGTAAATGCATAGCAAATATAACCCAGCTTTGGATTTCTTTGGGTCGTTCTATGCACAGACATGTTTTTCTATTTTTGTTCACTTGTAGCTGCAAAAGAAGAAAAACGCAGGGAACGTGTCTGTGCGGAACACTTGAAGAAATACAATGATGCTCTCCAGATAAATGACACCATCCGAATGGTGGATGCCTACAATCACCTAAATAACTTTTATAAAGAGGAGAAAAGTAAGAAGACAGTAAGGAGTGATGACGATGATGATGATGAACCAGCAGTATCAAAACAGGATGAAACAGATAAATTTCTAATAGGTTTATTTCATGGTGAGTTTGAAATACATTGCGATATTTCATATTTGAAATCCATAATTATGCACTAACATGGTTTGCATGGGCCCATTAGTTATTACATCCTAGAGATTGCTATGTTGTTTATTACCACAGTACCTTAATATCCCTGTTCATACAGCTTTGAATGCATTAAACAACATCATAGTGGGATCATGTCATAACATGTAATAGAGGTTCTTCAGCTCCAGCCTAAAGGCACTTTTTTTTGCTGCCTATAAGTAAAATCTGTTCTCTGCTTTTATCCAGCGAAGTCTCCCTGAGGACACTCTTAGCAGATAGATAAAATATATATTTCAGTAGACACTCTGTGGGGGAAAAAGGTTGAGCAAATGGAATACAAAAGTAATGAAATTATGAGTTCTTAACCAGCCCTTTCTGCCAAAGTTTGTCTATATACTAAGAAAGGAGAGTGCTGACTTTGAGTTAGTTGTAGGTAAAGAACATTTAGTTAGAGAATTAAACAAAAGATCAAACTGCAAAGACCAAAGTTAGTTGCCTTTTTTTCAGATCATTCACCTTGGAACTAGGATTCATTCAGTCCTTGACACACAAAGCTTTTTTGTTTGTTTTTTTCACTTTACTGCCTTTGCAGTGAGAAAGAGCTAGACAAGTTTGCTCCCATCACCCATGGCTCTCAGGTGGTGCAAACATTATACTGTAGAGTGTGGCCCAGCTTCATGGATCCAATGAAATACAAATTTAGACTGTCGTCATTGAGAAATTCAGGAAATGGTAAAAAAACTTAAAAATATATGTTAGATAATGTCAGCATGTTTTTTAATGACTCTTCATACCTGTCTATTCCCCCTTATTTAGAATTTCAGTGTTGAACTGTTGCTGAGAACCAAAATTTTAAACTAACTAAAAATTAAACTTAGTTTCACTGTAGCATTGTTGATGATTGCTTTTATTTCTGAAGGTAAATAAAGTTCAAAGAACCTGTCAGTGAAAAATAAATTCCATTTTGTTAGGATTTTACCGCTGAAAGTGCTAGGAATAATAGAAGAAAATCTAAAATTTTTCAGCTTTAAGAGCAGAATTCATCTTTGGGTTATAAACCCCTTGGAGCCCTTAGTGTAGGTTTAACTAAGGGGGAAAACTGTGGGAGTTTGTTATGTCTACCTACTTTTTGTATGTGTTTCTGTGTTTGATTACATTCTAAAGTATGAATAAGACTAGTCATAAAGCCACTGTCTAGGTGGTGTAGTAGTTAGTGGCCCAGTGAGTATGATTGCCTTGCATTAGGTACTCTGCAATAGTCTGCACAGGGTCATGGCATCAGAGTGTGGTAACACACAAAGTCCCTGCCTCAAAGTGTTCTTGTGTTTGCACAATCATCTGATAATGACATAGGTTTTTAAATATTAGAAGTTTTTTAAAAACTTAAAACACATGAGGAATCCTCCCTCCTTATGGTCAATAGAGCCCGTTGAAGAGAGTCATTCATTTGACATTTCACTGAGTACATTGAAATGCCTTGGAAGTGCAGTATCGATAACAGTGTGCCCATGCTGGTGTCTACTGTTCTGCATGTTTCTAGTGAGGATTCCCACTTTAATTCATGTCCAAAGGACAATTTATGTCTAAATTTATAAAAACATTATCAGCTCCGAGGCTGGGCATATTAATCTGTTTCTCCTTGTAAGACTTTTTCCTGTGATTTTAAAATAGCTTTGTAAATATTACAAGCTGTGATTTAGCTCTTTATTACAGTGCGTTTAAGTCTGTACCACCTCTTGTGTCTATAGGCAGGTTTTTTCCTTTGGCTTAGTCTCGCCTTGAAATATAGGCAAAGTGTATGATAATGGTGATTTATTTTGATTGATTAGTGTGTTTTTAATGAATATAAACTCACTTCAAAAATAATTGGTATGCCACAGCTCTTCAAACTGAATGTGAACTAGCCATGCTGAGAGAATTATATAGAAAGTTGCACTTTGTTTTGTTGGTTTTGGGGTTTATTTTGTCTCAAACTGTTATTTTACATGGTTATGTTTTCTTAATTTACATCTGTTCTTTTTAAAGCAAAAAAGAAGAAGCTGAAAGAGTTGACTGGAAAGCCAGAAAATGAAAATGAGAAGCTAATAAAGTTGAGAAATACTTTAATGGAGGAGTTCACAAAGACTGAGGAACCTCGAGGAATTATTTTCACTAAGACTCGTCTAAGTGCCTTTGCTCTCTTCCAGTGGATTAAGGACAACCCAAAATTTGAAGAAGTGGGAATTAGGGCCCATTATCTTATTGGCTCTGGACATAACAGTGAGATGAAGCCCATGACTCAGGTACAGAACCATGCATGTCAACATTACCTCTTGTACATGATTTTGGAAAACAACTTGTTATAGTAGTAGGCCAGTGGACTTAAGTTTGGAGCCCAGAGTTCTGGTTTCACACCTGCCAGCAACTTACCTTCATAAGCTGCAGGACATGTGAATAATAATGTTGGAATAATTTTATTTCCGCAAGTAACAACGTTTTTTTGGTTTTGGATTCTATGGCAATAGGAGTAGCCAGCATCCATTGCCTAGAGTAGTGTGTAGTCAAAAGGGACACAAGTTGTAGCGAGGCATATGAAACAAAAGTAAACAAAATGGAAAGAGCAAAAATGCAGTCGTGAAATGAGTTTATACTTATCAGGACAAGAGTAATTCACATTATATTTTAGCTGCTGAATTGAAAAATAAAACTACAAAGTTGATTATGCCTGTCTTTTTGTAATATCATTGCTTAAATCAAACTACACCAATTTACATGCATGCTTCACACTGACGCATAACCATTGAAAGAAAACTTGCCAAAATTCATACTGAAAATATCACAATTGATCGCTCAATTGTGTCCGCCTTGTACCATTATGTTTTCATACACCACATCTCTCTGGTGATTTATACGTGCAATTAAAACATTTTCAAAACAAGGTACTTCGCGTCTCTTCTGTTCTGCTCTTTACTCCCCATATAAGCATTTAAGCAAAAATGGTGTGTTTTGCTGCTGGGCAGAGTCCATTTCCTTCTGCTGCACTCAGTTTCAAAAAAAGAGTTATCTCAAAAAATTCTCTCCAAAAGTTGCTTGTGTTCTATCACTTGGAATTTCATTTGTGTGCCACGTTGCACAAACAATAGCTTCTGCATTTTGAAGCTGAATATAGCAAATAGCAAGGTTCTGTTCCTCTGCTCAAGCTGGTGACAAACACCCAGTTGATTCAGAAGTCTGTGATTTATATGCTTTCTTTTTTAAGTGTATCATTGTTCTTTTTGGTGCTTCCCAGTTCACCAGAGTTATGGTCTCCATTTATCATGGGGAATTTTAAGTGCTTTAGAACTAGAGTTGGAAGTCTATATTTTAATCAGAAATTACTGAAGTGATAGAAATCCAGGCTTATGAATAAGTACTTGAAGAATTTGAAAACAATAGAATAACTATGTTATCAAATCTCCTAGTACCTGTGGCATAGGCTATGAAGTTTCAAGCGCAGTTACCCTAAAAGGATTGACTTCTGCACCCCCCTCCCTCAAAATATGGTGCTGAACACCTGTTATATTCAATAGGAACTCCTTGTTTGCATGATGATTGAATGCAGTTGTTAAAGCCTCTTGATATTTGGCACTCAGCTTGGAAATTATGGGACTCTTAATTCCTGAAACTCATTAATTAGAAGAAACTGGTAAAAGAAACTAATACTGAGAATTAATATAATTATTTTAATTTACAGAATGAGCAAAGGGAAGTTATTGATAAATTTCGACGTGGAAATGTAAATTTACTAATTGCTACTACTGTAGCTGAGGAAGGCCTGGACATCAAAGAGTGTAACATTGTTATTCGCTATGGCCTCGTCACCAATGAAATTGCTATGGTGCAGGTACGAGTTTTCTGCATACATAGCTTATTTTAATAGTGCTTTTCTTTTTCGAATGGGCAAATGGTGAATCATATACCTGACATTTGGAATTAATTTTGAAATACTTGAATGCTAAAAGAGAACATGCTCGTGCAACAAGGCTCATTTCCAATTGCCATCCTCAGTCCATATGCAATATCAAATTTGCCTCTCTCTGTAATGGGGTGGCATCCATTCAAAGTTCTTACAAACAGTAAGCTTTCTTAATAGAAGAGATACAAGAATATGGTCATCAGACCAGTTAATACAAGAGGCATTTGTACCACCAGTGTATGGACACCACAGCATCATCAGCTAAAGAGAGATTATTACGTATCAGCATGCCAGTTGGATACATGCTCTCATTTAGCTTGTGAACACAAATATTTATGTATTTAAATACTTATTTTTATATTTATTATATTTAAATAATTTAATACTTAATGCATGTTTATATTTTGGTGACAAAATACAGTTTGGGCATTGCAAAACATGCTAATCACAAAACTCCTGAGCAGCTTTCACAGGTATCATAGATGATACTGCTGCAATAGTATGTGTTATTCACGGATTCTTTATCTGTCTGAGATAAATGGAAAAAAAAATGCTCTTTGGGGATAGTGCATGTCTTCCATTACAAAACTAGGAAAAAATGTTGTGTGATGTAATAGGGAGCATTGTGCTGTTTATTGTTGTATTCCTTGCAAATTGTAGGCTCGTGGTCGAGCTCGAGCTGATGAAAGCACCTATGCTCTTGTGGCTTCAAGTGGCTCAGGGGCTGTAGAACGTGAAGATGTTAATATTTTTCGTGAGAAAATGATGTATAAGGCCATTCAGCGTGTCCAGAAGATGCCACAGGAAGAGTATTTAAATAAGGTATTCACTGCAACTCTGCACTTTCCTTTTACAGAAAACTGATTTATATTGTATGAAATACTTTTATTTGAAATCTACATAGAGGAGAAAAACTTAAAATAATACTAGTTACTGCATATGGCTTTGAATTCTTTTGCCAATATTTGTTTTATAATCTGTTTTCTAGTCCTTTAGAAAAGTCTGGTTTTCTGTTTGTAAGGGGGAAACACACAAGCCAGGAAAATTGACTAGAAGTCATGTTGACAGTGAACTCAGTAAAATGACTGAGAAAGAAAACTATTACTGTCATTCCAGCAGAATGTTACAGTGCTCTTACTGATCTGTTTCTAGATTCAGAGTTTCCAGTTGCAAAGTATAGTGGAAAAACAAATGAAGGCAAAGAGAGATCAGTGCAAGACATACAAGAAAAATCCTTCACTAATAAAATTCTTATGCAAAACTTGCTACAAGACGATATGTTCTGGAGAAGACATACAAGTTATTGAAGACATGCATCATGTCAGTGTGAAAAAAGATTTCCAGTAAGTGTTTATGAACTACTCTATCTCTTTCAGGCAGAAACAGATTTTCTTTTCATCAAGACTGTAACAGGGCCTGTAACCCTCTAGGCCCTGTGAGAAAAAAATAGATTATTCCAATATTGTTGGCTCTATGGAGTTTACAGTTAAGGAGCTTGAGCAAAATGTTTGTTCTTATTCCAGATTTCAAGGTGAATTAAGTTTAAAACTTTGAAAAAAAGATGCAGCTTCTGTGGTAATAATAGCTAGGTCGCTTACTATGTAGTATGGTATGTATTCCACCTTGCACAGGCTAATGGTAACCATCGGGATCAGTACTCCCTAAACTAAATGATGCAAGAATGTGCACATACTCTGCAGGTCTGGATAGTCAGAATCAAATGATTCTGTTAAGGGGTAAGGTTGAACTACAGGGAATAAAAAGAAAACCTTTAATTTTCAGGTATTACTTCTTTGACAGTTCCATGGCACCTGAAAAAACCAAGCTAGATCTGTATCCTATTGAAACAAGAGCCTGCTGCTCCTACTTTAAGATGTGTAAGGGAGGATGCAGCTCCTGAAATGCAACGAAGAGGGACATGGAGTACATGTGTATTTCATCATTACTTAAGGAGCATGAAGTATGACCTTGCATTTTATCAAACTCCTCAATGTGTCAACAGTCAGAGAGTTTATGACTTTTCAGGTTTCATATCTGATTTCAGTAATCAAAGTCACTGTGTATATGTCTGTATGTAGCATGGAATGACCAATGGATTCTGATGGGTGCTGTCTGTTTTTCAGAAGTCTTTATCACACAAGAGAAAATAAAACACTGCAAGATAAGCATGCTGATTACCAGACGAATGGGGAAATTATATGTAAAGACTGTGGACAAGTGAGGAAGATCTTATTTTCATACTCTTCTTGCTGTCTGTATGTATTTATGTCTAATGATCTTGTCTTACTTTATCTGAAATGTAATTTCCTTCTACTTGCAGGCTTGGGGAAATATGATGGTTCACCGAGGTCTTGACCTGCCTTGTCTAAAGATTAGAAATTTTGTGGTTGTGTTTGCAGACAAGAAAACAACAAAGCAAATTTTTAAGAAATGGGGAGAACTGCCGATCAGGTTTCCTGGTCTTGATTATGCAGCTCATTGTCCTTCAAGTGATGAAGATTAAGGACTTAGAATGAAAATAAAAGCCCTTTTCAATTTCTCTCTGTTGATCAGAAGCTCCTGTGTCCTATAGAGAGTGCTGCATCATAAGCACTGTGAAAGCTCCTGGACATAAACTGTCTTGAAGACAAAAAGCGAAACAAGAAAGGAGAAGGACAAGTCACACAGCTGCTGTCTGCTCTCAGATTTGCAGTCCTTGACAAAGATGGCAAATGCATTGCAGTCGTGTATTCATGGAACAAACTCCTGTCTCTTTCAGTACAGGGTGACAACACTGTCAAAAGTGTGTTAGATGACCTGTTGTCCGTCCCAGAACACTGAAGAGAGGTCTTAAGATATGCTGTGGTCATTATTTTCTTCATGCTATAACCCTTCTGAAGAATCTCAAAAGAGGAATCATGTAAATAAAAGATTACCTGTTATTTCTGAATCACTGTTGCTACATCAGTGTTTTCATGACTGAGTTCTTCCCTTTAAATATATATACAGCTGTAAGCTCATACATTTTGACAGGCTAAAATTAAGTTTCCGTTAGAGGACATGTCAAAAAAATCAAGCCCTTAACATGAAATTGATTATTTTAATGTCCAAGAAGCACATTGCCAAAATGACTCTGTGTGTTAGTTCCATAAGATCGTTAGACTGGCTACATAATGAGGTGTGTATTTTTTTCAATAAATTGCTATAACTACCCTTTACCAACTGTGATACTGTTAATTCTCTTCCACTGGAAGTATTTAACAATACCGTGGTTTCACCCTTGAAATATAAAGGATGGTGGTATTCTGACTGTAAAAATAGCATAATGTTACTCCATATTTGTCTCCTGGACAGATTTCCTTTCCCCCCCTGCCATTTGCAAGTAAGATATTGGAGAGTGGAAGAGGAGGGTTTGTTTGTTGTTACAACAGTAACTAAGTTAATTATTAGAATAGCCTCTTGGGAAATCATCCAGATATCATTCATCATCTGGATCATCTCTCTCATTAATGAGTTGTTACAGGTACATAAATGCAATATAATACACTGTACATAGCATTTTCAAGTATCTGAATTAGTTCATTCAGTACTTTTAAAGAAGCGTAAAACACTGGTAAAAATACTACATAATGTCATAGATTGCTGCTGGGTCTTCAATCAAATAAATTTCCATGCTGAGTAGATATTCTGAAATCTGAGCTTTTAATACTTCCCTTTACTGCAGCAACAAAAGCATAAGCAGATGAGTTTCTCCACACGTGCTACAGACCTGTATGACAAACATGCCTGGGCCTCTTGCAGTTCACCTGTGTGCTGTTGCTATACTCCCAGTTCCTAGCGTGACTCGGCCACGTTGTCACCGAAGCTTAAAGAGTGTTTGCACGATCTCACTTCAGCATAATGCATAATGAACCTCAAATTAATCCTCCTGGTGTGTAGGATAACGAGTTTCCAGTAAAGTTATTTTCTTTGAATGGGGTTGTAAAACACACCTATATTGCCCATCCAGGAAGTGTGAAGTTGTAAAAAACAAGCTAAATAGCTGTATTTTATCTGCTGCTTACCTCTGCATTTATTGCCTTTAGGGACCCAAAGTCCTCCAGGGAGTGTGACAAATCCTGATTGTATTTACTACTTACATCTTTTATTAGTTCACAAATGTGGAAAGAAGAAAAACTTAGTCACTAGGGATTTGTCTAGCTGTGTGTGTGGCTGCTTAAGAACTAGTTCCGCTTCAGTTGTATGTTCATTACTCTGTCTCCTTCTGGTGTGATGTCATGCACAACCTACATCTGTACATCTGCATTTCCTCGAGTGTGAAGTGTAAATATTTTAGTAACCTTCAAGTAGTTGCATAACTGGTTGGATAGCTGCTGGCCAAATTGAGTATGTTTCCTGTTCCATAATTTGCCCATTTCTCCAAGTGACTCACCCTCTTTCTAACTTTCTTACACTTTCATTCCTCTTACATTATGGTTTCCTTATGTTACAGAAGTTAGGAAGAGTTTGGCTGTTGAAAGAATTGCTGTTTGCTTCTTCACTGGTACTAGTCTAAACAGTCCAGAGAAGGGATTTCAGGCATTAGCAGTAGTTCTACAAAGCTTGTAAATGTCATTCTCTGACAGGTAATCTTTTTCTTCTAATCTGCAACCATTGTGAATCTTATTAAAACACATGCCTAAATAATGTGGTTTCTGAAGTAGACAAATACATAGTATGCAGCACATAGTCATTTTGTAAAGCCTTTTGGATCATGTGAGTTTGAATCATTTCCTTTAAAGCATTCTCTAAGTATGCATTCATTAGAAGAAGCTGCATATTTGGAATGGAAAACTAGCCCGATCAAAACCTACATTTGCAATTTTGTGATGTTCTGGTTGTCAGAAATAACCAATGTTGTTAGGAAAAAATGTATCTTTCTGAACCATGTTATTGAAAATACAAATGGCATTAATTATGGAATGCTAGCAAATAAGTAGCAGTTTGGAAATATGAATATGAAACATGAGTTACATGGGGAAGAAGTCATCACAATTCTTTTCTGTTATGGAAATTTTGAGTAGCTGCAGTTTTATCTTGCTAGGAAAACTACTGGTTTTGAGCTCAGTTCAGCCTTTATTACACAGCATATTTTAGCGTAACAAACAATATGCATAAACAATGTATATACAAACATTGTATAAACAAACATATACATAAACAATGTATTTTAGCCTTTTCAGCCTTTTTGTCCTGCGTGTCTTACATCACCAGGATGGATCTTATTCAGAAACTTCATCTTGTCTAACTTATAATTTATTGTTGTGACAAGAACTGCAGAGAGAGGAGAACTGAGTTTTTATGAGAAAATAAGGCATGTTTCATATCACTGTTTTTTCCAGACAATAAATTTGAATATTTTCAAAAATTCCAAGCCTAATGCAATGAATATTGCCAAAATATTGCCCAGATCAGTTCTGCCTCACCAAGGCTGGTGTAACAGTTAGGATTCAAATTCCAGCCCATACTGTTAAGCTAAGGTGGTAACTTGGCCACTTGGGGGGTAATACATTAAATGTTTTTTCTTCGTGATACTCTGTAATAAATTCTCTGTAGTTAACCCAAGTTCTGCTGGACAGTTTGGTGTGACAGAAAACCATCTCATCTACTACATTTAATCTTCAGAGAAGCCAGAGGAGTTGATAAACTCATCAACAACTGAATTTCAGTCAGATCTGGGTACTTGGTCCTTGTTAACCTCCTCTGAAAAATCAGTCCCAGTGCCTGACTTTCACACAGAAGCACCACCATTGCAGCCTTCTTTCCTCAGAAGAAGATGAACTCTGTCCCAGCAGGGAGAAAGGTGAGGTGAGTCATCAGACTCCACATGCAAAATCGACACACTTCAGCCCACCCTGCAACTTCCAGTCACTAGCCCTAAGTTTTATGTGAATATTGTGTCAGATTGTGGCCTTCTTTGGCAGGTGACATTTCCCAGGTGTGTGTGTATGTGTGTCTATGTGTGTGTATGTGTACGTGTGTATGGGTATGTGTGTGTATGTGTGTATATATGTCTATCTGTACGTATGTGTGTAAGTCCATGTGTATGTGTAGGTATTGTGTGTCTGTGTCCATGTGTGGATGTGTGTGTGTGTCTGTGTCCCTCTGTACGTGTGCGGCTCTGTGTGTCTGTGTCCCCCCGTGTGCGTGTGCGTCTCTGTCCCTCTGTGTCCGTGTCCCTGTGTGTGTATGTCCATGTGTGTATGTGTCCCTGTGTGTCCGTCCCTGTCCCTGTGTGCACATGTCCCTGTATGTGTGTCTGTGTCTGTGTCCCTGTGTGTATCTCTGTCCCTGCGTCTCTGTCCCTGCATCTCTGTCCCTGTGTCTCTGTCCCTGTGTGTGTGTCCTTGTCCATGTGTGTGTCCCTGTCCCTGTGTGTGTCTATGTCCCTGTGTCCATGTCCCTGTGTGTGTGTGTCTCTGTCCCTGTCCCTGTGTGTGTCCCTGTCTCTGTGTGTGTCTCTGTCCCTGTGTATCTCCATGTCCCTGTTTGTCCC
>VWZT01002464.1:1156849-1211084 GCA_013397055.1 Pachycephala philippinensis | reverse complement strand
TCCGTGTCCCTGTCTGTGTGTGTGTGTGTCTGTCCCTGTCTGTGTCTCTGTCTGTGTGTGTGTCCCTGTGTGTGTGTGTGTCTCTGTCCCTGTGTGTCTCTGTCCCTGTGTGTCTCCATGTCCCTGTATGTCCCTGTCCCCGTGTGTGCGTCTCTGTCCCCGTGTCGGTGTGTCCGTGCGGGTGTGCCGCCAGGGGGCGCTGTGCCGCCCTCAGCCGTTCTGGCCCGAGCCCCTCCCGCGGGCAGCGCTGGCGCGGGCGGGCGGGGCCGGTCCGTGAGGGCGCTGCCCGGGCCGGTCTCGGAGGGCGCTGCCCGGGCCCGGTCCGTGAGGGCGCTGCCCGGGCCGGTCTCGGAGGGCGCTGCCCGGGCCCGGTCCGTGAGGGCGCTGCCCGGGCCGGTCTCGGAGGGCGCTGCCCGGGCCCGGTCCGTGAGGGCGCTGCCCGGGCCGGTCTCGGAGGGCGCTGCCCGGGGTCGGTCCCTAAGGGCGCTGCCCGGGCCGGTCTCGGACGGCGCTGCCCGGGGCCAGTCCCTGAGGGCGCTGCCCGGGCCCGGTCCCTGAGGGCGCTGCCCGGGCCGGTCTCGGACGGCGCTGCCCGGGCCCGGTCCCTGAGGGCGCTGCCCGGGCCCGGTCCCTGAGGGCGCTGCCCGGGCCGGGCCGGGGTCACCGCCAGCCGCGGGTCTGGGGAACGACGAGGGAACGTCGGCACGGCGGGCTTTTACTTCCCTTTTCGAGCCTTTCTCCGCTCTCCTGAGGGATGGATTATGTAACTTGACACCGCGGTCTCCGGAGTTTTCCCAGTTTTTAGCTGACCTCATTTCAGTGGGCTAAATAAAATAGGTGTAATTGGTGGTTTAAGAACTATTTCAGAATTTCCGTTGGGCCTGTATGTATTTACTTCTCTAAGCGCTCCTTTATGTAGCCTATAGATGTGCATAGTTTTCAGGAAAAAACAGTAATTCTCCTCACATGTGGAAGACATTAAACAGTGTCTGTTTCTGCTGCTTGTTTTGCATTCTTGTGCCATCATTTATTATTTCTAAAAGTAAACATATATGAATTCTACATAAACAATAAAGCTATGGGATTTTCTTCTAATTTCTCTGTAGAGAGTAGAAATATGGTTGTGACTATGTCCTGAGAATGTGGGGATTGCCAAAAAACACAGTAGATACTTTTCAGAGAAAAATAGTGCATGTCAAGTGTCTGATGAGTCATAAAACCTCAAGTTAGTGTAAGCAGATGTTGGTTACAGCTCACATTGATGGGAAGTACATAATCACCACCCCAATAGCCACCCACTGTCCATTTCTGGTCCAAGAACTTTCCCAAAAGTGTGGTTTCAATTTTGTGGAAAGCCTTCGAAATTTGGCACAGTTATCAAAAGTATGTAGGAAAAAAAAAAGTCTGCCAGAGGTTTGGCCGCCAACTGTGAAAACAGACACTGCCTTTTCAAACTCCTCTCCTAGATCTACTGACCAACACCCAGAAGAGAGAATTTACATTCTTTTAGAATACGACAGGAAAATGAAGGTCTGTATGCTCCTGAATTCAACTTTTGGTAGCATTTACATGCTTTGTTTTAAACTGTCAGCTGTTGCACAAGGCCAGGCTCTGATGTGAAAATACTTGCTTTAAAGAAGAAGGAAAGGGAAGTCTTTTTGTATGTACTGCAGGAACGTTTCTGCTTGTTGCTTGAACGGATTACAGCAGTTAGAGAGTAGGAGGATTTAATTATTCACCAGCCGTGGAAGCAAACTTCAGGCAATATTAAAAATGTAATTACTGTTTGTTTTTGTTCTGCAGACCCGGCTAAAAATCATATTTGGCGTGGTTATATGTCTTTTGCTTTCTTTATTACTTATGTGTATCATACTGCTTCCATCAAGAGGTAAGGTATTTCTCATCTAATGTAGTGTAAAACGCAGTATCTTTAGCTATTGTGGCTTCTAAAGTTCACAAAAGTTTGTCAAATCATCTTTAGGATTGTCGTGTCAGAATTGTTATGGTTTTATCACTTTACAGAAATGTACTGACAGCTGAAATATCCTGAAGGTAGAATTGAAATGCCAGCAGATGTTGAAACAAGGAACTCCTTGAAGTGAAAAGCACCTGAATTAACTTTATTGTGCATGATGTATAATGTTCTTAGTCACAACTGCAAAAATAACTCTCAGATCTTCTCATACTATTTTTCTGTGTTAGGGGTTAGGAGACTTTCCCAAACTGTTTGTAATTTTCTTTAGCTTGGTGAATTTGCATTTGGTTTTAAATGGTTGTGGAAGAATTACAGAAGTTCTGTGTCCAATTACAAGTTAACCTTTTTTTTTTTTTTTGGTAGGTGGGGTATGATGAATTATTTGTGAATATATTCAAGATTGCATTTGAAAATTAGGGTCAGCATTGCATAAAATAGGGATGGATAGTTTGCTCTAGTATTATTATGCCAGCTGTAGGTAAATCAACCCAGTGTGGTCTGCTGAGTCCTTTGATGAAGCTTGAAATGAGTTTTGAAATTTTGAACATGAATGGCACTGACTTGATGGTAGTTGTTTTCTATGAGAAGTGTAGTAAGGGCAATACAAGTATTTACATGACCCTATCACTATAGCAAATTACTTGAATGTCTCTGAAATAATTAAAATATTAATAAAAAGCTTGTATTCCAGTGACAGTATCCATGTAAAGGATGTTTTTTCTATCATTATTCTTTTTTCATGCGTGGGCAGGGGGGACTAAGATGGAGAAAACAGTTTTGTATTTACAACTAAATGTTATAAAATCAACCATCTGCTTAAGTCTTGTGAAAGTTAAGTCCTGCAGTTAATACGCAGGTTTTGTGAAAGGTGAAATCTCTTTCGTATCTGATATTTCTGTGAATAATGTTTATCATGGGTTGTTGAGAGAAGGGTTGAAGGTTTCTGAAGCAGTGAGGGATGATTCTGTTATGCAGTATTTGAATATGAGGATAGATTGTATCAATTATATGCACATATATTATGCAGTGCTGGAAAAAGATACCACCTCAGAGTGACAGGTTTGACTTTTACTGTCAATAGTGGGGTGCCAGATGTTTTGTCTAGCTAAGCATGGTCAGATCTGAGCTTTCACTACAAGGTCAATGCATGGTATCAAGTCCGACTTGCTCCCATCAAATCTGCATTTTATGATAGGGAAGGCAGAATATTTTTATGAGATTTAAATTAAAAAATAGCACTGAGGAAACAAAGAGGTTGGAGACGATCAGTTTGGCAGCCTGAAGAAGCTGATAAAGATGATGGGAGGTACTGTAGGAAAGAGTGAATGTGTTTTCCCCCCTCTCAAGTTGTCACATACAGCTCACTGGCCTCTTTAGTACCTGACCAATTATGGAGAACTCTTGGAATCTCTAATTTCTTGGAATAGTGACTCTATAACCAGTCATCCCAAACATCATATTTAGATCCAGTAGGATGATAAGAAATTATCTTACTTCACAGGATGCTTCTGGAGGAGCATTTTAGACAATTGTGGAACACACAGTTATGTCCAACACCCAATTATGTTGGATGTGTCAGATTATGGCTTCTTATTCTCTGGTGGAGCTGCAAGTGCTGCAGTTACCTGTTTGAATGCCTTAACCTTTTTGAATTCTTAGTAGTCTACTGATCAGTTGTAAATAGAAGAAATTTAAATTAATTTTGCAGTTACAAATTTTGCAAGCTGAAGACAGACAGGAAATGGCTACACAGATGGAATGTTGTTTGTACATTCCGCCTTTACCACTGCTTAGCTGAAAGGACATGGCAATCTAGAAGGACAATTAATTGCATATGAGAAATGTATAGACACGGACCAAATAACTTTCTGCTTAAGAAATCCTTAAAGAAAAATGTCATTTGTAATTCTGAAAGAACTGGAAGGAGCTTTTAGTTCTGGTTTTGTCTGCTAAGTTTTTAGTCATTTCACGTTGTTCAGACTTCTCAAAATGTGATAGGTGGTTTTGATTTACACATGCAAGTGTGTAAAAATATCAAAAATTCCCAAAAGTTACACTGGAAAATAAGTTTTTGGAGAGGATATTAAGAGGGAAATATTTGCAGTTATTAGACAATTTCTGTGGGGCTCAGAAGAGGAAGGTGGGCAATTTCAGTGTAGCTAGCGGCATCCATGCCTAAGAAATTACTGACCGTGTTTTGACATATCTTTGAGTTAGGAATGTGTGGTGGCATTTAGCTGACAGTGCTAACCCAGCTCTGATACTGCAACTCCGAACAGTTCAGAAAGGTGCTTTTCACTTGTACACTGGTGTACCTAGTCCTGTTCTTCTGCAGAACCACCAAGAAAGAAAAGACCTGTCTGCAGTTGAAAAGCAATAGCGGAACCACAGGCAGAGTTACAATTAACTGTATGTATTGCTTAGGCTCCAAGTTAATCTCTTCTGCTATTTCTAATGAATGTCCAGAGTCGTGTCTGTCGAAGTTTCTGGTCCCTCTGTACGCTTGGCCTAGGCCTGAGGCCCAGTCCCTGTTTTTCTGATGTCACAGATGAGGTCATAGGGCTTACTGCTCAGCCAGGAAGTGGTGAGCAGCCAGTTTCTTAGCAAGAGGTAGTGTTCTCTGCAACACCTCAGCCAAATCCAAAAGTGGAAAAGCAGGTTCAGTTGATGTGAGTTGATGCTGAGTGTGACCAAAGTTCTGGAGCAGGGTCAGGAGTGTTGGAATTAATTTCTGATGCTGAACTGAGTTTTGGGTTTCCTCATATTGAAGGAGCCTGTGCTTCAGCTATTCATTATCAGCCCGCAGAGATGAGAATGGACATTCTAGTCCAGAAGCAGACAATAATACCATGATAACCAGTTTTCCTTTGGCATGTCCTCTACTTGATGTTTAGCAGTGGATGCTAAATAAAAAAAAATATATAAATACATGTATGTTAAATACATATGAAATACATACATATATATAACTATGTATATATAAAAAATACCATATACAGAAACAACAATACTTTCTGATTATTATGTATGCTTACTTTAATTTGGTAGGGTTAGACACAATTTATAAGCATGCACATTAGAACACGTTGTGGAATAAGCCAGGAGAGCTTTGAAATATAAAGGGTTGTGTTGGTTTACCCACATCCAGTCTTTGAAATTGAATAATCCTGGTAATACGAACAAAATTTCACAGGGATGGAGTGATGTGCATAAAGTTAATCTGAGTTTAATATAACTGCAAGTTTTGCTTTCTGTGTTTTATTAAGCTCTCTCGTGACAGTGAACTGAAAGGTAAAGGAGAAGGTATCTGCATAAAGCCAGTGACAATTATTAGATGTTTACAGACTTTTATTACCACAATTATACATGTAAGTCCAATACACTCAAATGCGTGAGTGAATAATTATGATCATTGAATATATAAAACAAGTTACACTGTGAAGCAAAATAACCAATTCAGTGCACACAGAAATGCAGAACTGCACCCTGTAAATGAGTGGAAATGGACCACAAAGGGTTAAAACTGAGACAGTGCAGTGGTGAAGGGAAGTGAGCAAAGCTGAAATTTGGTAAGCTTTTATTTCTGTGGTTGGCTCTGCTATTTGCTTCCTTTTTGTCCCTGGGCATCTTTTTTCATCTTTGTTACTTCATAGAGAAACAAACCACAATGAAAGAATTTGCCAAGCCTGCCAACAGCCATCCAAATTAATTTCTATAGAGTGCTGAAGATATGTAAAGTACTTTTCATGTTCCTGTCTGGTTTGTGAGCAGAGATTGCAGGTACTGTTATTAAACAAGTCTTTAGTTCCAGAAGAAAGAATTAGCAACAATTGTGGGAAATTATTGAAGATGCTGCTGCTATCTTCCATTACCTAAAAACAAGCATTCGAAATTATAAGTACTCAAGTGAGAAATAGTTGTGTTCAAATTTTTTGCAGTACAGTGGTAGAAGTTCATATCTTTGTGGGCACATTTTGAAAATCATTAGTAGTCATAATAAATCGTCACAGAGTATTAAGTGTGTAAGGATGAGATGGCTAACAGAGGGAAGGTTTAACTCAGAGCTGTGAAAATTAGACCAATGATGAGAAGTTTGTGCTATTGCTTGTCTCTTGAGATGAGAGAAGGAACAAGGTAATTTTAACAGATTAAGGTATCAAAAAGGACTGCAAATTTTAAGCTTTCTATACAAACAACATTGGAAATAGATCTTAACAGGAGATTTCTTTTGTTAATAGGTTTATTCACTTAGAGAATTTTAACTGAGAGATAGTGATAAGTAATCATCACTCAACATAACTAGAATTGGATTCTTGGGAATTGTCTTCTCTGCATTTTTTTTTAACTCTGCCATCTTCTTTGTTTATCATTAGTGTATCAAAGATCTGTAATATGCGGTCACAGTATTAGCAAGAGGAATTAACTTCTTATTGACCTTCTTGGGATATTTTCTGGACTATTGCTAGCTCAGAGTTTATACGGACAGGTTTTTGCCTCTGGATTGGCATTCAGTTTTATTCCTTGTGACAGTTTTCTTCTGCATTAGTGCGGACAATGCTTGTGTCAACAGTCAACCTGACATGTGTATTCTACAGTAAGTAATAGTCACTTACCAGAAGAAAATGTGTATTATCATTACAAAGTACCATAGAAGGCAATATGAAGAAACATTTCCCAGGAAGTCAGTGTGATCTTAACAGAGAGGACAACTGTAATGAGCAAGTGATGGAGCATGATATGAAACCTGAGAGCAACGAGTCATCTTGATTATCTGACTGTCATCTGAGAGCTCTGAAGGAACAAATAGGGGAAGTGGCAGAGATCTACTAAGCTGCAGTGTGACATCTCTACTACCTCTGAAAACCCTAGCAGAAGTCCCTTTGATTTTAAAGGAGAAAGCACAGCATCCAGAATGCCTAGACCTGAAAGCTGCCATCATTATGCTGTTGAATTTAAAACATTGGCCTTTATCAGAAAAGTTCATGCGTCTTTTGAGGATTAAATGTTTTGATTGCTCTCACTCTTGTGAACTGCATAGGTTCTACACAGGAACTGCACAGCATAATCCTCTTCTCATCCAGTTGATTGTCCTCGAATTTTCTTTTAAAATCTGCCCTAGGTTAAGTTGTTTAGCTTTGGGAAAAAATATAGCCAGACAAGAGCCACAAAACCAGCCTTCACTTCTTGCATTATTTTAATACAGTTATCTGACCTGCTTAGAAATCAAATATTTGAGTATCTGTCTTCTTTCCAGAATCATTGTCAACTTTCTTTTGCAGCATTCATTACTTTTCAGGATTATTTTTACCTGCACTCCTTCATCGATGTTTTTCAAGTAACTACTAAAAGATGTATATGGACGGAGATTATTTTGCAAGCCTTGTATACATCTTCTAACAATGGTTAATGAGGCACATACAAAATTTGGAAGTAAGGGTTCATAAGCACATCCTGTTGTTTGACTATTTGCTGAACATGTGAAGGTCTTGATTAAAATAGTTGTCTCTACAAGTTCAAGTTCGTGAAACACATGCTTTAAAAAAAAATAAGCCACAAAATAACCTTTAATTTGTCATTTGTGTGAAAAAGACTTATTTAGACTCACAGGGTCTTCATGCAAATGTGTCTGAGTGAATAAATGGTTGAAATAAATTAGTTTGTCTAGTTAATTTTGTATTCCCAAAGATGAGTCTTTCAGAGGCTAAAGGACCTTAGTAGAACAGTAAGAAAACTTTCCTTTGCGCCTACGCTTTGCATATCTCCAGGACTATGGTATCCTCACCGTTCCATGGCACTAAATGTAGAAAAAAGAAAATACTGGACTAGCAATTTTTTTTCCCACTTTTCATTAACAGAAACTTTTTGTCTTATTCTTAGTTGTCAACACAGATGATGGTCCCAGAGCTCTTACACTGGAGGATTATTTGAGTGGAAACTTTCAATACAAAACATTTTTTCCATATTGGGTGTCAGGTAAGTAAAACCTTTTCTTAAACACAGATAAGCTTTTCTAATATGTATTTCCAGACTGATTTGCACAGACTGAGAAATGTGTTTTCCTTCCAGCTTTACTTTGAATGAATGCTAACTATGAAATTAAACAATGTGTTAGTCAAAACTTATGGTTGAAATTTACTATTCTGTCAGTCATTGTAGAAAATCCAGGTATTTGATGTTTCAACAGACATGTCTTGAGTCAAGTATAAACTATAATTTTACAGAGGCCTTCAGTGTTTTATTTCTTTTACTGTCATATTCATTGCAGCAAGTGAAAGAAATTTGTCAATGTGTCAGTCATTCCTTAATCTCCTTTTCATGCTTTTCACAGCACTTTTTCGCTTACCACTTGTAATGATTGAGGTAGTCTGTTGTACAGGCCCTGTTCTTTGTTTTCAGTAGTAGCTGGCTCTGCAATAAGGCCAGCTGTTCTTACCTCATTTAAGGAAGTGCTGACACTGCTGAAATTCCTGAGTTACAGGATATTGCAGAGAAAATAAAGTTGAATTTCTAAGTTCCTTAAGGTAGAGACATGAAGTTAATTGCTGCTGATACAAATGTGTCTGTATGTGGCTGAAATACCGCTCTCGTTATCACTGAATTGCACAGCTCAGGAAGGCTGGAGCTGGCCTGGGTTACATTCTAGCACACATACGACTACCACTCCCATCTCTGTGCTGCCTCAAGCACTGTTCTCTGCCAGTAGCAAGAAGCATAGCGCCCATTCACATCGAGTCTCACAAGCTAGTTTTAACCCACAATTTTAGAACTGAAGTAAAGCCTTATGCGGCATTGCTTGCAGCAGTTCAAATTTTACAATTAACAGTTTGGAGTATGTTGATGTCACTTGTATGATTTAAAAATTAGGTCACTGTTTGTTAGGATTCTGTCTGAATGTCTGAAGGACGTAGGCAGCATATCACCTAAACCTAATCTTCTTCTCTCTTTATAGCTTTCTCACTTAGACTTATCTTTCCTTTTAACAGTCACAAAACTCACACAAAAGTCATGCCATGGATTCCATAGAGAGTCGTGCCTACAGCATTCCATATGTCTACTTCCTTTCTGAAACAAGGAGTTGAAATTGTATATCTCATCCCAAGGGTGATTTTAAACACAAATACTGTTACACAAATCACACAAGAGTGCTCAGAAGATCCAAGGGTGATCTGATTTCCTAAAAATGAACATCTTCACAATGTTTCAGGCTGCTTTTTAACTTTTAGTCTTGTTTTCTAGCTACACCAAATATGTAATTCTGTCTCTCTGTTTATAGCAGTGAAAACAATAATCTGAAACTAAAATTCTGATCTTCATTTTCTACCAGACTATAGCTAAGATCTTGAGCACAGGTAGGGTTAAATTCCATTTTCAATGAAGGCCCCTCACCCTCACTTTGTAGGACTTGTGTAAGCAAGGGCAGAGTCACGCAGTGTCAGTTGCATGGCACTGCTGTTATCTGCAGAATATACGAATGAGAATGTTCTGGTAAAATGATAAGCAAAGATCTTTTTCTTTAAAACATTTACATTTTGACACTGACTTTCTAATGGGTCTGTCACTGGCATTCTTGATCAGACATTGGTGAGAATAAAATCTGGCATTTACCTGTAAAGTTGATCCTCTGTGCAGTGTATAATCTGGAGAATGTACTCAAGAACCCTGAAGACAGTTTCTTGGTAACTCTGTATCTCAGCATCATTAGAAAAGAAACTTTTTTTTTGCCAAAAGATATTTGCTTAAAACCTATTTTTTGAAAGAGGTGTGAATTCATTGATAAACGGATTTGTTCTGTATTATCTTCTGTGAAGGTAACAGACATTTTATCTTGTTTATAAAGATAATGAATATCTTCATCAGTCTGCAGAAGATGATATTATTCTTTACAATGTTGAAATTAATTATGCAACCACCATCATGACAAACAGCACAATGGTATGTACCTTTTTAATTATTAAAAAGGCAGAAAAGTGCAGTTGTATTTCAAGTCCCAGTTTAAAAGTGAGTGAGACTAGAATCTAATATACTTCTTAATTTTTCAGAAACAAGTTAATGCTTCAAATTATGTGATGTCATCAGACCAATATTTCATAGCTCTGGAAAGCAATTATTCAAAGGTAATTATTTTAATATACCTCTTAATGAAATGTTTAACTTTATTTAGTATTTTGTTAATTGTGTTTGCCATAGATAAATGTTTCTTGGTGCTTTCATGAGAAAGGGGTAGGCTGTGAAGAGGCAGCTGATTATTTGTAATTAGATTATCTTTTTCAAGGCTAATAATATTTTCTTGCTTAATTTATGCAGCTGTGGAGATACTCTTATACGGCATCATACCACATTTATGATCTCATAAATGGGTAAGGCCTGATATTTTTTACAGAGAGCTGTGCTGAATACACTGTAGTGATGTGCTTGCAAGCATTCACTCCAAAACTGTAGTAATGTGACTACCAACTTGCTTTGCTTTTGCCTAAATCTGTCAGGTTACTGGTTTGCTTGAGAAACAAAAATGTTCTCTAAGAAAATCATACATTCTTTTCATCTGGGTTGATTTATATTTCATGCCCTAAAACTTTCATGGCTCAAGATTCTAATTTTTTTCCCTTTTTCCATGATTTTCACCCACCCTATCTTGGCTGCTGGAGTCTGCTTCAGTCTCACATCTGATGCCTCCATGCCCTTCTGCTGATTCATTCTTTTTATCATTGATCTAATCTTTAGCTTTCCTAAAACTCTCACATGTCCTTTAGGGCTCCAATGATTTTGTAACAGTCCATCCTGCATTCCTCAAAAGTTTACAGCTTCTCCCATGGCATTTGGTCTCTTTCCCAAGATTGCCCAAACCACTTCCCTTTCCACCCAAATCCAAAGGAGGCCATCTGCCTCTGCAGTCACCTTTTTATGCTGTAAGTAGCAGCATGACCAAATGCTTCTTAGTTCTGAGCAACAGGCGCTGCACTGAGCTGTGCCATGCTTGGGAAGCTGTTGGCTCAAGGTGACAGGAAAAAGCTGCTGCAAGCTGATGTGAGTAGAGAGGTTCTGCCTGTGAGTTTCGATCCTTAGCAAGTGCTGGGCATGCTGCTGTCGCTCCTGCCTCAGCATGCTGTATGCTGAGTTCACATTTCCCAATAACCTGCTGAGACTGTACTGCAGACTGCAGTTACAGCAAATGACTGCAGGTGCTTGTGCAGCATTTGGAAAGAGATAAGGCTGTCTCCTTAGGCTGTTGAATAGGTTTTCAAAGGAGTAAGTTTAAGCCTTTGCCAGCACTGGTGCACACCATCGTGTTAACTGCATGTCTCTGCCTGCCTTAATTGTGCATTGCTCGAGAAACAATAAGCAGTTAGAAAATAACTTTGTGACTTTTTTATTAATGTACAGTATAATGATCCATTTGGTCTTTGTGCAAAAAGCCATCTCAACTTCTTTCCTTTTTTTAGTGGTTTTGTAACAGAAAATCAGCTTCCACATAAAATTCAGTATATATCCTGGTCACCCGTTGGACACAAATTGGTTAGTAAAGATAATTAAGTGCTAGAATGAATTTGCTTTGTGTGGCTAAAAGACATTTATATGCCTTTGCTTTTTATTTTCTTAAGCCATATTTTTGACAGGCCTGTGTTTATTAATCTTGGTTATGAGAAAGTATGACAAAGAAAACCGTTTTAACTTTTTTAGATTTTACTGTCTGGGTCTCAATAGAAGAATAATCCATGTTCTCAGGTACATTATGTGTTTCAGTTTGCTCACCAGTCTCTATCCAGAATTGACCAACACAATTTTATATAAGATTAAATGCAGTTTCAAGGCCTGAAAACCAATTGGTTTCCCTTTGACACTGTGTAGCACATGAATTTAAAATGGAGATTTACAGATGCAATATTTAAAATCTGTTCTAATTTTTTTACTGAACATAGAATTTGGCCTGTAATGTATAATTTATTTACTGAGATACCAACTCTTGCAGAATTTTCAAGGGCTATTAGTGTACCATATATTTCCCATTTTGTCTTGCTAGTGTAATAGGAGTACTGACTGCAGAAGATCTTGCTCTAATCCTGTTATTGCCTGTACTCTTAAAAAAAAACTTTCCTGTCTTTAGGTATATGTATATCAGAATAATATCTATTTGAAACAAAGTCCAAGAGAGGCAGCAATTAAAATAACTAGTGATGGAAAACAGAATGAAATATTTAATGGGATTCCTGACTGGGTCTATGAAGGTAAGTAAATCTTGAAGGGCAACAACTAACTTGATAAATTCTTTGTTTAGATTACCTGGTTCCAGTTTTCACAATCCATTCTAAAATATCTGCCATGATACTCTTTTTTTTTAAGCTCTAAGGAGTACTTCATTTCCATATTTTATTTGCTGTACAATGCATGAATTTTATATTCGTAGCATGTAACCAAAATCCTGAGTCTTTGTTACTGAAACTTTATCAGAACTCTAAAAAGTTGTCTTCCTTCTGATGCAAAGGTAGAGGCTGGGAATTAAACTTTAAAGGAAGTTTTAATTTCAGTGAAAATTTGGCACTTCAGTGCATCTAAAAGAATTTTAAAAAACAAACAAATGCACTCAGGAAAATCCTAAGTGAGTTAAGCGGGATCTGTGTGCATGTTTTGAGATGTTTGATGTTATTTGTTTAGCATAACTGTCTTTATGTGTCTAGGTTGCTGAGTAGAATGCTAAAATAAGTTGGAAGATAGATTACGGTTATAAACTTTTTTTTTCCTCAGAGGAAATGCTAGCAACTAAATACGCACTGTGGTGGTCTCCAAGTGGAAGATATTTAGCATATGTACAATTTAATGATTCTGACATACCAGTTATTGAATATTCATATTTTGGTGAGGACCAGTATCCTAGAAAAATAACTATCCCATACCCAAAGGTATGTTTTATCAATATTTTGACTTCCTTTCTGTTGAGAAACGAGTTATGACAATGAGAAAATTAACTGTGCTTGTTTTCTTATCATGGTTAAATCCATTGCAACTTAAATGAAAGAAAACAAGCTTGGTCTAAGTTCTGAAAAGCTGTAGGTACATTCAAAATTTTAAATATAATATCAGTGAAATAAATGGAATTACTCATGTAAGTAAAAAGTATGTGCAAAAGTGTGCTTGCGTTGTCAAGCCTTACTTTTTTTCAATTCAGTTTACTTACTCTGATGTGTAAACTATGCAGTTGTTATTTTTCATTATAGTAAATAAATTAGAAGACTAAATTATTTTTTATTTTTAAAAATAAAGGCTATGGCAGCTTCAGGTTATTTGCACACTTCATAGTGCTTTTTGATCTTAAGGAGCTTTGGATTTTAATTGCTTTCAAGTGCCAGATCTAAGGCAAGAAGGTTTTGGGTTGGCATTTCTTCAGCATGTATTAGAGAGCTCTCCTGACTCTTATCATGTTCATATGATTGCAAGGGATCATATTAATGTATCTTAAGAATTTGCTCACCTGTCAGCTGGGTCACAGTTCTAAAGTAAAACTGGATGGTTTAGACCACACATGGAGAAGAATTAAAAAACTGATAATGTATGCAGTGAAGAAGCAACCATGAAATCAGTTTAAGCAACCATTTCCCTGCTGGGATGTCAAACGGCACTTGCACTCATGTGAATAAACTGGAGTTTTATGCTGAAGTCAGTGTAATGTGTGCTGTAAAGATCCACACTGCAAACAGAACAATGGTTCTCATCAAGCATGATTTCTGTAGAGAAAGGCACTAAACTTAACTGTTTAAAAGGTTTTCTTCTTTATATATTAAATGATACAAAATTAAGTATGTACTACTGCTGCAGTGTCACTCTGAGATCTTGTAAGGCCATTTGCTCTATTATATTCAACTGAATTCATATTTTGTAACCTGTCTACTTTCCTGCAAAAATACTTTGATTTTCCTCAATCTGAGTTATTCAGAGCCTGGTTTTACCAATCTAATACATTTTCTTTGAAGGCTGGAGCTAAAAATCCTACTGTTAAAGTGTTTGTTGTAGACACTATTTACTCTGAAGCATTTGGTCCTAAGGAGGTGCCAGTTCCTGCAATCATAGCATCCAGGTAGTGTGCCCTCAAATATGTCTTTTCTTGTTTAAAAAAGGTTTTGTCTATTTGTTTTAAATGCTTGGACCTCTGAGTTGTACTGTTTCTGACAGTGGACTGCCATATTAAACTCCTAGAAGGATCAGAAACTAACTAGAAATACTGTATTTTGATTTTGGCTGTCCATATGATACATTGTTATAACGGACAAAAAGTACCCTAAAACAGTGGATGCTTTGCTGTTGCTTTTCAGAGAGTAATGTGGGGGAATGCAATCTGTAGCATTGCTTCTATACTCCTGTTGTTTAATAACCACCATTTCTTTCTTTTTTTCTTTTATATTTTAGTGATCACTATTTTACTTGGCTTACTTGGGTAACAGATACTCGAATCTGTGTGCAATGGCTGAAGAGAATACAGAATTTTTCAGTCTTAGCTATTTGTGACTTCAAAGAACATTCAAATACTTGGGACTGTCCAGAGGTAATGAAGTTGGAAATATAAATCTAAAATTACTGAAATTAGCATTTGTTAATCCCTGCCATAATTATATTTTTCATTGTTTTATTACAATAATCTTTTACTAGTAGTGATACCTTTTTCAGTATTTTAATTGCTGAAAGAGGGGTGAAAAATATTAATTACTCCAAGAAATAAAATCACCAATTTTTTTCTTTTTGAAGCTTAAATAACAACCAAAACAGCAACCAAAAAAAAAAAAAAAAAAAAAAAAAAAAAAAAAAAAGAAAAAAAAAACCAAAAAAAACCCAGAAAAATGCTATTGAGAGGCTTTCAGGAATGCTGTTTATTTCTTTCTTGTGTTAGCATCTTCAAAAGTGGACCATATTGGATCTGTATTTTTTTTAAGAAAATCATATTATGCCATGTTGAAATTCCATACTAAGTCTGACTAAATCATGTCCTTTTAGGTTAATGTTAGATTAGTTGAAAGAACATACACATTAATAGTAAGGCAGGTTTTCAGGAGGAAGAAATTGTCCTGTTTTATCAAATCATACAGTTCTAGACAGTAGACAGGTTTTCAGAAACACAGATCTGAAAACAAAACTTCAGGCTAATTGCGACAGATAACTGTACATTTTGTTTCAGTATGTCACGCTATGAATTAGTCAGTTTGGAAAGAAGATTGTGCTCTGCTGAACAGAACAGAGCTTTGTAAAGCTTGGAGAATGCACATGCAGATAAATTCATATAGATCCTGAAGGAAAGACAACCCTGAATTTCAGTAACTCTGGTACAGAGGTCTCACTTGTTGTCTTTTAGTATTGATGCTTTTGGCTTGTCTTGTTCTTAGGGTTCATGGTACAGAACACCTATTAAAACTAACATTTGATGAAACCTTGAACTAATGGGAAATAAAAGGCAAGAATATTTATAAAAGCATTCAGTATAACTGATATATTATAAATCCAGAGTTTATTGATACAGCCTTTTCAAGCTAAAATTAATTTTTATTCCTCTGTAATATGACAATTGTTGCAAATTTGAAGGGAATTTAAAGTCCTGTTATTTCAAGAACATTGTCATTGAAGTAGTTTTCTACAGAGAAATGTTGTAATTTATTAGAAAAAAACCCCATTTTTAATGCAGCATTTGATGTATTTCCTAAGTAATTGTTCCACTTTATAGGTACATTAACACTGAATCTCTACCTTGCCTCCAAGTAACGTGTATTCTAATAATTGTGTATTTTATTGGATAGAAAAAAACATTTAAGGTTTCTAGGATTCTACCACAATCCACTGAAGTACTTTAACACAAGCTTAACTTTTAGCACATAACCAGTTTTATTTACTTCAGTAGATCTGTTTATGTGTTTAAAATTAAGCATGTGCTTAATTGCTTTGCTGGAACCAGACCAGACCAGACCAATTAACATCTTTCAGGACTGTGTTCATGATCCTTGTTTAATTGCATTTCTCCATGAAACCTTATTTATGGAGTCACTACTGACGTTTCTATAATTCTATATTTATACAGTGATACAATGCTTTTATCACATTAAAGTTTGCACAAATGGCCAATCGAAGGAGTGTGAACAGATGGGAGTGCTGCATTAGCTCTATTTGCCATTAGAAAGTATATCTCTGAGCATTTCCTTTGGCAAAAGTAGTTCTCTTGTTGAATTCAGATTACATTGAGTCTCTAATGTACAATAAACGTGCAACGTTTTATGTATTTGAAAATAATAACAAAACATAATCTACAAGATGTTCCTAAAGTGTAGATTCATCAGAAATGTTCACATGTTTAACTCATGCTCATGTGAATAGACCACAGAAACCAATATAAGCTGTGGAACTATTCATGTGAGTAAAAGGTAGGCATGTCTTTGTGAAACTGGGACTACACAAATGAGAGAAGTTAAATGTATCCCTAATGTACTATGTCATCAAGATCTGAGTCTTAATTTAAAGAAAGAAAAATAATGTTAGGGTGCAGACATAAAACAATACATGCCATTTGTATTATCTTTAAAAGAAATAAAATCCATCTTTTGCGTTAATAGCTCGGTGGAGCCCTTGCAAAGTACTAAATAGTCTTCTAAGGGACAAGTACCTGCAACTTTTCCTCAAGTTGCTTTGTGGGAATTAAATTAAAAGGGAGAACGTGTGATTTTAAATCGTAATGAGATTACGTTGAGGATAAGAAATACAAAGCATATTCCTTAGAAAGCAAATTTGTTACATTTATTTCAGACTGTGAAGAAATGCTGTATTAAATGAACAATATAAAGAAAAAATTGCACGATAAAAAAAGAAATGCATTAATTGAATGCAGAATTTTTAAATTTACCACTAGAAACTTTACAGGCTAAAGATAAGTAAAAATGTAAAAGCACCTTCAGCTGCATCATTCATGCTCAGTATGAGTCTTTTTCAAAATCAACTTTAAGAACAAGGAGTTAGGATCTTCTAAATTAATATTCATAGTCTCAGGATGCCTAATAGTCACATCATCCACTGCTCTAAATCAACATCACAGCTCTGAAATGGAAGAAAATACAAACCAGCTGAAAATCTGAACCATGTTTTTAATATTAATATTCCTGAGATTGTTTTACTTGGATTTTTGCCAAAAATTAATGAGATTAAGCAGTTGTTCATTCTTGTTTTCAGTGAAAAAATTGCATAATTCCTTTAAATTTTATTTAGGTCTGATGATAGCTGTTAAAAAACAATAGTTTAATTAATGTAATGACCTTAATACAGCAATATTATTTACTTAGACAACCTCCAACTCCCTGAACCTTCATAGCAAATATTCTAAAATTCTTTTACAGGCGGCTATTGATTTATTTGAGGATTTGAATCTCCATAAACTCAGTCTTCTTAAAGAGTGTACATTTGCTTTTGTTTTTCAGAATCAACAGCACACAGAAGAGAGTCAAACAGGATGGGCAGGCGGAGTAGGTTTTCTTCTTGTACTCTATTTTAATTCAGTTAAAAGCTACAGCTTCCTGCATCTTCCCATCAGTGTTTTGAAACATGAAGCACCCTTCTGAGTCATACAGCACTACTGCTTAGACCTGTTGCACTGTAGGACTGAGACTTTTAATGCTGTGCCAGACGTAGTATCTGGCTACCTGCTTTCTAAATTTAAAAACCTATTTCTGTCTCGACCAACTGACTAGACAGGAAAGTAAGTCGAGACAGAAATTAATGAAGGGAGGAAAGTAATGAAAAGAGGTAGATTTATAGTGCAATGTAATCCTTAAAAGCATCCTGGAGCCTAAGAATAGATGTAAAATTCCTCTGATGACACTAGGGCAAGGTATAAGATGGGCTATCATAGTGTCTTAAGAACAAAACCTGTCCATTCAGAACAGCTTTAGTGCCAGGTGCTGCACATCTTCAGCTAGGAGGGAACCTTCAAGGTAAAATGCCCCACTCAGAAAGGCATGTGATAATTCTCTGTAGTTGCCTCTTAGCAAAAGAAGCTTTCTCTACCCAGTAACCCTAGACAACCATATAGTTTTGGAAACTTGCAGTAAAAACAAACATACGAGGAAATTGTAAGAGCATGAGATCAGTATTTACAATCATATAGTCCAACAGTGAATATGTCCTGTTGCTTATGCTTACTTTCAGCCAGGGGAAATTAACAGAATAAAGTATGTGGAACCTCACACTGCTTGAATATCCTGCAGTGGACTTAACAGTGAGCTTCAGTTTTCAGTTCATTGTCCCTTAAGAGATGTTTTAATGTGAAGATCACATATTTACAACGATTAGGTATTTTACTTGGTCCTTTTCTTTTTTTTTGACACTTCATTTGAGGTTCTGATGATAGATTTTTATTACAGCTAAAGAACGTGCATACGTGAATAAATCCTAGCTTTTGCCTTTATGGGATTTCAAGTATTAGGAATCACAGATACAGTCTCCAGGAGAATTTAACATGGTCACATGTCCTAGTTGAGCTTGAGTTAAAATTATTCAAAAGTTATACTCACTCAGGAATGTTTGAATGTGCTGTTTGAAGTGCTTGCATGTCGTTCGTCTGTCTTCATATTTAGAAAATAAAACTTACAGTTGCAGTATCTCAACCTTGACTGACAATTTTAGTAAAGAAGTGATTGTTTGAAATGAAGTAAAAGTTGAATGATCTTACCTGGAATAATCTGTTCTTTAAAATTAGTGGAATAGTATTGGAAACTTCAGATACCCATTTCTTTGATGCTGTGCTTGTTCAGTGAAACAGCCAAACTTTGCTGTCCACAGAATATCCAGTCTGGCACCATTCATGAACATTAGCTTTATTCAGAAACTTATTTGTTAAAAATAATCTCTGCCTGTTTTTAAATAACTAAAGAAAGGTCATTTAGAATATACAAATCATGCCACTTACAAGTAGAGAACTCACATTTGTGGGGTGCTTAAGGTATCTATATTACCAGTTTAAGAAATCTCACAGGACAGAAATTGTAACATGGTCATGGGGAGATTGAATATCACAAATACAAGCTCGTGCAAAGTAGTTTGTCCCATTTGAACTGATTAAATAGTCTTGTTAGTTTTAGTATGTGTAGTATAATCTGCTAAACAGCTTGGACAGTCATATGTCTCATCTACTGTTTTTCTTCCATTGTTTCAGTTCTTTGTTTCTGTACCATATTTTACATCAGACAGCAGTTCATACTACAAAATTTTTAGTGACAAAAATGGTTATAAGCATATTCATTACATCAATGGCTCTGTGGTAAGTCAAGCAAAGTGTTCTACATTGACCTACTGTCCTGAAATAATTCTACAATATTCAGTAACTTAAATGTCTCACTACACAGGAGAATGCAATCCAAGTTACAAGTGGAGAATGGGAGGCAATATACATTTTCAGAGTAACAAGTGATGCAATGTAAGTGTCATGAAGAAAAAGGGTTGTGAGTGTTGTCAGTAAAAGCAACACAATCATTTGAACACTGTTTGCTAACTTGTCAGGTTATAATCAAGTGTAATTTGGGTTTTGTCTCAATGCATCCACAACAAATTTGTATGCTAAGGCACTGCATAGGTTTGTAAGTATGGTTTACTTATGAAAGATTCTTTGCAAATTGCCCTCAATTTTCTATTTATTTTAATGACCTATTTTAGAGAAACTTATTTAAAAACACTTAATTTAATCATGTGGTTAACCCTCATACAATTTGCAGTAACTTGTCTTTTTATGATCTCGCATTCAACTTACTGTATAGATAGAAACAGCTTACATAATTGGAGAGATTAGCTCATGAGAATTAAGATAGAACTCCTATTTATATGGTTTATGTGTCATCTAATCATCGTTTGAGCAGAGATTTATTAAGATGAAAGGTATATAAGCTTAACTACTCTTCCATCGCATGCAGAAATCTCAAAAAGTCTAAATTAACTTCCAAGACGGCTTCTCATCTTGTTGCTGGTTCATAGGTCATCACTTTATGGATTAGTTATTAACCTATAAATGAATTTACAGTTTCTATTCAAGCAATGAATTTGAAGGCTACCCAGGAAGAAGGAATATTTACAAGTAAGTGTTATCAATATTATCTTAGTGATAGTAGGTTAATAGAAGATGTCTGTGGATTTGTCAATAAAACAATTTAGTTTCAGGATGTTTAATGTGTAATTTTACAAGCTATTTTAACTAAATCTTAACCTCAGATTATATCTGACAATTGAGGAGAAATGACATCTAACATTTAAATATACTCTTGGGGAAAAAATGATTAAAAGGCCAAGCATTTATTTTTAAATTAACTGTTCTGAAAGTACAGTGCCTGTGTTCAAGAATGTGAGACAGACAGACACATGTAAAGTTAATTGCAGCAAAATAACCATTGCTTTATTTGATTTTTCTTCTAGAATCAGTATTGGAAGTAAACCTATGAGAAAACAATGCATTACTTGCAATTTAAGGAAAGAGAGATGTCAGTATTATACAGCCAGATTCAGTGAACGTTCTAAGTATTATGCCTTGATCTGTTATGGTATGTATAGCATGAGAGCAAACTTATAATCAAATTTATCAGCACTGTAGTTAATACTGATTATCCCAAATGATTGTTGTATGAATCATAGAAATTTCACAATAACCAGGAAAGATTTCCAGAAGGAGATTTTCTGTGTTCAAAAATTTTGTGAAGATGTTTTGGTAAATACAGGTATTTTCAGGATTTTTTTACTTTTTCAACAGAAAGCTTGGGATTTTGAAAATTAAAAACAAATTTGACATTTGTTAATGTCCTTCATGTCACTAAACAGATTTTGAAAATCTGTAGCTCATGAAAGCGATGTTTTTTCTTGCAGCAGCCAGAGCAGGATTTAGAAACATACACTGTTTCCCAATTTACATGATCAAAGTTAGCTGTGAGAAACTACTGTGTTTCCCAGCTGAAATTATTAAGACTTGTGTCAGCCATAAATGTTGGCTATTTAGCACCTGAGAACATTTTTAATAACTGATCTAAGAAAAATTCAGTTCAAGTTGTGTGATCATTGAAACCACTTGCAAGACCACAAGTGTTCAATGGAGTCTTAACTCTTTTGTAATAAGTTAGGTGATTTCAGTGATCTGAGGTTTCATCCACTGCTGTATTCAAAAAACAGTGACATCACAATCTAAAATAAAAAAGAGGAAAAGTACGCAAGGTTTTCCTTTTGTGTACTTCTTACAAAGTTTACCGTTCTTCTGATTCTGCACTGACTGATCAGCTGAAAAGTTCCTTAGAACTTCCGTTGAGCAGAGAACCAAATGTAGCAAATAACAACACCTTTCAATCATTCTTGCACAAAATAGTCAGTAAGGTCGTCACCATATGAAAGGCACTCACCTTCACAAATACGATGTGACATGTTCTCAGAAGAATGTTTCACATTGTTAGTTCTGCATTCACCTTATGTAATCACATCTCAGGTATTAACTAGATGTCACTTCATCTCTAGGGAGGAAGCATTAGTAGATTTAAAGTTGCTTCTGTTATGTTTGCTAAGCAATGCCTGTATACATACAAGTCTTTGTGCACACAGTACCTTATGTATTGCAGCAGGGACTAATGAGTTATACAGCAGAGAAGATTCAGATTTGTGTGTCGACTTTGAGCTCTTTCACTTCTGTCAGTTACCAATGTTACTGTAATACACACTGCATCACCAAATTCCAGCTTCAAACTCTAAACTGACTTTTTATCATTCTTACAACAGGTCCTGGGATTCCCATTACTACTCTTTTTGAGAACCGTGGTGATAGAGGTACTGCAAGTATCCTGCCCATTTCTGAGCAATTGGTATACTCCTTTACCTCTAATCCTGATCAAGGTCTTCTGATACAATATTTAGGATTGTGATCAAGAAGTCTTTCATCTTGTTTGGTGTTAAAATAACTAGTGTCTTTCTAGATCTGTTCATTAGTAAAATCCAAACATGAATGAGCACATGATGCCTTTATCTCAATTCTTGAGTCCAGCACTTTTATAGCATCCTGCTGTTTTTCCTGTTTACACACTATAGATAAAATAAACATGGGCAACTCTTTGTCTACCAAATTTTGAGTCAAACTTTGTAGAAAAAATTACTATGATTTCCAGCCTATTCCTTTTCACATTTGGATGAACACAAGACTTTCTGTTTCATGAGGCAACACTACCCTATACAAAAGACAACAGTGTACTATTTAGAGTTTACAGTTTGACCTATTGTGCTGTACTAATTAGAATTTGGATCAATGACTTCCTCTTCAGCCATCAGTAAAGATGTCAGAGGAGAGCAGAAGCTCTCTCAGATGATCAGTTCAAATAACTGCTTCAGACAAAGTGTAATTATTGATACAAAGTGTGATTTTCAGGAAGAAACATTCAGAGCCCTCATTCTTTAAGTAGCCCGTTAGTGAAGACTGTTTGCAACCAAGCCAAGCAGGAACTTTCTAACTATGAAAATATTAATTGTTCTGCAGTGAATCTTCTCTCTCTGTCCCTTGTTTTTTCCTTAAAAGTTCTTCTCCAGCTTTAAGCCCTCATTTCCTGAAATGTTATGAAAACTAGCATGGTCCTGTATAAACTTCAGTGATTTAGCATTCCCTTCCTTCCCCAGGAATCAGTGGAAATAGACTGGTAGTTGTAATGGTCCTCACAGCTCAGCCTACATTGATAACCCACTGTTAACTGAGTGTTGTCTGACCAAAAGACAAAAACATAAGGAAGACAAATGCCTCAATATTGTTAAATTAACTTAATCCATGGTGATTCATGGGGAAGTCAGTGAATTGCAACATAATATTATTTAGACTCCAGTAGTAGTTGGTACATCTTATTTTATAACCACTTAAAAATTTTTGCAAATGGGTTAACGTGTCTATTGCAATTATGGTATAGAAACACTGCGTTCCAGTATTTCTTTTGCAGAAGGTTTAAACAGATTTAAGGGTTTAAATACAGTTCATGCATGGATTTGTTTTTTGATATTTAATCCATTGTTATAGCTCTCTGTTTTTCCTGATTCACTCTTACCGTTTAGGTAAAGGGCCCCTACTATCTTACCAAACTGAATTGCATGAAATGCAACGAAGTGTCCAGCTGCAGTTATGTGTTTCTTAACCTCTCTACCTCTAACCTCTTCTCTCAGTAGAGAATAGTTTCATGTAATGGATTTTCACCACTCATTTCATCATGTTTCCCTCTGCTGTGCTGTTATTCTCAGGAATGAAAACAAATTCAGGCTTCTCTTTGACTTCTTCATTACCTTTTTTGAATTAATTTTCCTTAAGTTCCTTGCTTTCATAATCTCTTCTGTGGTGCAAAACTATTTTTAGTAACTCCATTTTCATTGCAGTTGGCAGCATTTTGAAACTATATCACCCATGAATTTTTGTAGGAGGCAGTCAAACTGACATAGATCAGTTTGGAAGTTCCTTCCAGGATGCCTACAATTCAGTTGTGGTAATGGGGAAGTTTCAGGAGTTTTGAGGGGAAGGATGGAAAAGGGTTCAGCTGAGTTTGCATGAGCATCCAAAGGCAGAATGATCTTTCAGCCATAAAAAAACTCCACTTGAATCTGCAAAACTTGTCAAGAGTACTTTGAAAGAACAAATTCCAGTATTATATTTCTGGCATGTCCTGAGCACTACCTAGCTCAATATATGTTGAGAGAAGAATATTTCTTGTACTTTTTTGAACATTTCCAGAAACGAGGAGGGAAAGGTAAAGGAAAAAAGAAAAAGCTCCTGCAGTTTTAAAAGGTTCTTTCGTTCTGAAAGTAAAGCTAAAAGTCACAGATTTCCATTATGTACAGTATTCTTCATCCATCACTACTCATGGAAAAACACATAAATAAACAAGACCCAATGGATTCATAATATATAGTTCTGCAGTCTGTGCTGTAAATTAACCAAATTTTAAATAGTAGTTTTTAAATTATGTAACTGTAAATTTGGTCTAAAGCAAGTAAAACAATAAATCTTAGTACTGTTTAGATTTAAAAAAAAAAAAAAAAAATCCAGGAAAGGTTTACTCAGTGAGCAGCACTGAGGACAGTTAGATGGTAAGTCTGGTGTCATTGTGTAGGAATGTATCGTACAGTGGTTAAGTGAAGCTTTGCCATAACCCCTTGAGAAACTGAATTTCCTGCATTACCCAGAAACAAGATATTCCCTGAGGACTTTGTGCTTAACCACACTGCCCAAGGCTCTCAGAGGTTAAACTGATGTCAGTCTGATTAGCAAGAAACGAGATACAGGAGATACAGGACTGTGTTTTGCACGATGCGATGAATTTTGCATTTCTAGCTCCCACCATTTTACAAAACTGGGATGAGGGCTCTGCAGGAGAAAGCTGTTTCTTCATAACATGCGGGACTCTAACACTCAGAGGCAACATGTGAAATGATTTGCATTGCAAAATGTACATCCTATAAAAATCTAACGAGTATTTGTGCACTGCAATACCAGTGCTTTTCTTTCATTTAGCTGTGTGATCAAGCCCAATTAGAAGTGTCTGAGTGGATTTCATTACTCTGCTTGTAAAATTCACAGATTTACTTTCTGTTCTAATAACAAAAAGTAAAGGAATCTTAATTACTGAAGATAAATTAACAATAAATCAGTTAATAATTCAGGCATTTCTTTTACTTAGAGCTCAGAGTATTGGAAGACAATTGGGAATTGCAGTCTGCTTTGCAAGAGATCAGACTGCCAAAAGAAGAAATTAATAAGCTTGAAGTGGATGGTATAAGTAAGAAATACACATCTTTATTGTACTTTTTATTCCTATCATTTTAATATTTTGCCTTAATTTTTTTATAGTAAATATTGTCTTTCTGTAGAACAAAGTTGTTAGCTTGTCAGATTGGGAAGAAGAGGCCTGGTTCTGCCCTGTTCAGTAACAGCTAATTTGTCTATGCCTCAGGGTATGTCTCAGTAAAATAGTAGTTAAAATACATTTGTTTCACAATGCAAGCTTTTAAAAAATCTTTAATACTATTGGTAGAGTTTAAATTTTGTGTAAAAACAATAAAATATGGTGGTAATAAAATGTGAAATGTAAACTGCTGTTCATGTGTTATGCATTATATTGACTCGCGTGCACTGTTCTTTTCAGTAGTGACTTTACCATGGTAATAAATCAGTGTAAAGTTTCCAAAACTAATATCTGATAATCCTACAACAGTTATGCTTTTCTAGGCACCTGGGAAAACTGAGAACCTAGGCTTCTGTGAAATAATAATTTAATGCATAGCTAAATTAAAGTAAATGTTGGTACTTTATTTCTTCAAAGTTGTTCTTCAACAGCTCAATATAAACAGTTAATTGCATCAGTTGTGTGATTCACAGTTCATGCATTGTGTATGTGCTGATTCATGTTCATATACTGTTACACCAGACTCTGGATTATGCTTAGAGGTATCACTTCAACCATTAAGAATTTAATTTTAATTTGTCTTTTCTAGCTTTGTGGTACAAAATGCTTCTACCTCCACAGTTCGATAGATCCAAGAAGTACCCCCTGCTTATTCAGGTGTATGTAACACTTCTTTTCTTTGAACGTTGTTGTTTTGTTAGAACATACCTTTTCTAATTTAACAAAACCTGGGACATTTGCAATATTTTATGAAGCAAAAGCAAAACGACTTATTTCTGTTTTGTTTGTTGTGGTTTTTTTAAAACATTTCCGGAACAGAAATTCAAGCCAATGGAGATTGATAAGGATTTTAATGTTAATGTTTGCATGGTAAGGATTACTCTCTCAGAGAAAGAGAAAGGCTAAAATCATGTGGGCTACTCTGTGTAGATCTTAGCTCTGATGCTGCTTCTGTTTATCATGAGACAGTCTGAAAGTATCAACTTCAGCTCTGCTAATATGAAAATTATAAGAGCCTGCTTCATTTTTTAAGAAGGAAAAAAACCTAAGCCATGTGAACTTGCTTTTATAAGAGCATTTGACATAATTTATTGCAGGCACAAAAAGCAATAAAAATTGCAGTGGTAAAAAAAAAACCCAAAGATGCAGCAAGGAGAGCTGAGTGGGTGTAATAAACTTTACATAATTTTTTGTTAACCAGTGATAACCCAAAGGTCCAAGAATGCTATGTTTGAAGTTTAGAGTAGAAGAGTCCTGTCCTTGAGGTCAAATGTGTAATTAGCATTAGGCCATTCTCATGAGGAGACTCTGTATTGCTCAGCTATGTGGGGTGTGTTCTGCCTGCAGCTCCAAGAGCACATGATATTCCCTACTGAAACAAATAAGGTCTGGGGATAGCCAAAAAGTGTAAGGAGCTGTATTTCTTTCTCTTGTATTCTTTGGCATTACTGACTGCATGTGGAAGTCAAATGCAGAAAAGCAGAAAAGCACCAAAAAGTGCTGTTATACCTAAGGAATTTGGAGAGAGCAAAGAATTGAATCTTTGAGGGATGGCTCTTCCAAGGATTCCCCTTAGGACACGCAGCTGATACTTCACCATTTAGTCTGAGCTGAAACTAATTACTTGCCTTAGGAATAAGACCTAAATGATTAAAATGGATTTTAGATAGCAAAATCTCATAAATACATGAAAATAGTAGTTGAACTGTTTGTCTACTGAGCTCTCTGAACCACGGTCATGTAGCAAAATACATGTGGAGAAAATGTTAGAAGTACTGCTAGCTATAGTCCAGTGTCCAATAACCATTTAAAAATTTGTAAGTATGCGTTGAAAATGTGTGAATTTTCATCCTCAGGTATGGAGGACCTTGCAGTCAGAATGTAAAGGAAACATTTAGCATTAGCTGGATAACCTATCTTGCAAGCAAAGAGGGAATTATTGTTGCTCTGGTGGATGGCAGAGGGACAGCTTATCAAGGTGACAAGATTTTGCATGCAGTATATCGAAGACTTGGAGTCTATGAAGTTGAGGACCAAATCTCAGCAGTGAAGTAAGTAGACTATCTCCCTGCATAGCTGTTGTATTTGCATTCCTGGAAGTAGTAATGTGAAAGAAATGTTAAATTCTCAGCCTTTCTTCTGAAGAGCTGAGGTCTCCAGGATGTAAGACAAAAACACTTATAAAAATAAAATATTAGTGTTTGCTTGATGTCAGTGAGGTTTTGTCTGGTTCATATATATTAAGTCCATATACCACTAAGTCCACGTTTGGACCTCGCCACTTGCATTGTATAAGAGAATCATCAGAGGCTTCAATCCTAATCCTAAGGAAATACAATTGTCAGTGGTGAGAGGTAAGCCAATTATCCATTTTTCTGAAGTTATTTCCTATAGGGCAAACCCACCTCAATGACCATAAAGATTAGCCAGGCATCCATAGTGATGTGCTTGACTGATTAGCTAAAGGTCAAATGAGAGGTCAGTTAGTCACAAACTTGCATTCCATGGTGTTGTAGGATAGTTAAGAACAACAGAATGTACCTGAGGTCCCCTGATAAGTGTTCAGCTGCTCCTTTGCATGGAAACACTTAAAAGTGTTCCAAGGGAAACCAATTCCCTGTGCAGAGGCTTAGGAGGGAGTGAATGCTGGGGATAGTAAAGAAAGGTTGTCTGTTAATCTTACAGATGCAGTAGCACTGCTAAAGTAAGCATTTGAAGAAGCATTAGTTTGAACCCCAAGGAGATGACTGCAAGGCAGGAATTGAGCCTAGCCTTTGGTGTGGAATTTGGCCCATCAGAGTATGGATAGATTTCCAGCAGCAACAGTAAACACCCTATTTCCCCCAGACTCAACTGAGTATCTTAGCTAGAAATTGGACGTAGCAACCCAGGTTTTCACAGCTTTCTCTGCTTGTTTGAGAGCACTGCCTGTACTTAGAAGTGTGTGTAAGGAGGGTATCTGTTCCTTTCTCTTTCTACTTTGTGATAATTAATTTCCTCCTCAATGTTATAAACGCACCATTATCCTTTTCAGTGATAAATGAAACAGAATAGCTGTATATCATGTCAAGTTTTTCTATTATTCTATTATTTTATTTTCTATCTTGAAACTTTTAGGAGGAGTGACATACTTCAAAATATCACAAGAATGCTTCTATATTATTCTGAATTGTCACTCAGACATAAAATATTAGAGGAAACCTAAACTGATTCTACAGTTGCAAAATCTGCTGAGACAGATCATGAAAAAATGACCTCAGACTTCACACTTCCCAGTTTTCTGTCAGCACCTAGACTAAATTTTTATTCTGTTAAATGTAGTGCATTCCATCTTCCTGATTTAACACATGGTTTAAGATGCATGATTTTTAGAGAGTTTCTATGCTCTAGTGGGAAGTTCTTGGAGGGGCTTTTACTGTAGGTGGAGCCCCAGGGATTAAGACAGTAATATAAAAAAGCTGAATAATTTTTTGGCTTTTCTAACTCTGTCCCACCCAGATAGTATACCGTATTTTGGGTGTTAAGTCACTTGGCCTTGTCCTAGTAAATAAGGCTACTGTGTGTCCTGCTGTGTATCTGAACCTATTCTGTTTATCTGTCACTCTCAAACCTTTGTAGTTTTCTGCCTCATCCTCTTTTCTTTGCTGTTGCTAATACACCTTCAGAAATACAGTCTCCACACTCTGATGCAGGATATTTGTAGGAGACGAAATCTAATATTTGTGATTCTCTTTGACCTGCTTGACTCCTGAGAGCATAAGAAGGGTTGTACCTTTCATTCATTTCAAGCTTATTTCCTACTTGGAGCATTACTAGATGATTCCTTCATTTTTATTTTCTATTAAAGTAGACATAAGAACTTTTTACTTTTCAGGCACATAAATAAAAACCTGATTTCTCCTGAAAATCCCTAATCTCCTCAGAAGTTGATACTGTTCCTCTTGAGAAATCGAAGTATTAACTCACTGTCACATCAGTACGTTGAGCATCTTGCACGATAAAGTCTGAATGTTAATGGTAATGCAGCACCTTTGGCACTAAAGCAATGAAAATTATCCTCATCCACTGGAACAAAAATTATTATGATGAAAGTATGAATTTCAGTATTTTTTATTCTTTCAGGAAAAATCCTTCCTTTTCCCTTTCAACACCTATTTATTGAATAATTTATGCTTTAAAGAAATCAGGCATGCTATGTTGATTGTCAGTTTGCTGAAATTGGCAGGGTATGTGGAAAAAAGTGAAAGAAAAACTATTTTTTGCTAATTTGTTATTGTACTAGCAATTTTTTCTAATAATGCATTTTTTCCTGTGATTTTATTTTCCACAGAAAATTTATAGAAATGGGCTTTATTGATGAGAAACGAATAGCAATATGGGGCTGGGTAAGTGATTGGAATTTTTATATCTATCTTTAAATAATCCTGCAGTAGAATCTTTTTTAATTCTTCCTGATTCTGTCTTAAATATGTATAAAATTTCTTCTTCCCATGTGTGATGGTATTGCCAAAGGGGACGGTTCCTGCTGGTACTTACATACATGCAATTGCAACAGTGCAAGCCCCCAAAAAGCAATCTTTGGCAGCTCAAGAGGGAATTTTGCAAAGCTCATGTCTAATACTTTGTTTGGACTTGAAGTTAAGCCAAATTGAGATAATTTAATTGGCTTTACTTTTGACTTAGGGACTTACTGGCCTGGTGTCAAAATTCAAGTATTGTCCTTTCTGGTCTGAGATTAAAATAGTGAGAAAAGTCCTATGACTATCTCTCACCAGAAAATGTGACCCCTGCATCATCCTGAATCACTGTGTACTTGGCTGGCTTTGCAATGGTCATCAGGGATGAATCTGGATCTGAGGGGTTTACAACATTGACAGCTTCACCAAGAAGTGGAAAAATTGGACAGTATGGGAGTCATTCCAACTTAATAGCCAGTCTATTTTTCATCTTTGCTTTTTTCATGTATTTTCCTGTGTAATGCTCCCAGAACCTTTAATAGCCAGATGCATTGCCTGATCTTAGACAGCACATGAGCAGAGTTGCTAAAATCTTTCTATGAAGCTTCTTCCAACTAATATTTAAGTTACTTTGGTACAGTTACTACTGTAACACCAGAATAAAATGGGTACCATATGGTGAAATTAAATGACACAGACACTTAGAAGTGAATAATTCTAAAGTGACATTAGGTAATTTAAGGCCACAAGAAAATATTTTCGTTTTTAAATCATGTCATATTTTATTTCGCCACAGTGTTTCCAGAACCAGCTAAGAGCTTGCACGCATTGTATCCCAGTAGTGAATATAATATTAAAATAAAGGCACTACTGCCAAACCCATCAGTCTTTTTTTCCAATTTTTTTCCACTTTATTATACCATTTCCTGGTCAGTAAGCTTTGAAAGGTGTTGAAAGGTGTCTCCTTATTTATAGGCTGCAGCTTGGTGGGTGTGCATGAACTTGTGCTTTCAGACTCACCAAACTCTTTGAGATGGCAAAAGCTCTTAAATAACCACTAAAGCAATTTGGGTTGTGAACTCTATCTCTTGGCCTGTTACAGTGCATAGATTTATCTGCCCAATCCTAATCCCTTTTTAGCCTTGTGGACTGATTTTTTGAAAGATCAAATGAGCAAATCTAATAAGTTGGAAAAATTCTACTAATTACTGTTTCTATCAGTATATCCCTCACTATCATTTCATCAAGAGGGATGATGGACTAGCTTAACTTATGTACAAAAAAAGTATTTAATAGTTCTGCTTATTTCCCTTAGTCTTTCATATGCTTCTGAGGTAATCTTCAGAATTTTTCATGACACACCATATTTTTATCCCTTCCTCCATTCCAAAGTAAACAGAAACCCATTGTTTTGGAAAGACTTTATATGAGTTTTTCCAACCTCAGTTCCACATCCTGTGGAGAGCTAAACCAAAGCTTTTTATTTACATTATTTTCCTGTCTCAGCAACTAGCCCCACTCAGTTTCACAGATCTATTCTTATATCCAGGGTTACTTATTACTTTACCCTACTTACGGCCATGAACTTATTCTTGCTTTCTGGGTCCCAGTTTGAGGAATCAGGCCAGAAAATATAAGGAACAGTGGCAGGCAGTTGAGAAGAATTGCTCTATCGTGAAGTGGATGAGTATTTTAGTACTGATGATTGAGTTGGTTCAATATGCCACTCTTTAGCAAAAAGTTGGTTAGTTTGTTAGAGGAAGAAAAAACTTATTAACTCTTAACTCTTCTTGGAGGTGCACCTTGAAAGGATGAGAGGTAATGAAAACAAGTTGCCAGAAGGAAAGTTTCCTTTTGGTTTTAGGAAAAAAAATTATGCCAATAGTGATGACTGTTGAAGCAGATTGAGTAGAGAGGATGTGTACTATGGATGTGACTGTGATCGGTATCATTTACGTCTGAAGTTAGCCCTGTTTTGAGCTATAGGCTGCGTTAGATTACCGTGAAGGATGCTACCAACTTGAATTTCTCTGTCATTGTAAGTGGTAATAAAAGCAGTATCCTGTGATAAACATCAAAGAAATAGCAAAAAAGAAATTATTGAATAAACTTTTCTAATCTCTCTCACAAGAAATTACATCAGATCCATTTGAAATCAATAAATTAATTTCAAAAAAACCCCGACCTTTTGTTACTTTGTCCTCCATGCTTTCAAAGCAAATTAGTTAATTTGGCATTAATTTATATGAGTTTGATTCAGAAAACAGAATGATACTTCACCAGGAATTTTAAACTGTCTGTGATTTCTTCCTAGTCCTATGGTGGGTATGTAACTTCTTTGGCACTTGGATCTGGCAGTGGAGTATTTAAATGCGGAATGGCTGTGGCTCCTGTTTCCAGCTGGGAATATTACGGTATGGAAACTTGTCATAAATACTGACGTGGAACGCAAGATATAGCATTTAATGACTTCTTAAATTAAATCATTGCAGGAGATTGGCAATTTGAAACATAAAGACATTCAAATTACCTAGATTTAAAACTTTTAAGACCTTAAGTTTAATGTTTTTCTTGCTTAAAATAACTGACTGCAACTGGCAGTTTGGAACTGACTTTGTCACAAAGAAGGTATGCCTGGATACTTCCATATGCACTTCTGTAACAGTAAGCGTATAAAGCCCGCTCAATAAACTGCTATTAAGGAGTGATCTGCCTAAAAATCCTGTTAAAACATTATCATTGAATTCAGAAACAGCTGAACTGATTTATCTGCCAGTAATGGAATCACAGTACATTTCAACTTCTGACACCACAGATGACCTCTGTCAGGAGTCAGTATTTCTGATGGCTGCAAAGTTGTTTCCCAAAAGCAGTGGAAAAGAGAAGGACTATCGTGTTTGGTATAATATTTTTTTAATTAAATACTTTTTTCTTTAAATGTTTCTCAGCCACACCTCCTGTATTGTTGTGTTACAATACATATTTTATTTTTGTTTATGGAATTAGGCTCCAAGCTGTTGAGAGGAAAGAACTCTGGGCGTATATTCCCAAGGCCTTCCTGTGTGAACAAAGCAGGCACATACTCATACTTGCTGACCTGTTAAGCTTTTGGCATGGTGTAAAGGAACCTTAGTGTAAAAAAAAAAATCATGGCATGAATGTTTTCAATGAGTAAAATGTAGCACTTCGAACACATTTACTTAGCATATGGTCGTTTTCTAAGAAGTCTTGGTTATGAGAAAATTTTTTGGTTAAATGGGAAAGATTCCTTCCCTGACTGCTAGCACAGACATTCCTTGTATTTATGGTGTTTTGCAAACAAAGGGGAAAATATTTGTATGACACAGGAAGCATAGTCTTCATGTTTTCACTGGCATCAAGATTTTTTTAAGACATTTTTACTCATGATCACAAAATTATTTCCAGAATGCAGGCATAAAGCACTGATTTTGCAAAAGTACCTTAATAAAAGATGGGTTATAAAAATTTGTCCCAGAATTACAATTCAAATGAAGTTTTTAAGTTGAAGCAGATTAGACCTGCACCATTGCAACCTTTACATCAGCTGAATTTTCAGGAGGCAATTAAAGAATCTTGCTGAAAACATACTGTAAAATCCAAACAGGCAAATGTACCTTCACTAAGGAAGGAAGGAAACAGAAGGGAGTCACGAGTCATAAGTTTTGGCAAACAGATCATGTTAACATTAGGGTGAACTGTGTTAGGGGCAAAACTACAGGATGTTAAATCCTTGAGTCTCTGAGTAGTATCAACATGTCAGAGGATGTACTGGCCCCTAGAGCTTCTAAATTCTGTCCAACCCTCTTTCAGATGCACAGATGAGATTCTGGACCATAATCTTTTGTCAGAAGCTGTCCCACCCCTCTCCATTTTGAGTCAGAATTCATAACAGCTGAACAGTTGTAAGATGGAAAGGAAAATTCCATTCAGGGACAAGGTATAGTTAAAAGAATTATATCTGTGACTGTTTTATTAAAATTTATTTAAATTCATCTGCTTTTCCTTCGTCAATAATTGACAAGAGGAATCTTCCACTTAGTCATTATAATGCAACTCAGCTGACCTCTGTGGACTTGTTGTAGCTATACTGGTAGAAGAGAGTGGAAAAATTGGCTCAGAATACTGTAGAAATGCCAGCCATTCTGAAAGAGTCTATTTTATTGAAAACTTAAGCCCAATATGGTTGTTTGACACTGTGTTGACAACAGATATTGCACATTTTCTGTTTTCATGGAATGATAAAGGATTTTGATAAAAGATAGGCTACTTAAATTTTTTTGGTACTTAGTTTATTATAAATTATCTTCAGAAGCCTTGCTTGGCTGATCTGGGAGACATAGTACACATCTTTAGCTCTGAGTTGTAGCACATGTAAATGATACATCATAAACCATGGGAACAAGAGTATATTGATTCATTTTCGTTTCCTGGGAGGATTCTCATTTCTATTTTATAACAAAATTTTTCTAATACGGTGTATCAAACTGGACAAGGTAGGCAATCCTAATTCCTCAATGATTGCAATGACCATCACCTGACTTTTGAGAGGGAAAGAAGACAGCTCTTCTTTGTCGGAATGCCCTGACTCCGTTAAATAAATAAAATTCTTGTAATCCTGCAGCTTGACTGCTCAATATGTGTCAGTTACTCTTTCAAGGCAAGGTCATAAAGAAAGTATTCTTCTGGTAGTAACAGCTGCTGTGTCAGTTTTCCATAAATTTTCATAACAGCTCCCAGTTAAAGTACAAATACCGAGGCAGCTCAAAGAGAGATGTTTTTACTGATTTCTTGGTGATAAATACTGTTCATTTATTCACATTTATTTTGTCAAATCTGTTACCAGTCTTTGTTATAGTTAGAAAAAGGAATTGAACAGGCCTGAACAGCAATGGGCCACCTTTTCAGTTTATGCCTCTATCCTTTCCTGTTCCCCCTAGTTGCTGCTTATATACATTCAATAGGAAAAGGACAACATGCATATCCATACTTACTGTTTATACACATAAAAATCCTCAGCTCCTTTTTTTAAGGTGTCAGAATTAGTCTGTGTCATCTTTCCACCATGCACCTTTATTTGCTTATTGCCTTAGTCAACTGACTTCCGGAGTTCAACCCAACAGCATAAAGCAGTATTATTTAATTACCTTTATCCATAAAACCCATAGATGAGTATAAAACCACTAGTTCTGCAAAGAGGGTTTGGAGAACAGTGAATAATTATCCTTCATAGTTGATTTTTAAAATATGTTTAAATTTGGTGTATTTAGGGAAAAACAAGCAGAACAGACACAGTTACACATCATTTAATTTCCTATGTGTCACTGAAGCCACAAAATACCTGCACTTTCTTTATCTATAGCTTTTTTCTTCTTTCATTTCAGCATCGATCTACACGGAACGATTTATGGGTCTTCCTATAAAGTCCGATAATCTTGAACACTACAAGGTGAGAATTCTGTTTCTGTGCCTTAAATTTGAATCACAATTCCATGGATAAGTGGAACAGTGAAGAAAGAAAGTGGCCCACCAGCTCTCATGGTACAGCTCTGCTGTAGCTAAGTTACTGCCGTGAAGTTCTTATCTACATAATTAATTGTGGGTTTGTATTTATAAATCCCAAAAATGCTAAATGGAAGTCCTTCTTTTCTTGGACAAGTCAGACTGTTCTGCCAGTGCAAACCATTAGCCTAGAAAAGAACTCAAGGGAGAGGGACTAAATTGTTGATGTTGATAAGGTTTTTGTTGGTACTGTTAGCTGTAATATGCAAACTGCTTCATACAAATTTAGCTCTCTGATGATAACATCATAAGCATACTAAATGATCAGAGCAGCTTCTCCTACCTGGAACAGGCTGCCATTCTTTTCTTCACATTGATAGGAAGTCTATAGTTTCCTCTAGCAGCACATACACCAGCTCTGGATACAGAGAGGCCTGAATTAATATCCAAAGAACTTAGTGGAAAGACTCCTGTTAAAGATTTGGATCGTGTTCTCAATATGTATTTCCATCCCAACTCAAAGAACAGAAATGCTCGACACCAAACGGCTCTGGTAGAGCTGTCTGTGTAGCCAGGAATTAGAGCATTCTGGGAATGACATGAGTAGTGCTGTTCTTTGTATGAATTGGCCCTTAGAAAAGACACTAAATATCAAATCTGTTTCTGATAGAGACATTTGTGACAGCACAGAGAGCTACCTGCTGCAAGCCAAGCTTGCACAGGGGTCTTTTATGGACAGACATCGTCAATATGGCACAGATTAATATTCTTTCTCCTGCTAGTGTTTTTCATAACACATACAAATGATGTAAGAAAAAAAACAGTACTTATTTGTAGGTATTCCTGTCCTGAAGCCAAAGTCACAGATCACAGATGCACAGAATCATTTAGTTTGGAAAAAACTTCTGAAAACATCAAATCCAGCCATTAACCTAACACAGCCAAGTCCACCACTAAACCATGTCCCCAAGTGCCACATCTACATGTATTTTAAATACCTTCACAGATGGTGGTTCAACCACTGCCCTGGGCAGCTTGTTCCAATGCCTGACAACCCTTTCCATGAAGAAATTTTTCCTCATATCCAGTCTAAACCTCCTCTGGCACAATTTCAGGCCATTTCCTCTGGTCTTGTTGATTGTTGCCTGGGAGAAGAGGCCGACCCCCAGCTGGCTACAACCTATTTTCAGGGAGTTTTAGAGAATGTTAAGCTCCCTCCGGAGCCTCCTTTTCTCCAGGCTAAACACCCTCAGCCATTCCTCACAGGACTCAGTCTCCAGACCCTTCCCCATCTCTGTTGCCCTTCTCAGGACACACTCCAGCACCTCAATGTCTTTCTTGTAGGGAGGGGCCCAGAACTGAACACAGGATTTGAGGTGTGGCCTCACCAGTGGCCAGTACAGGGGGATGATCACTTCTCTGATCTTGCTAGCCACATTACTTTTGGTACAGGCCAGGATGCCACTGGCCTTCTTGGCCACCTGGGCATGCACTGGCTCATGTTCAGCTGTTGTCAGCCAACACCCATGGGTCCTTTTCCACCAGAGAGCTTTCCAACCATCCTTCCACATGGTCCCTGGTGCTGCATGGGGTGGCTGTGACCCAAGAGCAGGACCTGGCACTTTGCCTTGTTGAACCTCAGACAACTGGCTTTGGCTCATTGATCCAGCTTGTTCAGATCCCTCTGCAGAGACTGATATATATATATACATATACAGCCATATACATGGCTTCTATTGTAATCTCAGATTGATATGAAGTCACTGCTGTCATGTCAGTTCAACTGTTTGATTGTTTTTCAGCTAGGTAATGAAAGCCTTTCAGCACTGTGAATGAGTGGTTTAAATTGAAGTTGCTGAACTGTTCTTTTTTCCTCTCAACAGAATTCAACTGTGATGGCAAGAGCAAAGAATTTCCAAAACGTGGAGTATCTTCTCATCCATGGAACAGCAGATGGTGAGGTTTGCAAATGGCAGAACAAACACAGAGCCAGAATCACTTTGTTTGAAAAACATTAAGCATCTATCTTTGATTGGGTCAGGACTTAGATCTTTGGTAGATTTCCATATGACCTATCATAAGATGCTTACTCATTCTTAGTAATGTCAACTATATCACTTGATAATTAGTGGACACAGCTAAATGCACTATAACTTTATGCTTTGTGGTATTAACACGTTTCAACAGACAATCTTTTTTTCCTTTTTTAGATAATGTACATTTTCAGAACTCAGCACAAATTGCAAAAGCTCTGGTTAATGCACAGGTGGATTTCCAGGCAATGGTAAATAATACACTATTTTTCATTTTGAAAAGTGGTTCATAACGTTATCAATAAACTTATGAGACATTTGGCAGTGTTTTTAACAACCCTGTTCAACTGAACATGCTTCAAAATTTGGCAATTGCTAGTGCATTTGTTATTCTTCATAAATAACTTCTCAGTTTCTTCCCCAAAGGATTTGCGTGCTCTTTTTTTTTCCCTTGCCCTTTGGATGCTAGCAGGATTTTTCTCTTGTCAAGAATAACTTGGAGGCTTTTAAAATGTGACAGGGAGAAGAATAAGAATCCAGCCTCCTTATGAGTGTTTTTGATACCTAGTAAAAGAGGAAGATGAAAGAGCTGGCTTCTGGAGCCAAATTGTCACTGGTTGTGGTAGAGTCTATCTTGAATTGGACTTGCCTGCCACAGGCACAAAGTGAAACAAGCCAAAAGGGTGTCAGGTATCCAAATCGTATATCCAAAATCAGCAAAAAAAAAAGTTCTCTGAAAAACTTAAATGGGATAGCAGGTCCAGGCAAAGAGAGAAACATGTAAGCAAGAGGCTGCAGAATACAAAGGAGAAATAAACAGGGGAAATGTAGTTCTGGATTATATGCTAACCTCTGCTTCCAAATTGTTTTTCTCAGGGCTAATAACCAAAGTGTTTGCCTGCTATCAACCATGCCATGAACTCCCCAAAAAGGGATCACAGGGGTTTGTAGGCCCTTTTGTGTATTACACATTTTCTGCATCCGCTGATATTTAGCAAATCTGGGTTATTTCTTAAGTATCTGGAATACTGTATGCAGTTGTAGTTATTCTGGTTCAGCTACAGTGGAATGGCAGATATTTCTGAGTTAGCATAATTCGTATGTGTGTTTTATTTCCAGTACACCATTCACAAGGTTTATGGCCCTGGCGTAATGCAGGATGTTTTGAATAGAATTCAAACAACATTTAGACGAATTTTTGTTGCGTAGAGCCCAGTATTTATTCCTGAGCAAGACTCTTACCCTATTGCCCAGGCCATGCAGCAGGTCAAGGGTATTTCATCCCGAATGGCATCTCAAGGCTCTTTTGTCTGACTTGATACAACTGGCTTGTAAGTGCTGAGGCAGTAATACTTTTAAATAACAGAAGGCTTAGAAACTTTTTCAGCAAGAATATTAATATATTAAAGAATTATCAAGTTCCTCTGTTTTCTTGAGCCATCCACTTTCTTATGTATGGCAGTGAAATACATTTTTTGTATTGTTTTACTCTTGCAGAATTGAAAACATAAGGAGTTTATGTTTTGTTTTTGTTTTTTTCTTTCAGTGGTATACTGATCAGAACCATGGAATTCCAGGCCTTTCCAGCAAACATCTCTACACACATATGACCCACTTCCTCAAACAATGTTTTTCTTTGTCAGAATAAGTAGGCTACTCAGAGCATGCTAAGGCATCTGAGACATCTCTGGGAGAATGAAATTACAGCAGTGCCCAAGTTGTATAGCTTTCAGGTGAACTGATCACAGGAACTTTGAAATTTTAAACTTGATGTTTACATCCACTTTTGATATTGTATATTAGCAAATGTTATGGTAACAAATGTTTTGACACATTTGATATCTGTTTGACAGAAAAAATAAATTGGAATATAAAAGGTCTTGTGCATCTATCGCCAACTTGCTTAAACTTACATTCTGCAGTCCAAGAAAGGTGGTTCATTGCAAATGCACACAGTCAGATTAATATGATTGCATTTGTTAACTAGAACTGAAAAATGGGAAAGGACAAAGGAAGCAGTGCAAGCATCCTAACAAGAATCAGTTTCTCAAAATTTATTTTCAATTTTTTGTAAAGAATCCAAGAAGGGATAGGAACACACAGTATTTAACACTGAAGTTTGGATACTTACTGAGAGTATTGAATGATGTGTTCAAATTTTATTCAACTCTTATTTGAAACCTTGATTCTGCAAAACTCTCAGTGTTCAGGTTTAAACATGAAAGCAGGACATTCATGATAACTATTATATATCAGTGGCTTTTTTACCTGTATTCAAAGTATGTGAGCCATATTGACCTGTTTTTAATTTCTAATTATCACCTCAGCATTCAAATTGATCTCAGTGTCATTCATCCCAGACTGGAGGGGAAGGATCAAAGGATTGTACAAGCTTTCTTTGCTTTGTTTCTAGTGAAACTATTCTAGGGAGTCTTTTAAAATCACTAGAAGCTAATAATGATTGGAATACTTGTATTCTTTTGATTAGTAATTAAATCAGTCCCATCATAATATAAGAATATTAACAAGATAATTGGCAAGAGATCCATTGTAGATTAAACAATTCCTTGGTCATGTGTTTCAAAAATTCTGAATCAGTCTACTGCATAAGAACTATGGTCTTTCTGACACAATATCTCATCTCTGCTATTAGCTGTTGAGAGTACAAAATATCCTGAAATAGATTGTGTTGCCTTCCCACAAAGCAAGCTGCTTCATAACTCGCAGTCAGAGAGCAGTTGCTGCTTCTTTGTGGAAAAGCAAGGGGTTTCATTTGACTTTCTTGACAAAAACATGGGGTTTGGCCAAAATAATTAAAATGTGGAAGTGATTTGCTATGTAACAGCTTCCTTCGTTTGTTAATGGCAATATCAAATCTGATTTTCCACACATGAGAAGATTCCTTAGATACATCTTTATGTAAATGTAGTTGCCAAGCTGTTTGTAATGGTTAAATTATACTTTGATGGGAACTCTTCAGAAAATACTCAATTAGTTCAGGTTTTTTTGGAAACGCTGCCAATTACGTGACGTTAATGAGCTTTTTGTTGGTAATGTAATTAAAATTCAACTGCTATAATGGCTAAAGGAAAAAATTATAGCTGTAAGAAAGTTAACACTAAGAAAATCTAACATGAAGTGGGCCTAATTAGATGTTGATTATATGGTCCTATGTGCATTTGCTGCACACAACAGTAGTCTCAGAAATGTGGTTATCTTACAAATAAGGAATACAATTCAGTTGAAATACTGAGATTTAACTCTCAATTTGTTATATTGATACTACAGCACCATGGAAATCATTGCAACATTGTAGTGAAAGAGAGAAAAATCAAGCTCTTATCCCAGATGCTTAAAGGTTTAAGATACCTGAATATGTCAGTGAGAACCTAGAGTAATTTCCAAAAAATCATGGTATCAATCTGACATAAATATCAATATATTAAGGTCACTTTCAATTTCTGCACCTTTATTTCATTTATTCTTTTGAAAATCCTCTTAAGTTCTGGAAATTTGGGCAGATAGATTGGCCTGTTGTTGGTACTGTAAGTAATAAAGTGATGCAATGTGTTCACACCCTGCCCACAGGCCTGTTGTCTGAAGCTTTTGGAAGTATTTGAAATAAGGGACATTTCAGGAAAATCTACCAAATAAAATAACAGAAGGTACCTCTTTCACAAGGGGTGCATTAGCTATTTCATTATTAATCTGACCTGAGGTCTGTTTGTTTCCTAAGGCAACCAGAGTACACATCTTCCAAACTGTCCACCATCTACTTTGGCTTGTAGGTAGCAGTTGTGGGGATAAAAAAAAATTTAAAATAAGTGCAGTTTACTGCCATTATTTTTCCTTCATTGTTTTTCATGTTGTTAATTTCTTTGCCTTACACAGTGTTCTTGCCAAAGAATGGGAATATGTCCCCAGCAGAGTGTGACATTTACATTGAGTTGCTGAAATAATGTCTAACCTAAAGCTTTATGATTGAGCAACCATGTGTTTTGATGACCTGGGAGAAAATGTCCTAGGATGCTGTGAGTGTCAAAAAAATCCTCTTAAAAACACATCCAACATCAGATTGCTGGCTGGCCTGTGCTTGTAAGAGGTAACATGACAGTCAATCACTAGAAATGGTGCAGAGCACTGCAAACCTACCCTCGCACTGTAACAGAATCACAGAATGGTTGGAAGGGAACTTGGGAGGTCTACTTATTCCCTGTTCACACAGGGCTACCTACATCCTGGAGCCCAGGACTTTGTCCAGATGGCTTTTCAATATCGAATAGCCACCTGGACACTCTACAACCTCTCTCGGCCTCTGCTGCCAGTGCTTGGTCACCCTCATAGTAAAAAAGTGCTTCCTTATGCTCAGACAGAACATTCTATGTTTCAGTTTGAGCCAGTTGCCTCTTGTTCTGTCATTGGGCACCACTAAAAAGAGGCTGGCTCAGTCTTCTTTGGAGCATCCCTTTGGATATTTATATACCGTGATAAGATTCTCCCAAGCTTTTTCTTCTCTAGAAAGAGAACATGTTCCATTCTGCCTTGTCTACAAACACAATCCATGTTACAAGCATTACCCCAAACATTCCCTGGACAGTTATTTGCCCCATTCCACTTTAATGGGAGGAAAGAGCTTAAAGAGTCTACGGGATAGGCTCTTTTGTAACAAATCTTCAATAGTTCAAGTTGAAAGGGCTTGTCCTGAGGTATCAAGCTGAAGCTAACAAAGTCTGTGAATAAAAAGTATGTTTAGCTATATTGCAAACATAAAATACAGTGTGTAAGAGCCAGCACTAGGACACAATTTGAATTAAGCTAAGCTCTTATGACAAGAATAAACATCCTCAAAGTTTTGCTTCCCACTTTCAAATGTTTTAGAGGATCTGGTTTTCAAAAAATGCTGAGCACTTTCTGTTCTTTTCTATTTTGAATAACACTCTCGCACTTCAGATACTCAAACATAGCACTTCAGATAATGAAACATTAGTCTTCAAATACCTGTCATGTAAACAAGGTATTCAGGCCTCTGAATATAGGATGTAGTTGCTCTGAATTAAGTAGACAGGCCCTTGATAAATAGCCACAAATACAGTTGTTTACAAGTCAGTTTCCACTGTGAATCCTTTCTAGCTTTTACAAATTAAAACTAGAGCTGAAAAGTAAAAATTACTTTATTCTAGGAGCTGAACTGTACATAAATAGTAGAAAATCACTGATTCCACTCCAAACCTGTTTTCATCATCGACCTCATTCATGCTGTGTGAGCTGAACACATGAAAGAACCTGCAATCCTTATACTTCAAACACGGAACTACATGCTTTGCTTCACTTAGGATTACTGCAGCTGCAAAGAAGAATAGGCCTGAAGAGGAATTTAGCAGAAAACCAGCCAGGTTCTAGAATATGGTTAGTGTTATACTCATTTTACTCAGATATCAAGTCCAATTCAGACGGCATTCAATACTTTCCAGTTTGCCAGTCAGTTCCAATTACAAGGCACAGCTGTTTAGAACATTTTATAGAGTCATTTGAAGGCTCTATATTTAATCTGAATAATTCATAGTATTTGCTAAGAGCATTTGGTATTACTTTCAATTATGAACATTGTCTTCTCAGAATGTAAAATAACTAGTACACATTTGGCCAGCTCTTCTGCTTGCGCAAATTGGTGCAGCTCCATTGACTTGCAGTGGAGCGATTCCAACTTATGTGAGTAGACAGTGTGGGCTACGGCACAGTTACAATGGCTGTCACTCCTGAGGTACAAACCACTCAGCATCCCTGGCAGAGAGCATGGAGCTGCATGTTGTGGAAGGGCTTAGAGACCCTAAACTAACCCTCCATTTCTTGCTCCCCAAAGGGTTGCCATGGAGTTGTATACGTACACAGGCACATGTTGTGTGTGTTATGTACAAGTGTACATTTATGGATGTAACATGGTGTTTTATGTGTGCATGTGTTTACACATACTGGTTCCCATCCTCAGAAGGGGAGTGCTCTTTTGGGTGCTCATCATGTAACAAAGACAGCAAAACAGAAGGGGCTGCAGAGCCCAGCCCTCTGAACTCACAGCTGACAAGGTTAGGAGAGAATGCTTTCTGTATAATATAAGAAAGTAAAGGGTGTGGGCCTGTAGTCATATCCCAAGATCCTCCTCCCTTTAGACATGTAATGGATAGTAATACAATAGTAATAAATATGTAATGAAGAAATACACAGAAGAATTTGGGGACGTCACTTTCTGGAAAGCATTTGATGAGTATTTTTTTTACTTTTTACAGTCAAAAGTCAGCAAGTTCCTAATTCACTAAAATGTTCAAATCTCGACAATTTTAATCAGATGATGGTGCAGGAAACTTCGAAAAATTCCAGATACAGTGAACCCAACAACTCCAGTTGAATCATGAGAAACATGAAAATTTCCTGAAGGCAGGCCACTTTCGGGTTCTGTCTCTTAGTCTGATTCAAAGTACTGTCTCATTTGAGAACAATGATATAGAGGAGAGTGAGATTGCCCTTGATTTTTGCCAAGAGGTGCCAACTAACTGGTGTATTCTAAAATGTGAGAGGAACAAACCTGAGTACATATGCATGTTTCATACACTTGATATAATTTTCCACTTTTGTTTGGTAACTCTTGCTGTGCTCCTGAAATATATAATATAGATTCGGTTATGGCAGTAGAGGGTTGCATGTTTCCTGATGGCAGTTCCCTTCTTTCCTGTACATTTTATTTTCTGTGTACCACTTGAAACACAAATAACCAGTCACCTTCTAGATGCTAGATGACCTGCGAGATGATACAGCTCTGTAACAACCTGCCCAACCAGGTGCACTGAGGTGCTCTGTCTCATATTTTTTTTCTGGAATCATCCTACTGTAAACAAGGAACTTTATATGACACGAGAAAATAAACTGAGCTAAACAAAAAGAGAAAAACTGCCTGTTTCCTGGAGGAGAGGATATTGTCTCACATTCCATATTGCCTCTTTTCAAAGTATCTTTAACTCCGCGTGTAGAGAGATGATCGTAGCAATCCATGTCAAGTGTGTGCGTGTGCCCCTGGTGCAGAAGCGGGGGAAAGGGCCCTTTGATCCCCATCTGCTGCATTGCCCCGGTACTGCAGGGCGCGCTGGTGCCCTCTGCGGGAGCTGCCAGGTGACCTACCCCGAGGACTAAAAATGAAAAAAAAAACCCATAAATCTCAGCAGATGGATCCAATAGCACAGAAAGATTATACTAAACAAAAATTAAATTTCATAATGTGGACTGCGTAGGGAGACTTAATGTTTCCCTGAACCCCTACTGTGGTACCACAACCAGGTATTTAGGGTAGAGCTCTAGGAAGGGTCCAATGAATTTTGTTTGCCACTCTAACATGGTTATTAAGTTTATACACTACCTCAGTTGTATCTCATGGGCTATGTCAATCTGGCTGTGGTCAGTCAGCAGAAAATTACCTCACTGAAGCAGATTCTTTGCTGGCTTCAAGGAGCAGCGTTAGGGGAAATAAGAAGGTTTGTTGTAATATGCACGTGCCTTGTGCCACAAACCAGACCGTGAGCCACTCCAGACTGGAGTACAGGCTGTCATTAACACTCAGTGAGATGTCTACTGTGATTCCAGAACCTTCCTCCTGCCTATCTCCCCTACCTATCTGAGTCTCTGTGTTGTCACTGGATGGCTGAACATGGCTTTCTTTGGCAATGCTGCCCCCCCACAGCTAGGAAATTGTCTCCACTATTGAACAACAATAGTTGCATAAAACAGGCACTAGTATAAATCACAGATCTATTTTGTTTAATTTTTTTCCTTGCAGGGAATGGAAATGTGAGCAAAAGTTTTATCTTTCATAAATCTATAGGCCACTGTGTGAAATTCAATTTATAGTGAATGTTTGGCATACAGTTCTCAAGTCAGCATGAATTTTCTTACAGTAGCATTTAAAAAGTGGGAATTTTACATCTAAGGCTAATCAAAACTTCTTTTAAATTTCACCTGTGCTAGGCATTGCATAGTGGGTAGCCATCACTGTAGTATTTCACATCTCTTCATATTCATTATATTGGCAAGATTACTTGAAGAATCATTCAAGGGCTTTGGGAAAGTTGTGCTGGTTATTTTTAACAATGGATTAAATTTATAAACCCTGATTTAAAACTGGTAAGTGAAAACAATGCTATTGATGTAAACAGAATCAGGATTCTAAATGTTAAATGTGGCAAATCAGAAATTGCAGAAATTGCTGCCTTGATCCCAGGCACCTTTTGCCTACTGTTTGTCAAGTTAATGCCCTTCTGTTTGATATTTACTTCTTTGGACATTGCTACCTCACTCCTTTTGCAAAGCCATGTTAGCATTGATGTCATAAAGTAAGCAGAATGAATGTGTGAAATTGCTTGTAAAATTATCAAATGAAATGAATAGCAAATACGATGACTTTTTTTTTAAGTTGAATAAGGAAACTGTCAGCAATGATGCACTCCTGTAATGCTTACTAGAGCTGAACAGTATATATATAAGTCTGTGCAAAAGAGGCAGCTAGGCAGAGCTCGGGATCCTCAAGGCTTGCCATAGTTGCAGAAGAGAGAGTAGCTCTTTCTGCAACTGCCACGTATCACTTCAAAGTATAGTAAGGTAAGATTTATATGAACTACCAGTTATTTATTTGAGAAATCCGAGTGCATTATCTGCATTGTGTTGCCCAAAGTTTGCAATAGAGGTTTCAGCAAATTGGTGTTTTCTTCTGAGGTTATACTCACTGATATTTGGAGTTAAAGACATCATCATTTAAATTTTTTAATGTATTGATTACTTCAACAGAGAATGATCCGAAAAAGGGAGATCAACAGTTTGTGTTGCAGAATTAATTGAAAGAAGGAAGATTAACCATGAGAACATGAAAGACAAGCATCGTAGTAAGAATTTAAATGAGATACACAATTATTGATTTTTATATTTTTATCTCCTTTAGTATCTTCTGTAGAGATATTTAATTAATGTGAGTTTAAAATTACTCACTTCTTAGAGATACTGCCTAAATATGAATCAATGAGGATTAAGTTAGAAGCACGGAAACAAATTCAGTGAGTTTATGTAGACACTGATTTAAAACTGTCCAAGACAGATTGTCACATTGTTACCCTACAGACTGTCACTCCACTGCCCCACTTTTAGATTAGTTTGACTCAAGCAACTATTATTTTCATATCACTGTAAGATCAGAAAAGGAAATTTTATAGCACAGAAGTAAAATTAAAGCCTTTCAACAGTTATTGTGATTATCGTATAAAATTTAATTTAGTCTTGCATCCTATTATGGAATTCCTTAGACTAGAACTGTTGTATTTTACAGAACTTTCCACAAGGCACGTTAGGTAAATTAGATGTAAAATACATCTACCTGAAAAAGTAATTTATTTATTTCTAGAAATTGTTTCTATTTGCAGACAGTTTCATGTCAACAGAAATCTATTTTATTCATTCATATATGTACATATGAAAATATTTCCCTTTTTTACTACTGCAACTTCATCATTTCTATTTTTAAACTGGAAATAGATACAAATGTGACTTTTGAAATATTTTTTTTAAAAATCAGTGAAATTATGCTAGTTAAAATTGTACATAGGTACAAAAGACATCTGTAGTAGAATATATTAGAAAACTAGAAAAATCAGGTTGGTCAAGGAAATAATATTCAAATAAATATCTGATCAAGATTGGAGATGTATATTTGTTACATATTTCTGGTGGTTCAAACTGAGATGTCTTAAATTTTTTCATTTTCATTCAGAAAAAAATGAAAATATTTTCATTAGTCTAATATGCATAGGAATAAAAATTTTCTTTGTAAGATTAGCTTTAGTTTTCCTGCACCTTGACGATAAGTTTCCATGGTTTTTAGAAGTATCTACTGGTGACCTAAATAACTCAGAGCAAATAAAAACTTTCTTCTGATTGGGAAATTAATTGATTAGCTAGCACAAACTAAGAAAATACTATTTTTCTGATCATCTCTTTTTCTCTATAAAACATGTCTATGTTACCAAGAATAAAATTACAATTTCTTCCTTTAAAACTGTAGCTTGTTTAACTTGTCAAGACCTGCTGTTTCTGGTTTGCCTTACACCTAGCAAATACTAAATCTTGAACAAACAAAACTGATTCTAAATTTTTTAAAGAACATATTTGACAGAAGGTTAATAGTTTTTGAAAAAGCTTATTTTATTAATAAGGATTCTCTTACTTGAAAATGTTATAAATTTTAAAAACTGCATTTATACATCTTTCTTGTTAATAATCTCCCAATTTTGATTCTGAAAAATTTAGAAAGAAGCTGAATATGCATTTAACTTTAATCTTAATACTTCAGGAATAAAGTAGCTAGTGGTACTGTTCACATCTCAAAGATCTATAGGCCTGGGACATTAGAGTTAGAGCCAAGGTAAACTGAAATCTCTGAATATCTCTTTACTGACTACAGTGACTCTGAACTATTTTTTAATAAGTTTTATATAAAAGAAAAGCTTTTAGTGTTGGATATTTCATTCTGCCTCAGTGACTTGGGTTTATGGCTAATCTGGACCACAGTTTAATAAAGCTACAGACAGCTGTAAGCTAGGACTATTAAGCAGGGCAAATTTACTTATGTATGGTGTAATAGGCAGACTTTACCTGGTGTCCAAGTCCAGGTTAACTCATTTACAGCCATATCAGCTACCACAGGGGTCAATCAAACCATTTTGAAACGACTACAACAGAGACATTTCCCAAAGAATAGGCAGAGCTTTTGTTCCATTGCTAGAAGCCTATGAAATGTGAAATTATGCATTCTTTGAGACAAACATTGGATGTCAGTGTTGCACCACCAAATTACAGCTCCAAATGAAACAGTGAAAAGAGAGTTCAGTACTATAGTTAGGGTTTTAATAAGACTGGCTACATGACCACTATGGTATATGTTGGTACTACAGCAGGGTATGTTCAAGTGAAGGAGTCAAATCTCATATACCAGGACATTGCACAAGGCAGAAATGAGTCTCCTGACACACCGGCAGTGGCTTCTGGTGGAGAGAGGGAAACTGACTCCATTGCTTAATAGTAAAATCCATCAGAAAATGTTATAGTTATAAGTTTATTTTCCTGGGTTTGATCAATATTTGACTAAGATTTTGATTGTCTCAAGTACTTTGATACTGATACTGAGGTATTCTAGTAAAATATTCATATTATTCACTGAGATTCTTTCAAAAATTTGGCCTCACAAAGTACCAGTAGCAACAGATTCTTCCTAACCATTGGTAAAATGCCTGCCAACAGTCAAGCTTTGCATCTCAAACTATAAGTTATTTTAATACAGATGGAAGAAACAGGTTTCAAAAAAAATCTGCTATGAAGGGGCAGACTACTGGGGCAGAGTAGAAATCCTACAGGAGTAAGATTTTTGATGCAGGAGATTACCTTTCCGGAGGTGTTTATACAGCCCCCTCATTTCCATTGCTCAGTGCAGAACCAACTCTCAGTCTCAAAATGGAGTAATCTGCACCTTCACTACACATCATTCCCTTGTAATTTTCTAAGGCTTCCTCCAGCCCATAGTATATTTAAATTCAGACTATTGTGACAAGGCATTACAATAGAGAATATATATATTTTCACTCAGACTGCCTTATTTTATATATCATTGAACTTCAGTAAGTAACTCCTGCAGTAGAGCCACAGCAGTATGGCACAGATGTCATTTAGTCGGGAGGGTGTTTTTTGACTGGGACTTACTTTGCTACCACTTTACTTCAAGGCACTCGTGTCCTATCTCCCTTTGTTTTTCAGACTGTACCACAAACTTACATAGGAAAATGCCATGGATGGCAGAAGGGCTTTTTCAAATACACAAGTATCAGCCCAAGTACATGATGAAATTATTTCCAGTGACATTTTGCTGATGTGAACTCATTGCAACTTCCGTGAGAAAGAAAGAATGGGGAGCTGCTAATGTGACAGTATTCTTGACAAAGATTTGCTTTGTTTTTTCTCTAGTGAATGAGCTGGGGGGAAAATTGCAGTCACATCACTACCCCCAGTTTTGCAATAGAACAGTATTACAGATCTAGTGCTTGCCATCAGCAGAACACAGAGGAAAGGAGAGAACAGACCTTTATCCTCACATTGCAAAAGATAGTGAGGATGCAGTTGCTCTCAGCTCTCCTTGAGTTCTAAAATACAGACTAGAGCCTAAAGACTGGAACAGAGACTACGTCTTTTGAGTGCCTACCCAAGGCCCTAAAATGTCATCCACTGGACATGGAACCCATCCTAGCAGGCTCTTTATATATATCTTCAAATTTATATCAGCATGAAGAATGTCTCTTCTCGATGTAATTGATTCAGACATATGTAAACAGTGTAACATTTTTCTTTGTTGCCTTACTTCTGTTTTGACAGGCAATGAAAATGAAAAGCATTTACTTTGTTGCTGGTCTCCTTTTAATGATAGTTCAAGGCAGCTGGCAAAATCCTCTTCAGGATACAGAGGAGAAATCAAGGTAAATTCTTGAGATCAAACTTTTACAAATATTTGGCCTGAACTTTGTTTTCTTACAATTTGAAGCCAAATATACTATGATTTAAAGATAGCTTCATGCAGTACTTAGTCTACCAACGGAACTGACAATGTTTTTAATATTGCAAAGCATAGCACAGAAATTTGGGGTATTAAAACAACAGCTACCGTATTTATCCAAGAAAAGTGTGTAATTGTGCAGTATCCAATCTATCATACAGATTCCTTTTACCAGACAGCTAGTGATCAATACGCCACTTGCTTTCACTTTCTGGGAGTAAAACATAGTATTGTTAAAAGAAAAATAAATGCACCTGTAGATTGTATTGTAACCACTGCAGATTAACAAGGTCTCAACTTTTCACAGATCATTCAAAGCTTCCCATTCTGAACCAATAGACGAATCTAGACAGCTGAATGAAGTGAAACGTCACTCACAAGGCACATTCACCAGTGATTACACCAAGTACCTGGACACCAGACGAGCTCAGGACTTTGTGCAATGGTTAATGAGCACTAAAAGAAATGGGTAAGCGTTTTGGCAACATTCATACAGATCGTCATGCACAGAAACAGCCAAAAATCTAGCCAATTCAGTTTCTTGGTATCATCCCAGACCATGGATAATCCTCAAATAAGAAAAGTACTCGAGGAAAATTTATATACACAATCATAGAATCATTTCGGTTGGAAAGGACCTCTAAGATCATCAAATCCAGCCATTAATAGACCATTAATGTATTATTAGAAATGAGAAACATATGCAAAATCAGTCAAAAGGATTTGGTTAAATCAAAGTGTAGTATCTGATATGCCACCTAAAAAAGACTCTCTAAGCCTCTTTGGGGTAGATTGTCTCAGTGAATGAATTAAGTTCAATATGAATAAGATATATAAACATAATGTACAATTCTGGGCCATTAGGCCTTAACAAAACTTTCCTATCATTGGATACTCTAATCCTGATGTTTCATTTTTGAAAACAGAGCTGAACTTTAAGTTTTGTTGACCATTGGATAATTTACCAGTATCACCAGTATAAGCTGGCATGTTTTTTTTCAAATATACTTCGATTAAACTCATGCTACCAAGTTGAGAGCAAGAATAATGTAAAAGTGTGTCAGTCTTGTGTTCTAGAGAAAGTCTGTCCAAAAAGAATCCAAAAATCTATTATATTAATGCTTTTAAATCTCTGTGGAAGTCTTTAAAGTATAAAGTAACAATTTCTACACATTGTATTAATTTAAATTAATATGTCTGAAATTTAATGAATATAATATTAATCTATCAGTCATGGGGGTTACCATAATATTTAAATAACAACCAATAAAAGCTTATGCAGGGTCTGCAGTGTATTGGTAATAATGATCTAATGATTGTGCAATTTCACTACAGCCAACAAGGACAGGAGGACAAAGAAAATGACAAAGTCCCTGACCAGCTCTCAAGGTATTCTGTTTATCACAACTTGTTGTTCTAAACCAGTCTGAGCTCATTTTCAGTTAAACAAGAAAGAAAACAACTAGCATTCTTTACAATGTTACCACAATCAAAGGAATATCAATCAAGTACATTATTCCACGGCTGCTTTTTACAAGGAAAGAGGATATGTCCCTATGTTTTTTATTCCTGTACCTGTGTTCTATAGCTATATGGGATGGATGCAAGGAATGCAACAGGATGAGAATGCATTTCAGGAAAGCACATTTCAAGTTATCAAGGAGAGCAGGGAATAAAATAAAAAAGAAAATCTTAGTATAGAAAAAGGCTGAAGAAAAAAAAAACCAAACACATTTTGTTGAAGAATAAAAAACCAGTGAGATTAGTGAAAGGAAGATGGCCAGGAAAATTTGCAGAGGGCTGATTAAACATGATGCACTGTTCAGCCCTCAGCACTCAGTCCCGTGTCACACAAACTACTTATTACAGAAAGGAGAACACAAGACCTGCTGAAGGCCAGAACTCAGTTTCTTGACTGTGGTTTTGGGAAAGGGCTAGAGAGACTGGAAATTTTAAATTAATAAATAAGAAATTGGGTAAGTGTTTTTGCAAAACAGATTAAAATACCTATATTCATTCTATCATTTGTCAGAAAATCCAAAAAGGATAGCCCAGATCACAAAGATCCTTAAGTTCACACCGTCAATATTAATAACAAATTTGTAATAATGTTTCTGCTTCATTGAAACAGCATATCTCAAAAAAATTAACATTTCATAAAAAATGTTCCAAACAACTCTAGTTAGCATTGCTGATGAAAAGTGCAGATGGTACTAAATTAGGAGGAATGGTGACATCCCAAGAAGAAAAAATAATAGAAACAGCTAGATTTGGGCAGAAATTAGCAAATTCTGAAACAGAAATGCTAGGGAATTTATTAATGGAAAATATTCCATAATATGTCTACTTCTCAGTGTAGTTTGCCTTCCCAAGAGCCACTGTAACATAATTCTGTGTTACATCACAGAAAGAACCACAATGAGGTGTAGAGAGGGAGAAGATAAATGTCTTTACTAAGACGGAGTTGATCAGGCTGGAAAGTTTTCCAAGATTATGACTTGGCCAGAGTGATGATTAAAACGGTGTTCATAAAACAACTCAAAATGTAAATTTGAAAGGAATTAAGTCTGAATAGTTTGGCCCAGAAAAAATGAAGGTGAAGATAGGAGGAGCATCTAACAAAGGGTAGCAAAAAGCATGTCTGTATAATACAATACAATTTCTTGCTCATAGCTAATTAGTCTAGCAAAAGACCATTCCAATACAGCTGTAATTGCTTTCCACGCCTGAACTGAGTTGTTCAGACCTAGTTTGGGAATCTCTGCACAAAACTGTATTGCATTGTACAGGCAATACCTTCAGAACTGAAATATACCAAGAAAAAATATATCAAGACCAATTTGAGCAGCAAAAAGAACCCCTCTCTCTTATAGAAATGCTAGTCTGGCACGTGGGAAATTTCAATCAATAAAGATTGTTAAAAAGTTAAATTCTTATGCGGTCTGCTCCTACAGTGTTGCTCTTCTTTCAGCAATGCAATCTCCAAGCGTCATGCTGAATTTGAGAGACACGCTGAAGGCACCTACACCAGTGATATCACCTCTTATTTGGAAGGTCAAGCTGCCAAAGAGTTCATCGCTTGGTTAGTGAATGGACGAGGAAGAAGAGAGTAAGAATCCATCCATTCCTATTATTAAATTTTGCCTTGTGTTTGGGATTAGAAATCATGTCTGATGAAACTTTGATGGTTTTTTTGATCATTCTTGCTGTACTTCATGGTTTTCTTTTGTATTAGAAGATATTCTGTGGGTGATAGACTACCACTTTACAACATTAAGTTCAAATACAGATTGAAACCTGTTCAGTATGCTGTTACATTCTAAAAGGTCAAGTTTTATTTAAGGTCAACACATGTAAAACTAAACCAGACCTTCTTCCTGTAACTACCGCCTTTCACCCTTCACATAACATTGCTTACAGTCTCCTTAACTATCATTGGGATTATTCAAGTCAGTGTCATCTTAAATTGCCTTCTCTTTTTTTTCCTTTTGAAGTCAATCTTTTCCTCTGCAGTATTTCCAAGATTAAATTTTTCCAGTGTTACCAGCTGTACTCCATGTGCTGATGATCATTCCCAGCAGTAACTAATAACTTCTTTTCCCATGCTCTCAGAGTCTCCCCAAGTTGCTGCTGCCATAACAACTATCATTTGCTATGACTATAACTTATCTTACTTTTTAAGATGCCTCTAATTCGCTTGCTATGGTTCGCAGTTCCCTGGACACAGTGCTCCACTAATGACTTCACCTACCTGTGACTTCTTTCATTTCTATCTTGTTCTCCACATACTCATTGCAGATTTCTCTATCCTATTCACTTCATGTACTCCCTCATGACTTTACATCTTTTGTTGTGATGGTCTTACACTTTGAATGGCATTACCTTCAGTCTCCTGCAGGCACCTTCTGCTCATGTATTTCCAGCTCTGCATGGTGAGGAGCCACTCCCCACCTTTTAACTGTTCAGTACTTATTTGTACCTTTAGACTGTAAGCTCCTTGGGGCAGGGATTTCAGCTCATCCTCCGATTATATATTCTACCAGCTGTAAAGTACGGTGTAAGTCTCTCGCATTACATAAAAATAATAATAATAAATAATAATAATAATAAAATACAATCTGTAAGACAAGATTGTGTGTTGTAGTTAAGGAAGACTAAATAGGTAAAAGTAAGTTTTGTAAATATTGACAATTTCCGGAAGAAAACAGAGTTAAATAAATTAGGTCAGCTATATAGAGAAGGGAAAAGCTGGTACCCCTTCCTAATTATGTTCAGACTTCCACTTGTTTTTCTGTCATGTTTTATTNTCTTTCATTTCTATCTTGTTCTCCACATACTCATTGCAGATTTCTCTATCCTATTCACTTCATGTACTCCCTCATGACTTTACATCTTTTGTTGTGATGGTCTTACACTTTGAATGGCATTACCTTCAGTCTCCTGCAGGCACCTTCTGCTCATGTATTTCCAGCTCTGCATGGTGAGGAGCCACTCCCCACCTTTTAACTGTTCAGTACTTATTTGTACCTTTAGACTGTAAGCTCCTTGGGGCAGGGATTTCAGCTCATCCTCCGATTATATATTCTACCAGCTGTAAAGTACGGTGTAAGTCTCTCGCATTACATAAAAATAATAATAATAAATAATAATAATAATAAAATACAATCTGTAAGACAAGATTGTGTGTTGTAGTTAAGGAAGACTAAATAGGTAAAAGTAAGTTTTGTAAA
>VWZT01002464.1:1017390-1152197 GCA_013397055.1 Pachycephala philippinensis | reverse complement strand
AAAAAAAAAAAAAAAAAAAAAAAGGAACGAAACCTGAGACACTCTAACCACTCAACTGTGCTCAGAGGACAGGTAGTAAGAATCTGCAGTTGCCAGGAAAATACTTTTATAAAGAAAAATATGCAAATTTGAAAGAACTGAGTGACAGCTGCTACTAGCCACATTGAAATGGTTGTCCCAGTGACATAATCACATAAAATAGGGATGTTTCTCTCCTGATTTACAGTTAACACTCTCTTCACAATCCTCTCAAACAGAACTAATGCAAAGATGTGCTACAAAACCATCATGGCATTTCAACTTCATATGCAAAGAAAGAATGAAACTACTTCTGAAAAAAACAACATTTTTAATATATTTGTAGTCAAAAGACACACTTAGTCCAGTAGAATTTGAAAACTCCTCAGTGCTAATATCACTTTTGCCTTCTTTTCTTCACAGCACATTTGAAGTGAGCTACTGAATCCGTGCAAAACTTTATCCAGCACATGTTTTGTTTCCTACAGCTACACATTGAGAAATCTGGAATACATCATTGCACCTGTAAAGTAAACTGTACACATTTTAGTCACGATTTTTTTTATTCTGCAGAGAGCTTAAGTTTTCCATTTTTGCAGTTTGACTCTTCGAAATATTTCTGGAGGAAAGGCTCAAATATATAAACAGATGTCTAACAAAGTCTTGAGTTTTACTGAGGCTAGAGGTCTGAAGAAAACATCACATCTGGCAGGTCCCCCAAGTGTTTGGGAAAGTCAGCCTCAGGCTGAAAGCTGTATTTTCATTCTTTCCTAGTAAGCAGCTCTTTGCAATCATGCAAAGAATACAACGATGAATAAAATCTACGAATACAACAGTGGTGAGCATACTACATGAAGCTACAGCTTCTCAAATTGCACTATGTAGCAGCCACTGCTGGATATTAATTTGTTTAATTTCTTGGCATTTCCTGGTTAATACATATCTGATTACAAAAGAAGAACACCATAGTACACACTTTAAATATTTAGCTGGAGGAACTTTTTTAAGTCTCAGGCTATCACAAAAGACAATCTGACCAAGAACCAGAAGCACGACCATAACAATAATTTTTGGGATCGTGGGTGTTTTGATCAGTCAGGAGAAACTTGAGATTTTTTTTCAAGTTGTAGAGAATCGTAGTTAGGAACTATTGCAACTAAATGGAAAACATGTTCTGCTATACTGACTCTTACTGGATCACTCAGGTGGTTCTGTGCACAGATTTTACAGAGACTGCATAAGTCTCTCTGGCATGACCAGAGTCAGGAGCACTGTAGGTTATTAAAAATTTGATCTGGACACAGGAAGACAGATTTCCAAAGGCACTTAAAATTGTGTTCCCACAGAAACCAGCAGTAGCCAGCCATATGCTTTGACAGTACTGCTCCCTTTTTCTCCTTAGAATTCACCACTGAGAAAGTTTAAAACCTTGCAGATAATCTCTCAAAATAATACTAAACTGCAACTTGGCTATGAAAAGCTACAAAACAGGTACATTTTTTTCACAAGACTGACATAATTTGACTGTGCTGTATTTTGAGACATTGTGATGATAACTACTTAAATGTTTAGGGGAAAAAAAGCACAGATTGGCTGAATTATATATATGTTGTGATTCCTACTCACTAGGAAACAGAAAATTCACCCTGGGGTGGTGAGCAGTGGTGGTGTTTTGTTTTGTTTTTTGATTGTGGATAAGACAAATGGATGCACAGTATACCAGACAGATATTTAAGTGGAGGTGTAAGACATTCTGAAACACTGGTCATGCATCTTACAGCATACGATGATATGCTACTTTGAAAAGTAATGTAAAAGACTGTCATTTCACTGCGATTTTACTTTACAGAAGTGGACTTATTTGTACTCAGAGACTAGTGGTTAGCAAGCTGTGAAATTGCAGCACGTTGGATCCTCCATGGTAAATGTACACTGTGCTACCTGGAGCCACTGTCAGGGCACATTAATGACACTCCTAAGGTAAACTGATACAGCCAGCACAGCGTAAATTCATAACTAGTACCAATGGCTACCTGCAAGGAGAATGGTACACAATAGTGAGCAAGAACAGGTTTGTATCTAGATGAAGTCTGTTAGCTTCCATATAGACATATCTTTAATGTTTCTAAACACTTTGAGTTATACTAAAGGAGACTTTTTTGTCAAAAAAAGCTATTAAACCACTTTCAGACACAGGTTTCTTAAGAAACAGATGCAAAATATTAAATGCTGTGCTCCATCTGCAGAAGTAGAATGAAGGAGCAAGCAGCACAACCTTACTGAAAGCTTTGACACGTACTTTGAAGGCAAGTCTAAGAACATTTGCTATTTCCCTTGACTTGAAATCTTGCTTCAGCATATCATATACTTTTTCTGTTACATTTCTGAACTTGTAAAATACCTGCATCTGTCTCTGGTAACTACTGGTGTTCTGCAGTTAGAGGGGGGAAATTTAACGGACAAACCCAAAAGCACCACTTCTTGGAGGCTAGAGTTCTTAAAGTAATCTAGAAACTCCCAGAGTTTTCTGACTGCCTGGTAACATTCAGATTTTTAAACAATCAAAAGCTTTACAGTTTTGATTTACCGGTTATTCTGTCTTTTCCAACAATTTGTCCTACTTTCACAGCACATACTCAAAATTCTCCTTGGAAGGGAATCCTCATATGTAATAAACAAGGCTCATCTTCAGCACTAAATTTTAAACTTTTGTCCTACACTTCCATTTTCTGGTCTTAATTTTAAAATCCACTTAGCAGACTTACACATCTATCTCCAGTGCCAAACAAATAAATATAAGCCCTTCCTGCAATTTTATCAGTTCTTTCATGACTTGATTGTCAGAGAAACAAGTTCAAAGAGCAGAAACTTTACAAGAAATGCCGGTGTTGTCAAAACATTGGGAGCTTTTCCATCTGCGTTTAAAGGCATTTCACTTCTGGGCCGTTATCTAGTTTCCGACAGAAATCCCACCGGTGTCCCAAGTGCCTCCTCTGCCGCGTACAGCTGTGTCACCGCGCTCCAGGGGTGTGAACTGACGGAGAAACCGCCGCTCAAACCGCAAAGCCAGCAGAAAGCCGGGATCTTGCACAACCCCCAGCGCCTGCCGCTCCCGAGGCAGCCGCCCCCAGCCCCCGCCCAGGCGCCGCTCACGAGGAGAGCCCCGCGGGCAGCGCCGGGACTGCGGGCCCTGGGCGCGCTTGGCTCGGTGCGCGGAGCTGCGCCCCGCCCGCCCCGCTCCGCTCCGCTCCGCGATGCAGGTGGGTGAGGGGAGGGTGGGCGGCAGCGCGGGCAGGGCCTGCGCCGCCGGCGTCTGACGGAACTTCTCCTTTCAGACCTTCCTGAAGTGGCTGCTGGGGATCTTGGGGGTCGCCGTCGTTGTCGTGGTCATCACCGTGCCCCTGGTGCTGCTCACCCGCAGTAAGTGCGCGGCGCGGCGCGGCGGCGACGGGAGGGCGGCGGGGGGCTCGCTGCGGCCGCCGGCGCTCGGCGCATCCACGGCAGCGGGGAAAGTTCTGCGGAAAGTTTGTGCCTCAGGGAACAGGGTCTGCAGAGCTGGAGCTGCTGGGTCCAGGGAACTGGGAGGTGCGGGTGTCTCACCAGAGAGGGTGGGGGGCACGAGGACAATTAAAAAGTTTCTTGAGTTTCCTGTGTGCGCTGGTAATAGTTAGAAGCATTGTCATTTTCAGCATTTTCTGTTCTTATTGTGGCCAAAGACTCTCGAACCAGCAGTAAAATGCAATTACTCATTTTTCTAGGGTGTATTGAGAAGGTACAGTTATATTCCCTCTCATTTGCTTTGTTTGCACAACTTTTGTTAATGCCTTTGAGTGAAATTATATAAACAGCACAGTTTCAGAGGTCAGAAAAGTAGAGGAAGATTTGGAATGTGGTTTTGGACTCTGACCAGTTAGCACTTTCCAGGTTGCCCTTGTAGCTCTGGATGTTAATGTGAAACAGCATTAAATCCCGATCAAGCAATGCATTGCTTTCAGCTGGTAGGAGAGAGCTGCTCTCGTTTTGTGTTCTTACGATTAACAGCTGAGCAGTCATGACATGTATAATCGGCACTGCAAACTCTAAGGGAGTGTTCTCTAGACTAGACCTGGGTCCGAGAGGTGCACCCCAAAAAGATTGAAGATGTGTATGCTGGTCTTGACAATGTGTTCAGAAATCGCTTATGTGCACACAAAGTTCTGGGCGTTTTGTTGTGTCAGTTAAAGAGGTGGAGCTTGTGTCACTGGTGCTCGTGTGTCATAATTTACATTTAACTGTTTTGCAGTTTAGCTCTATTAATATTAGTATCAATATCACAGTCATTTAAAACTAGATTTTCAAAGTCCAGATATCTGAGTTACATACCTTCTAGGCTAAAACTTCCATCTGTGGATGCTGAGTCTATTTTCTCTTATTTTTGGGCAGCTTTTTGCCACTTATCTCAAAAAAAAGCAGATTTTTGAGGTGACAAGAAATACTCTGAATTTCACAAGTGGGGAAGAGCAAGAGAAAGGGTCTTGATAACTTATCAGATGGATGTGTGCAGGCATAACACCTAGTGAAAGAATTCAGTATGCAGGCCTGAACTCTGCTGAAGAGTTGGTACTTGTCTATCTTCATGCCAATGCCATGTCTTACTGTGAATAAAGTGGGTTTTCTTCTTTCATAAATTGTAGCATAGGAATTCTTTTGCTCTAGAAGTGGCTGCAATTCAAGATCAGTCATTCAGCTACATAGTAAAGTCATGTAACTTCAAAGAAGCATTTCTGTTCAATGATACACAGAATACCACCATGCTGTCAGCCTTGGCTGGCGTCCTTTTGGTTGTAAAAGAGCAGAACAGTGTGTCAGACCTTTTACTATTGGTTCAAATTAACGCATAGGAAATTACCTAACACATCCAGGTAGTTCAGTAAGTCCCTCTGGGTAAAATAAGGATTGAGATGGAGTGATCCCAGTTCAAAAACTTGAATTCCTGTGTCTTCACAAATCAGGCCAGCAGTAACATCTGAACAACTGTGACCATTGTAATTTGGGAACTGCAGAGTTCTTTTGAATTTTTGACTGAAGGGTGCTAAACAGATGTTTTCTGTTAGCTGAGAGTGTAGAGGTGGTGTATTCATAAAGTAGTAATTTATAGGTTAGAGCACTTAATCACTGGCAGTTTTATTATATGGCTTTTATGAACAACCACAGGACACGTGAGTCAGCTGGGCATTCCTCTTGGGCTGTACAGGTGATTGAGTACAAAATGAAAGTGGCAAAATTGCTTTGGGAAGGAGCAGCTCACGTAACTGGGACTGTGTGAAATCAAAGTCTGATCTGATAAAAGTCCTTGTAATTGCAGTAAAATAGTTTTTATTTCATCTCAATGGTTCAAGCAGTGTACAGGGAGTGAATATGATGATTATTGATAAAAACAGAGAATTTTGAGTTTGGAGTTCTTACCTTTGGTCTGCAGATGTTTTCCCTGCCGTGCTTCTCAATGTACTTTCATTTTGTAAGCTTAGTAGTCATGCAGCACATAATTAGTTTGATAAATGGTCTCCAGCACTGTGAAAGGTTGTGAAATTTTGCCACTCCATCAGAGTTCTGGCTTGTTGGCTGTCCTGTAGGCCTGGAAAGGGGAACGTCTGCTTCTTCTCTTGCAGACACTTAGCATGGACAAATAGTGCAGACTTAAATTTGCAGAGTGGTTCCCTAATATTTGGGGTGCAGCCCTTCACCATTTACCTTGAGGGTCTGCTGCCAGAACTCTGTACAAAATTTTATACATTTCATGTAGACCCACTGCCTATTTTGACACCTCATTTTATATTTAATAACCACATGGGGCTACTTGCATCAAACAGTTTAATTTCAAAACAGCCTTGGGGCTTGTATTTGAAGTCTGTTGATTAAAGCATTGTTGTGCTTTGAGGAGCTATCCAACAGGTGACTACAGTAACAAGTTGTTACCCTTAAAGCATGATATATTATACAAATATTTTGGTCTGTCTGTTCATGATTCACCAATTTGCTTACACTTCTCACATTGTTTTTTTTTCTTCTCTAACCTTCCATGCAAAAGGCAGATTGAAACATCCCATATCTATATATACCTTTACCACTTCTCTAATTGCAGTTCTTGTTCCAGCTGGGCAGGAAGGCCGGGAGTGGGAGGATGAGGAGCCACTGCTGAGAGCAGGAAGGAGACAGTGCAATATTTACTGTTATTCTGCTGCCATGAGCAAGTCACAGACAGCCTTACAGTGAGGGTCCCATACAACTGTCTGTCCACAAACCAGGTTTCTTCACCCACAGGTTCAGTTCTCCAAGGGTGAGAGATATTCACTAAATGAGAAGGATCATCACGATTAGATGATACTATGCATGTGCTTTTGTGGACTTTTGATACAAATGTGCCTACAAGAGGCTGGAAGAGCACAGCAGGTCCTGGGGAAGTTAATCACATTAAGGTGCCTGAGCATTCTTTGTGAGTCTGAAAAGACAGGGAATGGAAATGTTTCCCTTCTACTTGTCCTTGACTTATGGAACTGTCATTTAACTCACTTATCTACCCTAATTCAAATGTTGAGTAATGTAATATAGAACATCATTATCAACAGTGGATTGCTATCTGTAGAACAATTCTGCTGTTCTTATTTCCTTGCTTTGCATGAGATGGGGTAAATTTGAGAGGGATTCCAGAGCTATTGATTACCAAGTTAATGATTAAATCCCTCCAGGGAAGCAGCCCCATGGAGGAGCTCTTGGATGAACAGCTGCGGGAGGTGTCACAGCACTCACTCATTGCTTATGGTCTCTCCTGAATGTCCTGTATCAGCTCCTGGGTATTGGATAGAATTCTGGATGAAGTGAACCTTTGGCCCGAGCCAGAAAAGTAGTTTTTACTTAATTTTTTGCTGGAAATCTCTTTCAGTGCTCTGTCACATAGGCAGTAACTGGGGGCTGGAATGTACAGGAGGGGGGAAGAGTTACAGAAACATGTTGGAAGAGAAATGGGGAAACAGCAGGTTTGGAAAAACTAGCCTGAAATGTCTCTTTTTCTGACCACTGAATCATCCAGGATTCCCTTGCATCTCTCCCGCTGCTCCTAAATTACATGCTTTGGTTGCAGACCATTCTTGCTCTTGTTCTGCTGTCATTTTAAAATAGCAATAACCATTCACCTTTTCTGGTTTTTATTATTTCTCTATCCCTTTCTCATTATTACTCAACATCATGCTTGCACTCATCTTTCCCTTTTTGTGTTTTTTTCCAGTCTCTCTTGGTAGTGGTGAACATGCAGTAAAGCTTCCAATGTTATTCCTTTTAGTTTTCCATGGTTTAAAGTCAGTTAATTTCTTGTGCATTTTTTTTTTTTAATTACACATGTAAATTAGTAAAATGCACGTTGACACCGGGGAATAACAAATACATATACCAGAAGTAATTTGTCAACACAGTTCGGTTTTGGTATGGTGATATGTCATGCATTAAACCTTACACAATAGTTAACTTCTTGTTTGCATTGCACCTTTCCTGGTTTTGTCTGGGAATCAGGTGATTTTCTCCTGGTAGCTGGTACAGTGCTCTGTTCTGGATTCAGTACGAGAATAATGTTGATAACACACTGATGTTTTGGTTGGTGCCGAGTAGTTCCTGCTCTTAAGTGGTGGACATCAGCTTCCCAGGCTCTGCCAGAAAAGAGGTGCACAAGGAGCTGGGAGGGAGCATGGCCAGGACAGCTGACCTGATCTGGCCAAAGGAATATTTCATAACATAGAATGTCATGCTCATATAAACAGGGGGGTTGGCTGCGAGGTGCCCATGACGGGCTGGACATGGGTCAGTGGGTGGGGAGCAAATGTATTTTGCATCACTTGTCTTTCTAGGGTTTTATTTCTCTCGCTCTCCTTTTCGTTGCAAATATTATTACTGTTATTAGGAGTATTATATTTAGTTTTATTTTAATCATTGAACTGTTCTTATCTCAGCCTATGGGTTTATCTTTTCCTGATTCTCCTCCCCATCTCCACTGAGGGCGAGAGAGAAAGGAAGAGAGTGGCTGAGTGGTACTTAGTTGCCAGCTGGGGTTAAACAATGTCAACACCTCACACCTGCAGAAACCAACTCAATTTTTCTCTTAAGAGAGGGTAGCACATTAATAGGAAATTCCAAAATTCAAACAGAATGATTTATCAACTTTGTGTGAGTACTACTTACATAAAAGGTTAAGAGCCTTCTTTGCAGAAGGACTTACTTATGGTTTTACTGTTGTAACAGGGGTGTTATGATGTAATTATTTCCAGTATATCATTATGACAGTGGAAATATATATCTACTGCCAGGAGTAAGACCAGGGTAGAGATGAATCCTAGAATCATTAAGATTGGGAAAAACCTCCAAGATCATCAAGTCCAACCTTCGATTGAACACCACTTTATCAACTAAGCCATAGCACATTGAGTCATCTCTTGAACATTTGCTGGAATGGTGATTCCACCACTTTCCTGGGCACTCCTTTCCAATGCTTAACCACCCTTTCAGTGAAAAAATTCTTCCTGATGTCCAACATGAATCTTCTCTGGCACAGCTTGAGGCTATTTCCTCTTGTCCAGTTACTATCTGCTTTGGAGAAGAGCCCGACCCCCACCTGGCTACAGCCTCCTCTCAAGTAGTTGTAGAGAGCGATACCGTTCCCCCTGATCCTCCTCTTCTCCAGGCTGAGCACCCCCAGCTCCCTCAGCCACTCTTCATAGGACTTGTGCTTCTCTGGACACATTCCAGCACCTCCATGTCTGTCTTGAATTGAGGGGCCCAGAACTGGACACAGCACTCGAGGTGTGGCCTCACCTGTGCCCTGTACAGGGGTCAACCACTGCCCCGGTCCTGCTGGACGCACTGTTGCTGATCCAGGTCAGGATGCCTTTGGCCTTCTTGGCCACCTGGGCACACACTGGCTCAGGTTCAGCCTGGTGTTGACGAGCACCCTCAGGTTCTTTTCCACTGGTCCACTTTCCAGCCACTCTGCCCCAGCCTGTGGCACTGCCTGGGTTGTTGTAACCCAAGTGCAGGACCCGGCACTTGCTGAATTGGCCTCTCCCCATCGATCCAGCCTGTCCAGATCCCTCTGCAGAGCCCTCCTGCCCTCCAGCAGAGCAACACTCCTGCCCAACTTGGTGTTGTCTGCGAACTTAATGAGGATGCACTCAATCCCCTCGTCCGAAGCATCGGTAAAGATTATTAAACAGAACTGGCCCCAATAATGAGCATTGGAAGCCAGTCATTTGGAGTTTAGAAAAATAAGTCTGTATGTGGAATTGTCAAAAAAGAAAAATAACAAGAAAATTCATTCTTTGCAGCCTCTCTGAGGAACCTAAGAGTGAAAGAAGTGGTTTTGGTAATCCACTGACCTGTATAAAATCTTCAAAGCCAATACAATGCTCTTAAATGTCAACAATTACTTTATTTTGTCAAAATAAACCTGTTTGACCCTTCTTTTCAAATGAAATCTGAACAAGAAGAACCAAAATTTGGAATTCGATGTATGTTGAGTATCTTTGGTTGGTGGCACAATGTGGATGAGTAAGAATATACTGGTAATGGCCTACCTTGTAGATTAGGAAAATGCTTCAACTAGAACTTCTATGACTGTACCCTTACAGCTTGGCGTGTGTTTTCATATTCAGAGACGATGTGGAAGGTGTTGACAGAAAATGAAATTTTAATTTTATACATAGCCAACAAATCTTAATAGTGGCCTGATTTTTAGTAATGAGACCTTAGCAAAATATGTATGTCACCAGGGAGAAAAACATTCATCAGTTTGGAAAAATCCCTAAACCTGTTCATCAGCCACCTGTCTTAAATTGCTTCTTCTTTTCCAAGGGAGAGTTTTGTTGCTTTCTGAAGCCCTTCTGATTGAAAATGACACTTTCTCGATTAGGAAGAAGTCATATTCCCAGCTAGACAACTGTGTATGAATATTAAATACCCACTTGTTCATAATCCATCAAATTAAATATTCAGCTAAATAAATAACCTGAGAAATTAATATTCTCACAGAAACTTCAAGAGCAATAAATCCAGCCTAGTAATTTTTTTAAAGAGTCACCTTTCAGATGGAATTGAGCAAGCATTTTTTTAACCTTTTCTGACTTTAGATACAATGATTTTAGACTAAAATCATTGTATGTTAATGTCTCTTGACTTTTATTGCAGCGGTAGTTGTACAGTCAGTGCTGTATATATACAGTTTTCTTATTGTTTGGAAATAAGAGTAAAGCTGTAATAGCTGATATAAATGTTTTCCTGTGATGTTTCAGATGTCACATGCATCCAACACGCAGAAAGATAACCTGCAAAAACTACTGTGTACCCCCAAGGGATTTGTTCTCTTTTTCTTCTTCAGCATAGTGAAAGAGGAGGCAGTCTGTTTTAAAAGTGTCTGAACGACTGGGGCTCTCAGAATTGATAGGGGCAGGTTAGCATCTTGGTTGATCAGTCACCACGTCTGTACTTGAGTATTTTTATCAGTTGCTTTTATTCTAGTCTTTTGATTTAGCTGGCTGAAATTAAAATTCCTTCCTTCCTGGACCCTGTAGGTAAAAGGGTAGATGCAGATAGATGAAGGTAGATTTTAGGTTTCCATTAAAAAAAAAAAAAGGCAGGGAGGATGCAGGGGGAGAATTGCACACCTGAATTTAAAATCTGTAGTCTTTGTTTTCAGAAGAAAGCACAAACACTCACAGACTGAGTTGTTGTTGTTGTTGTTATCGTTATCACTTTTCATACTTTGGAAAAAGTAGCTTGTGCACTGCAGGCAGTAAGAAAAAAATACTTTACATAGAAGCTGACTGCAGTGTGCTGAAGCTGATGACCAAACTCATTAGCTTAACTAGATTCAAAGTTTCGGTTGGTCTTTTCAGACTAACCCAGTTACTTGGCTTTAATTTTCCAGTCAAAATTGTAATGCTAAAATAAACTTTAAGATACCGTGGTGAAAAACAAAGCAAAAGAGGGATAAATATGTAATCAATTATTTCATCATAATCTTATCAGGAGGTGTTTGTTACTTAATTATTTTTTTATTAGACCTTCCCTGAATATTAAATTGCTTCTCAGATTTTTAGGTTTTTTGTTTTTTTTTTTTTATTTGAGGCATTTCTGAAATCTGAGTTTAAGGATAAGCAAATTATTTACAATTGCAACTAGTATTAGCAGTTGGGGCTCTGCAGTGAACTTCCCAGAGTGAGCACAGGGAGAAAGGCACTAAGATCAGTGCTTTTCAGCTTTTGAGGAGTACATGTTTGCTGAGGTAAGAGAGCCAGAGGCCTTCTGGTCATTTTTGTCAAAGTCAAAAAGGTATTTTCATTTGCATAAGTTTGAGTAATCTCCCTGACACTCCTTTATTTTATGCTTGCTGAATTTACCTTGCAATAAAGTTTTATTGCCTTCCCACTGCTACTACTTTAGAGATGGTTAAACACTTTAATAACCAGCAACAAAAACCCACTTAGTAGCCAGGTTAAGAAGCTGGGGTGGAACAATTTGCAGCAACATCAAAATCTCTCTCCTGTCTGTTTCTTTCAGAAGAGACCTCTTCAGGAATAACGTACACTCTACAGAATTACTTGAACAATGACTATAAGTACAAAACATATAATTTGGAGTGGATTTCAGGTAATTCATTTATACATACAATTTGAATGTCAAGAAAATGTACTACCTTCACCAATGTACTACCTTTAGTTACCTCATGCTGAGGTGACTACTGTATTCGGAAAAAAAAGGCAAATTATTTAATGGTACCATGATAGAATGGTGCGTATCTCAAAGAGTTGATTCCTTGTTTCCTTTATAAACATTCATGGCAAGCTGTATTCTCCTACTGCTAAAAGAGCATACTTACTTCTGTGCTTTTGGGTAGAAGCATGTTACCCTCTGAGGTGTGTCAGCTTCCCATGCATCGGGCTGCCAGGGAAAAGAGAGATACAGGCTGCTTTTCCTTTTGGGTATGCCTAGTGCCCCAAGGGAAAGAGATGCTAGAAGGTGGATGCTGTGAGCCCCAGGACTACATTTTTTGAGCATTCTTGTGCTATAAGCATCCTTTCATCATAGAACAAGGAAACACAACATTGACCAGATTTTTGAATTTTATTTCCTGCTTAAAAACATAAAGGGAAAACAGACGTAACTGATGAGCATTTTGCTCGCTTTTTATTGTCATCTCTCTTGCACTTTTAGGAAACCAGTATCTTCACAAAACAGATAATGGGGACATCCGATGTATCAATGCTGACGACGGAACATCCTCAGTAATCCTGGCAAATACAACATTGGTATGTTGACCTATGTGTAATATATGCAGATATTGGGAAAGGTATTGAATTTCGTATTTTGTTCTGCGTAATCTTTGGAATCAGTGCTTAATGTGTTTCTTTTGCCCTTCCTTCGTTGACAGGATAAGTACCAGGCAAGCACAGTTATACTGTCTCCTGACCAAAAGTTTGCTCTTCTGCAATACAGCTATACAAAGGTACAAGTGCACTTTACATCTGAGGGTGAAACTGGGAAAAAAGGTTTGAAAAAACTGAGAGGCTGAGAGAATGTGAGGGAAATGCAGGAGGATGGATGAATGTGATGGATGTCTGTAAGGGAACAGTCAAGTTGAGCAGGCAGGAGGAGAAGAGACTGGTATTATCTGTGAGCTTGGCAGAAGAGACTTGACTGCCTGAGGAAAAAAGGCATCTGGATGAAATGTGGATGGAGAGTTATCACAAGGAGAACAAGGCTGGATGGTTTATCTGGGAAGGCAATCTAGGAGAGTAGATAGGCATGGCTGTCTCAGGAGTTGTGTGGGTAAGGAGAAGTGATGAGTAGATATGCTGGTATACATCTGCTTGTGTGTGTATGCTATATATATATATGTGGTTGTTACATTGTGGTGGTAGGAGGTAAGCGTTTAAAACTGAGGTGAATGAAAAGCTGCATGTGCTTAAAAGAAGGCTTGTGCTTGGAGTGGGCTTGTGTCCCTGTTCCCTCCTGTCAGCAAGCACATGAAGAGCCTGCAGCAGAATGCCTCATCCTGGCATGGTGCTGAACCGTGCAACAAAGGTCAACCCACATTTATGCCAGGTGGCATGAAAACCTGGCTCTGTGTGCCAATTGAGAAGCCTAATGGAGGTGATCATTTGCTCTGCAGTTTCTCAGTGCACTGAGAAACCAGTAACTTTGTTGTTCTTTCCTTTTTTTTTTTTAGAGAGCTGCCTGTTTTGTTTGTAAAAAGTTCAGTGCTGACTTGTGCAGCGTACAAATACTTGAGCACTGTGTCACTGAGCACTGTCTACATGTCCTGGCCTTGCAGTCCCAGAGTGGCTCTTGCACTGTGCCAGACACAGGCTGTGCACTCGGTCGTCAATTTTTTTCAGTTTTATCTTTCATGCTGCATCTTACTCAGCCAGTTACCTTTTGTCTTTTTGAATTGTTCAGAATGACTTGACTTTTCACTACATCATTAAGAGGCTGCAAAATGCCTAATATTTTACCAGTCACCCTACACATCCCCTCTACTTGTAATTTACTGCTCTGCAGTATTTTATTTGTTGCATTCATAAGAGTTAATTTTGTTTTAATGGTGAAGCAAGATCTTTTAACCTTTATATAACAGTGTGATTGAAAGTTCTGTTATTATTAATCTTTATTGCAAAAAAACAGAGTAACAAAATGAATCATGAGGATGTAGACACTTGTTATGTAATAGCCATCTGGCTGTGTAGTACTAAGTTGTTGGTTTATATCTCCATACAAATATCCAAGAACCCTTGTAGAAGGTAGCATTATTGCAACATGTCAATGCTGTGGGCTGCATCAAACCTCTCCAGCCCCACATAGTGAACATGTTTAAATGTGTCTGCACTATCATCATCATAATCCTTCTCTCTGTTAAGTGCCCACAGAGCGATACAGATTTCAAGAGGCAGATTTCTCAGAGAAGGGTTTTATTTCTGTGACAATATGAATAGGAATAGGTCACCCTGATACTGGAGGAACTGCTACAGACATACTGCTGGGACTTGTGAGAACTACTATAAAATAAGACACCAAGTTAAATAATACAACATGAAAAATGAGAGAGAAAATAGCAAATGAGCCAGTAAAGCACAAGGAGGTGGATTAACTGCACACTGATGATAGTCTGCCATGTAGCTACAAGGATGTCTGAAAATCTGCAGCATCTCTGGCATCTGTACCTCTGTCCTTAAATCAGTCAATGGCCTCTGTCGTAGTATTTAAGTGATGACCCCAGAGTAAAATTCTTTAGCCTTTCCTTAAAGCTGGTTAGAGATCTGTTACCCTTGTATGTTCATTGTGTTCTATCTTGAGAAAAATCATGAGGAGGGTTTTAGGGGTAATTCAGACTGCAAGAGATATGAAGCCTGGTGAGATTTATTTTCTTAATGTTAAAATAATTCTTTTGCAGTTGTGGAGGCATTCCTTTACAGCTTCGTATCACATCTATAATTTCAGTAGCAGGTCAGTAATCTTTGCACATAAGATGTAGCTTTAACATTCTTTTGCAATGAAATGTCATTTCACTGATTTCTCTTGGCTGCGTTTTGGTTTTGTTTTTCCAGTTCCATCTTAGATGACGGACTACTACCTAATGATACACAGTATATATCCTGGTCACCTGTTGGTCATAAACTGGTTAGTAAAGATAAGTGAAACTTACATAGACAGTCATTTTCATACACGTGACATAGAAACTCACGTTGTCTGTACCCTTGAGGTTTTGGGACTTTCCTACTGCTTAGGTAAAGCAGCTGAAGTAGTTTCAAAATTGACTACTGTTGCTGGAAAGACTCCAAAGTCCCTCTGTGTGTTTTGTTTTGTTCTTTAATGAAAATGCATTCCTGAAAATAACTAGTAGCCCCAGTAGTCATGAAATGCACAAATGCGCAGGAACTTGGTGTTTTTACAGTTGCAGACAGTAGCTCATCCCTTTCAAAGACAGCAGCATTGCAATTGTCTATTTAATCATCACTGTGATTTTTATCTCCTAATTACACAATAATCAATGAAGTTCTACTTGATGGATGCATGTAATGGGATTAGAGGATTAAAATCTGTCTTGTACTTTCCCACTGTTGTTTTCTTCCTCCCCTCCCCTCCAATCCATGTCAGTGGTGACAACCACCACATTTGCAAGGCTTGTGCCTTCCCGGTGGTGAGTGTTGGACTGTCACAGGAGAATGTGGTGTTTATTTATTCTTACTGCTTGTAGCATGTGAATTATAAAGACCAATCACAGAAGCAAAGGAAGTTGAAAAGAGCTTTCTGCATCTCAGAGCAAAGCTCTGGAATAAAACTGTCTTGTTCAGTTATTGGAGATGAAAGCCAGGGGTGATTAGAGAGGCAGGCGGGTGCAAAAAACTAGAGTTCTGAGTCTTTGCAGATCTGTTGGCAGCACTGAGACCCCAGTGAATGTTTTACCAAAGCCCTGATAGTTTTCTTTGAAAGACAAATTAGTGGCAAACAATTCCTGATGAAGGAAAATAAACTTGTATTTGGCAGAAAATGAATTGCAAGATTTTCAAAACTTGATACAGTAGTCATGTCACTTTTCATAGTTGATTTGGTTTTTTGCATCTAGGCCTGAAGTTAGGTCGCTACCCCTGATCTGTACTAGTATTTGTATTAGTAGTTCCAAGTTTGTTAAGTATCAGTGCTGTTTGGTGAAATGCAGCTTTTAAAAATGGTTTTTGTCATCTCGTGTAAATTGCCCAGTAGATGAAATAAAGGAAGTAGGATTTACTGTAATAGTAATTGTTATCACAATGATGTTTTGCAGGCATATGTTTGGAATAATAATGTTTATGTGAAAGCTTCACCAACAGCAGAACCTGTGCAAATCACTCAAAACGGAGAAGAAAATAAAATGTTCAATGGAATACCAGATTGGGTTTATGAAGGTAACTACATCAAGCAAGTTTTACTTTCCATTATGATGTAAAAACTTTGGTTTATTGTAGTTATTACCTCATTCCTTACCATTGAAAAATGCAAATTAATCGAAATGTGTATTTTAAAAGAAACATGCATCCTTATCTGAGCTTAATACCTGGCTAATGTGAGGATCTAAGAATGGAAATGAGTTTGCCTAGCTTGCATTGCGCCACTGGAAATCTTAGTGTGAATTAGCTTCACATCATAGATCATAAACATTGATCTCATGTCTCATTTCAGAACTCCAACACTGTGCAGCTTAGTATCTGAACTTCAATTAAAAAAAAAAAGATTAAAAACTAATGAGAACAGCACCTAGGATAGAAGAGCCGACTTATGAATTATAACTTAAATATATTTGCATCTCTTTCAGAGGAAATGTTTGGCACCCATTCTGCTCTATGGTGGTCTCCAAATGGCAATTTTTTGGCATATGCAGCTTTTAATGATACAGAAGTTCCTGTTATAGAATATTCCTTTTATTCTGAGGACACCTTGCAGTATCCAAAGACCATTAAAATCCCATATCCCAAGGTCTGTGTTATTTATTAAACATGTTTGTTCTGTAGTTTCATTAAGAGAGTAGTCTCATTTAATCAGTTCCTGCTAATGAAAATATTGTCTGTCTCTCCTCAACAGCTTGCTGTGATTACTCTTTCTGAAGTCAACAGCATCTGGCAATGTTAAAGTATTTTATTATCTCCAGGGGAAAGAAAAAAGAGAGAAAAAAGTATGATTTAAGGTTTTGTTGTTTCACCATAAAATTTGGAGGTAGTGAGTAGATGTTGAGATAAAAAAGCTCTCAGGGAGTTGAGTTAATACAAAGCATTAGGCAGATGTACATTAGGTTAGGGTTGTGCATGGTATTGATAATGGAATCCTCTTCAGCTAATCTAGCATTTTCAGTTTCCTGTATTGAGAGGAAAAGGAGGAATCTGCTGAAGGAATTTCTTTGCCCACACCTAAAGCTCTTCCAGTTTTAGCTGTGAGAGTGAAACCTTTAGTGCAAGGAGGTCCTTCTCCTTCCCTCTCCTCTCCATGTGAGTTTATGTCCACTGCTTGTGGCACAGTTGGTGCTGGGCTGAATGGGGTGAGAGTCAGAGTGCAGAGTGCTCCAGCTGGTTCCTTCATGCACTCCACATGGGGAGGGTTTCATGTTTATTACAAGACTTACCTGTGTGAAGTTATTTGACCTTATACAGGATTTTTATTTATCTGAGCAATGCACTTAAGACATAAAGCAAGTACAAATTACACTTAGAGTACAACAGCTGCCCTACCCTGCTAAGTGCCAGTACAAACATGTTCTCATAGCTGGGCTCCATAACACGCTCATTCCATTGCTGGGAAGGAATAGATGGGTTGAAATCATCTCAAGCCCATCACTTTTAGTTCTTTCTGTTCACCCCTGGGTTTTTATACTCTCTTTTGGCTTAAGGCACGAACATATGTCCCCCCCGCCCCGCCCCAATCCGTGATGGTCTGGCCATCCCAGGAAGATATTTCACTCTTGATTAACGGGGCAGGACAGCTGATGCAGCCAGCTTATTGCTCATCTGGTATGGCTGCCTGGTAGAAAAACTGCCCTCTTTGTGCCAAGCTCAGCATTCTCTGCGGCAGCCGTCATCAGTCACTCCCTACCCTTCCCAAAGGTCCTGGAGCACATGGCCTTTGCCTGTGCCCGTGGAGCATCCCCCAGAGGGGTCACTGACAGCTGCAGTCGCTCTGTCCTGAGCATGGCCCCTGAGAGGAGACAAAGGTATAGAGTGAATTGTCAGTCTAAATGACACTTTTTCTTACAAACCCCTTTTGTTTGGAATATTGCTGACTTCTGGAGGTGGATCAAGTACAGCTACCTAACGGTTACCATGAGGACTTGGCTAGTTAACTACAAGAGAAGCAGCCCTTAAGTGACACAGCTCTTTTGCTGTCAGCAGCATTACATTAGAGATGGTGGAGTACATGCTGCAGTCACAGCTTTGATTGTGATATAGGCAGCTGTGATATGATTAGTTAATGTAAGGTGCTGCTTCCATGGAGAAGCACTTTCCTGTGTGTTAGCAATGGATTTGATTCTCTGCTATGTACCGTGTGTGGCATGTAGGATGAGATCTGGTCAAATACAGCAAGCCCTGTGATTGTTTCTAAATATAGTAGTCTTTCTTATCTAGAAATGCATAACTAACACTTGTGTGTGAAAAATACAAAGGGTAATTTATGTATCAATCTTAAAAACTGCATTTAGGAACTTGTCTTTTCACGTGTTTGCAGTTGGCTGGTTTTACCTTCCTGTCTGTAGTAACTTATTCATCTATAATTTCAAACACTTATTTCACCAAGAATATCCTCTCTTCAAAAGTACAATGAAAAATTTTATTTTTAGGCAGGAGCTACAAATCCAACTGTACAATTCTTTATTGTGGATACCAGATCGCTTCCAGATTCCAGGCCTGTTGAAATTTCTCCACCTGCAGAAATAAAATCAGGGTGAGAAATTTTGGTTAAATATTTGATATTTGATTGTTTCTTTTGATGGGAGAGGAGGAGCTTTTCTATGTGACCTCCCTGTATTCAGTGTATGTGGCAGTTTTTCCCTGTAACGTGGCTCTGGTAGCAACAAGATTTACCAGAGAAAATCTGCACAGAGATTATCCTCCTAGTGATTATATATAGATGGCATATTCCATGTATGTTATATTCAGAATGTGACAAGTTCTTGGCTCATCACATTCAGTGGAGTCTAACTATGGTGAAGTCATTTCACAGTACAACTTTAATATGAGCAAGTTTTCGTATAATCAAATTATAATATATGTATTCCAATTCACTGGGGGGAAAAAACCCAACAAAACAAAACCTTAATGGTAAGTGAAGATTTGATTTCATTGGAAGCAGACTCCTTGCTAAGGCAAGGTATCATGGTTGTCTTCAGATTTATGCTTAAAATGTTTGTTTTCTTTGGGAAGATGGTGAAAATCAGCACCTCTCAGAGTAAATGGAAAATTGTATTCCTCAAAATGCCACTGGAAATGCACAACATGATATAAATGTATTTTGTAAAGAGCAGCTACATCAATTTAAAGTGCATGCACACAATTTGGTATCCCAGATCTTGGGTTTTGTTTTTTTCTTTATAACAGTATAGTGGAAATGTTTTAGAGGTTTGCACTTACAAACATGATGGGTATGAAAGCACAGGTTATACTGATAAACCAGAAAAAAACAAAGGTCTGTTAGCTTATGCATAAAACCAGCATTTTATACACGGGGGCCAAAAAGCTATAACTGGAAAATCAGTGCTGTTCCGTTTCAGTCCTCACCACAGTGTAACATCCATGTGTTAACAGAGACGCAAGCTCTTATGAATATGTTGTTCTTTATCCTTCCGTTCCAGTCACACTGCAATAGCTGCATGTTAGAGAGCTGTCGTGCCTTGTTTTCCTCCGAATTTCAGTGCCTCAGAATTAAAAGTCCTTTACATTTTGCTCAGTACTGATTAAAATCTATGCTGTCTTAGAGCTACGTTTTACCTTTTGTTAACACCTTATGGAAGTTGGTGTGAGGAGAATAACTATCAGCTACCTTCCAGCCTCATACCCACCTCAACAGAGGCGTGAGTTACGTGGAGTTCATCCGTTTTTAAATTAATTTAACACTCTGGTAGTCAGGATTAATACAAATACGAGTCTTGAATGATGAGTTCAAGGATCAAAACTCACTCCTCCCAGTGGCTGATCCAAATAATGGTCAAGTCTCATCATATGAGTCCTGCAAAACTTGAGGTGGCCAGAATGAGTCCTGGGGAATTTTGCAAGAGCAAAGGTATATGAGTAGGAAAAGGTGAGCAATGTGCAATGTTGCTGTTGGGTAGTTTTTCTTCTGGAAGTACGAAGTATTGAATATGTACATTGTGTTTATATGTATACCACTGTATGACAGCAAAGGTTAGTTTTTGTGGTGGAAAATTCTATTTTTCCTTCCATGGAGCTAAATTTGGGGCAAAATTAAATTTGAGTTGGTGGCATACTTCATTCCACCTGCCTGGTTGGGAATGTCAAGGGGCAGTGCCCCAGCAAATGTTTGCCTGTTACAGCACTATCCAGAGCTTGGAAGAGCAGCAATTTTACCCTCACATTTGAAGGGGGCACAGCACACTTATGTTGCAGAGGAAGAGTTTTATTTGTTAAGAAAAACTGCCAGAATCTGGAATGGCAGTGCTTTGCCATATGATGGTACTTGAGGCCTGACACTCTGCTGGAATGACCAGCATGAAATCCATTCAGTATTTAAACACTGGTTTTGGCACCATGGGTACAGGGGGCTCCTGTTAGCCAACAGGAGGATGAAGGGAATGGATCCTTCTTGCCTGAAATGATCTGTCCCAAAATAAGCTGACTTCTTAATAGATTGTTTGCAGAGTATCCGTTTTCAGCAACAAATGAGGAAGGGCAGTGCAAAACTACTGTACTTTATACTTGAGTTAATTGCAGCTTCGTTAACCTTTTGTGTGCTGTTGAATACTGAAGGTGCATTCCCACTCTCACAGGGGAGAGATATTCATTATAATAGCTTGATAAATAATGTTTTTGTTTGTTTGTTTTCCTTGTAATGTCTGTCTTGTCTGATGAATGATTTATAGTCACCAGAATTGTTAACGTCTCTCACTTTGAAGGAATAAAAAGTTTGGGACTAATGCCCCTTACACAAAACAAGGGAAACCGCTGTTGTAGGTACATGAAGAATGGCATTTTCCTTTTCCCTTTTCTTTTTTTTTTCCCGAAACAAGCTCTTGCAAACTCAATGACAGTAGCAATTAAATGACCTGCTGACTTCCCAGTCAAATATAAATTCAAAAATAGACCTTTTCCAAACATGATTTTGAAACTGTAATCTAGAAATAAGTCTGAAGGTTTTTGGTAACCAGCTGACATATATTTTTAATCCATCCACACTAATTGTAGTGTTTCCCTCCCCAAACTGCAGTGATCACAAAGATACTCTTATCACAAAGCTTCCTACACATTTTTGTTAACTAACTTTGGGGGAAAAGGGAACATGAACTTGGAACTAAGTCAAATGTGCAAATTACGGTTAAAAATGTATACTTGCCTTGGAGGGGAAGTTTGTTTTATTTTAGTTCATAAGGCTTTGAGGAGATAGGAGAGATCTAAAATAAGAAAAGACAGTACATCTAACAGATCGTTATGGTAAACAAAGCCACCAAATTTTAAGTGGTGCATTTTTAAAATTAATATACAGGAATATTCATGAAAATGTTGTTTTTTTCGGATACTTCATTCTTCATGTCAGCTGGGTGGTATTCTGAAGACGAAAGTAAAATAGTAATATCTGGTTTTGGTATGATCTCTCCCTCCATTGTAACTCATGGAAATAAGTACTAAATTGAACAAAAATATATATCACTTAGAAAATAATTACAAGCAACCAACTTCAGGCAGCTAAGGATAAAATTCCTAAATCTAAGGCATATACAACTTAATATTCAGAAGAATTTCCTCTAGATGCACACAGTACAAGATTTATGAACAGTCTGGAGTAGCTATTATTTTATGCATTAGAGAATAGCTGTTAAAATTTAATTGCAGTCTTTCTGGAAGTGGGTTTGTACAAGCCATCTAATTCTTTATTGTATCGCTGAAAATAACCAAGGCATCTACTAGCAGCAAAAACAATCGATGAAAAAATATCTCAATCACATTTGCATCATTGTTTATTGTTGAAGAGTAGATTGAAATGAAAATAGCCAGATGAGTCTCATTCAGTGAATTGCTGAATGCTATTGTATGGTATGCTGTTATAGAGAGAATTTTAAATATCTTATGCTGTTGCTGTTTTCAGGGATCATTATTTGAGTGTTGTAACATGGGTGACAGATGAAAGGATTTGTCTGCAGTGGCTCAGAAGAATTCAGAATTTCTCAGTCCTCACAGTCTGTGACTTTGAAAATGCCACTTGGTCATGTCCAAAGGTAAGAAAAATTAGGTGGGAGAGCTGCAATGGTAAATGAAACTAGAAAGGAGTAGAGTATATCTGTATGTTTATCTTTGTAGAAATACAGCCTGATGTAAAATAAACATAATTGTTGTGGGATTGTTTGTTTTTTTGTTCTTAGGAAAAACAACTTACTGAAGAAAGTACAACTGGCTGGATTGGCAGAGTGAGTGTTCCATTTCTAAATCTGCTACATGCTAAATAATTCTGATAATTATGAAAATTTCATGTCAGCCTGTTGCATTTTGCAGTGCCTCGTGTGTGTAAGTCCAATCCTCTCACTTGCTGCATCTTACATGTACAAGAAAAAATGATCTCAAATGGACCACTATGTCACCTCACACCTGGGGTTAAGCTTTATTTTTTTGTGTATAAAGGGTTCTGAACTCCCAGGCTGGGCTGACAGTGCAGCATGCCTGGAGCTCTAGTCGTGCCCTCTGTGACCTGTTCATCTTGTTGACAGGACAAGAGGCAATGGCTTTAAATTGAGTAGGTCCAGATTAGGTGTTAGAATAAATTTCTTCGCAATGAGGGTGGTGAGACACTGGAACAGGCTGCCCAGAGAAGCTGTGGATACCCTGTCCCTGGGAGTGTTCAAGACCAAGTTGGATGGGGCTTTGAGCACCCTGGTGTAGTGGAAGGTGTCCCTGCCCATGGCAGAGGTGTTGGAACTAGATGAACTTCAAGGTTCCTTCCAACCCACACCATTCTGCGATTCTGGGAGTTTATGTTCAGACCAAAAGCATAGTGCCCTTTCCAGATTCCTTTCTGCTTCTGACCTGCTGCTTTGGTAGCAGTAGGTAGGGGGGAAATGCAGGAGCCCAGATTCAGAGTTCTCTTTGTTCTGGAGAGTTGCCAGCTATGCTGGTTTACCTGCTTTCTAATCTTCCTGCTACCTCCAGAAAGATCTAGGGAATAAAATGTATTAAGAAGTGTATTCTGTAACCTTTGAATCATATTGGAAGGAAAGCATAGAGGACAAAAGTAATTTTTAGTGTATCAGGTTGCAACAAACCATTCCAGCTTTTAAGTGGGGCTACTTACTTATTTTCCCCCACATTGAAGAGAAGTGGCAACAAGATGCATGTAACTGGCCAGATTAAAATTTTCATGCACTTCTGCCAAACCAGCCGCTACTGTCTGGATGATGCTTTCCAAGCTGCCTCTCAGTCCTCTTGTACATGGTAGAGAGTAGGCACCTAATGAACTACACAGAAGATCTGGGGGAAGTGAAGCAGAGATGCAAAAGTTCAGATTTGGAGGGAGAAATGAGTTTCAGAGTTTTTGATGAGAACACAGAGTACACTTTCCACTCCCGCATTTTCCACACACTGATTATGCTTTAGTCACTAATTCACTTTTGAAGTCAAAAATGAAAGTTTAAAGAAATGCAAAGAGGGAGGCAACAGCAGGGATGAAATCATCCGCAGTATGAAGATGAGAGATCAACCCACCTGCTGTCAAATTTGATATGGAAAGGAAGGCCTTAACGCTGACACATTTTGCTTCTCTGCAGCAAAGGCTTCACAATTAGACAATGTGATGATCAAGCTGCAGACTTTGTAAACAGTTGTGCAAAATGAGAGGGCAAAATGCAAGTCTGTGCCACTAAACTAGGTTGTTGGTTTTTTGTTTCTTTTAAAGAGACAACCCACTTCTTAGGGGCTGTTGGAAGAAATGATAATCTCACTGTATGATTCTTGGATTTGAGAAAGAAATAGAGAGTGGGGAGAATTAAAAAGGGGATAGGATAGGTATATTTATTCCTTTTTTTTATTTTCACCTTCTTAGGTATGATAAAATGATATTTGACTGATAAGGAATATTTTTATGCATTTGCAAGATGTATATATGCACATACATATGTATAGACAAATTTAAGTAAATTATATATGTGTGTAGTATACGGACATGTAGTCCTCTCTTTGTATCTATAATGCTTTTTATGGTTTTAGGGGGGGAGTTTTTTAGGTTTTTTTTTTGTTGGTGGTTTTGGTTTGTTGGGTTTATTTTAATAGAGATGAAATTATGTTTAAACTAAGAATGCTCAGCAAAGCCTGCATTGCTGTATAAGGCTTCCAGGTCATCAGCTGTTAGAGCTTGCCAGCTGAGTTAAAGAAAAGTCACACTTTGAAAAATAAGGGAAAAGCTAGCAAAATATTTGCCAGATTACTTTTTGCAAAAATATTGCTTGGGAAGAAGGAGAGGTTATTTGGAGCACATGGTTAGGAAGACTTAATTTCTGTCATTGCTTTCTGAATGACCGGAGGCAAATCACTTCAGCTTTGTTTCACCATTTCAAAATGGGTATAACATCTCTGAGGCAGTTACATTGTGTCAGTTGCCTAATTAGCATTTAGATCCTTTGGGCATTTATCACAGAAATTTTATTTCATTCAGCTCAATTTCATTCCTCTCTTTTTTTTCTACCATATGTAGCACATTCAAATGGCAGTCAATAGAAGAAATTGATTCATTTCCGTCACTCTCAATTGATAAATGGATAGTTCCTTCATGAAAATATTATTCCAGTTTGAGTTCTCTCTCATTCTGTAATCACCAACTTACTAGCAAAATTTCCTCTTGGAAAGCAGCTTGTGGTTTTTTGAATATAGCAGGACATTTTTCACTGTTTAGCTAAAAAAAAAAAAATTGAGTTCAAAGAATTTGTTCACAAATATGTGTTTTAAAATGGGAAATTCAAGAAAAACATGAATTTGCAAAGTTTACATTTTTATAGGTTACAGCTGCATTGGACAGAATAAAACAGTGCCTTTGAAAGTAGATGAACATATTGTTTCCTAAAATTGTAGAAAACGAAGACCACCAAAAGTACTTCAGATTCAAGGGGGGTGTGGGGCGGTTGGATCACTACCAGGACTAATACTCAGGAAGTCTGCTGCTTAAGGAGCAGGAAAATATTTCAAGTGTGTTTATTTTAAGAGTGATGGCTACAGGTTCTACCTAATAAGTCAGAAGGCAAAACTGTTTGCAGTACATTCATTGATGCCTTGTTTTAAGAATTGAGGCTCCTGGTTAGAGATATTAAAACCTAAATTTATCGGTTTGGATCTGGAGTTTTGTTTTTTTGCTTTAATAGACATCTCTCTTATGTTCAAGTTTCAGCCATCTGTCCCTTCCTTTGCACCCGACAATGCTACCTACTACAAAGTGTTCAGCGACGCGGCAGGTTACAAGCACATCCATTACATAAATGGCTCACAGGTGAGGAATACAGTGTAGGACAGTCACTGCTGGCGTGTGTTTCTCCTGGTGATCAAGGAGCTTCATGTTCTACTTTTTGCCTTGTCTTTTCCCCTGCTCCAGGCTCCAGTAGCTATTACTTCAGGAGAATGGGAAGTAATCAGCATAGAAGCTGTAACCGATAAATTTTTGTAAGTATTTGTAAATAAGGTACCATTTCCTATCACAAGGGCTGGTAACAAGGGTCTGAGCAAACAGGGAGAGAGAACAGGGAGAAGGTGTCATTTAACTCATTAAAAACCTGATTTAAACATGTAGATAAAATTTTTAAATATTATACTGTAAATATTTTACTAAAACCGGTATGTTTTGCTTTTATAGATACTACATTAGTAATGAAAACCGTGGAATGCCAGGAGGAAGAAATCTTTATAAGTAAGAAATTTTTTTTCTTCAGTATTAGTAAAATTGTTTTTAATAAAAAAGAGAAACTTTAAGAAAAAGCATTGAAAACTTAAAGATTCATGTGTTCAGCCTAATGTGGGATCTTCTTTAGGATATTTAATGAAAATCAATGCAATTGTATAAGCTGCAAAAATAACTCAAATATTTTTCTATAAATTCGGTTAATAAAGGGAAATTGTGAGAAGAAACAACCAATCCTCAAGCAAAAAAAAACCTAAAAAAAGCCCTCATGCTTTTTTTTCCTATTACTATAATTTCAGTATTAATTGAACTTAAAAGTTGAAAGTCTGTTTTTTGAATCAGTTTCTATCACTTCTGAATTTTAACATATTTCATTTGGCCATCTTATTTAAAAACCATATATTGGTTTAGCATAGCTTAAAAAAAAGTAATCTCTGAGATGAAGCTCATTTACTTTGCAGAGTGCTCTTGGAAAGCAGTCCAAAATCTACTAAATGTGTTAGCTGTAATCTGGATCAAGAAAGATGCCAGTATTATTCTGTGTCCTTCAGCAAAGACGCACAGTATTATCAGCTAAATTGTCTTGGTGAGTATATCCAGCATTAACTGACATAAACATGACTCACTGATTAGTTGGGTGGTGAAGTTCACTTCGTCAGGATCTTGATACGTACTGTGTAACAATGATATGTGTTGATAACATTGGATAAATGTATTGGCAGTGGAAAAACATACTGCCTCCTGGGCTCAAAAGTACCTTGACAAAAATTACTGGGATAAAACTTGTTAGTTCTATCTGTCAGTGGACCTGAAAGAGCTGCAAAACAATCCTGTCCACTGCACATCTCCCCGAGAGATGCATGGGGAGCTCTGCCTGCAGAAGGAATTTGGAGGCTCTGAAAGCGTGACAAGCAACAGACTGGGTAAAGAGCAGTGCTTTATGTATGAGAATAAAATTAAGATAGTGCTGGTCAAGAAAAAAAATCCAAGTAATGTAATCGTAAGGTGAGCAGTGGGACTGTCTCTGATGTGTAAGTGCTCCTGCTAGATAGTACAAGGGTTAATTAATCAAAGGGTGGGAAAAATAAAATCGTCTCCAAAATTTCTTTAAATTAAAATGTGTGTTGCTTTTAACATGCTAAGATCTTCCTTAATCCACGGGCTAGGACAGACAGCAGAGAGGGAATTCTCTGTCACATTGTAAAAATGGTTGAAGACAGCTGCTGTGGTCTCTGTGACAAGGCTTTCTGATGGCCAAACCAGTGTCCACAACCAAGGCATAGACTTTGCTTAAGAGTGGAAATTCTGTTCTGCAGTACCTCACAGTCATGTGGTTAATCTCTGAGACAGTCTGAATATTTTGTGGGATCCTGTGGCTTGAATTTGGGCCCTGCTAACTTAAAATTCAGCTTGAGCAGACTGGAGGGAAACAAGTTCTGAGCTTTTATGATTCACCCATTTCCAATTACTTTACGAAGTTGTGCTTCAAGCCAGCATGAAAACATGAAGGTTTTGTGCCCTGTTAACAGGTCCTGGGCTGCCCATGTCTACTCTGCACGGAAACACTGATGATCAAGGTATGGAATTGCTTTTAATTTATATTGAGCCAGAAAATTGCACTGTAAATTTATGCTAATTTTGTTCTCATTGCATAGTATAATAATAAAAATGTCAGTTATAAAGGTAAATTTAATTTCAAATAATTACCAGAAGAATAAATTATATAGCTTGGCTTATGTTTAGTCAGAGTTTATTTAACATTATTTTACACTGGGCTAGAAAACAGTAAGTAGTTTATGACTTATTTACTGGATAATTGTTCCGTTTTACTGAAACTGCTTTTAGATGAAAAACGGGGGAAAAATAACTGAAGGAAAACTATATTGTAAACATTGAATCTGAGAGGAAAAACAGAAACTGCAGTAAACAAAAACTGCAATGTAAGTTGCCATCATCTCAGGTTTAATATTTCAAGTGGTTCATAATTAAAGAGCAATGCATTTGAAAAAAATGTGTTTAGTCTTTGAATCTTACTTACTCTGGTTTTTAGTCCTCAGATACTTGGAAAATAACACTGAACTGGAAAATTCATTGAAAGATATTCAGATGCCTTCAAAAAAAATTGACTACCTTCGTATAGATGGATACAGTAAGTTCAAAAACATCTTTTACCTTCCCCCCCGCCCCCTTTCACCAAGTGGGTCAAGGTCTTCTGCTGAGGAGCATGACAGGATAGATGGGTGTAATGGGAATTCTTGCAGTTATTCAGAACTTAGAGGCAAGATGATTTTTTTTTCGACATTTCCAAACATTCTGGGTTATTTTCTGAAATCCCAAAATGTTCTTATCTAAAATATGCTTTTTTCATAGTGCGATATCTTCATGTTTTCATGATGAAGTGGCTTAACTCCTTTTTCCTTTATAATAAACTGGAAAACAGAAGTCTCTAACAGTGCATTAAATAAATAAGAGAAATGAGGTTCGGGCACAAACTCAAAGCTCTTAACCATTGTTGAATTTAAATTACATTATAAATTCAAGTAGGTCTTTCTGATTTACAGGTGCAAGTCCCTTTAGTTTGTGTTAGCAGGTTGGGAAAGTGGAGAAGTTCAGTTACTATGAAAACGCAGACACAGTCTAAATGGAAAATCTTGAGAAAACATTTAAGCAGCATTTTAACACTATCACCTTTGACTTTGTGTGGGGGATTGAAAAGATTTAATAGATTTGGATTGAATAGTCATTCTTGAAAGCACATTCACGCTCCAAGACTGCATAAACCTCAATACAGACCAGAACAAAATGCTAGAAAATGAACTTTTAATGCTTTGTGAGGGGTGCTCCTCAGAATTTGGGTAGAGAAATGTTCTTGATGTGCTCGTAGGCTGAGCAACATCAGAGAGCCCAGCAGTGGGAGGCCTGGTACCTGTCTAAACTGTTCTTGCTCCAGCCTTTGCTACCAGCTTTCCTCTTCATGACAAACTTCCTCCTGATCAAATGAGCAGATATTCTTAATGGAATTACATTTTACAAATTGGGTTGAGTTAGGTTAGTCATTGCTAACTGCTCTTTTTGATGCCTCCCTTCTTTCACTGTTACCTTATTTACATAATAACTCTCTTTATCTTTGTGTTTTCTGTCTTTTATTTCTGTCACATTTTTACTAGGGCTAAAGATGAAATCTTCCAGGCAAGATGGAGATTTAAAGATGTTCTTCATGCTATCAGTTGTATATTCATTTTTTTTTTTTATTCCTCTTTGTTCTTACTACTTCATGTCTTCAGGGTAAAAGCTTTTGGGTAAGGGGAATCTATTTTTAAAATCAAAAATAGGAGAAGCAAATCCATTTTTGTAGTCCTACTTAAAGTTTCAAGTCTGCTCACAAATCCATGTGAAGAAATTCACCCCTGTGACTATAGAGTATGCAAAAAGTTAAAATTAGTATTTTAATATGTTCAATTTAGATTGTTAATGTTTCAGTGTTCTGATGCCTTGCATATTCATATCTGGGCAAATTTCTGTAGGATTTGCACTCTGACTATTACTGCAGTGCAGTCCATCAGCATTGCAGCATCAGTTCTCTTAAAATTCAGGAGTGAACAATTGAGCCATTCTGTTTGCAAAACTTACAGGGTGTGCATTTAAAATATTTAGCTTACAGCCAACTTGGGTAGAATGAATAACATGAATGGAACTGGAATCAATATTGCTTCAAAAATAATAGATACTTGGATATGTTTCTGGGATGCTTTACAAACTGTCATGCAAAGTCTCTCTGGCAGGTTCAAAATAATATAGAATTTCTTTCCTCTGTTGGGAGAGAAATCTTATTTTTGAGCCTGTGTTAGATTTACCACTGTAGAGCCATAACAAGTTTCACATGTAAGCTTAGAATAATGTCATGAGACAGCATGTTGAGTCCCCAGATTTTATTACTTTCTGCTAGCTTAACTGTAAAACATTTTTAAAAATTACTAGATTAGCTAGGAACTTCTGTGTGTATATATTAGAACAGTTCAGATGAAACCACTTTTTAATTTTTAGGGGGTGGCTCAAAAGTGCTCTTGTGTGAATTGTAATGCATGTCAAATAATTTCACTATAGAGCTGACCTAAGTCAAACTCTTTTCACTTTTAGACCTGTGGTATCAAATGATACTGCCTCCCCGTTTCGATTCATCAAAGAAGTACCCTCTGCTCCTTGATGTGTAAGTTTTCAATCACATGGCAGTGTGGTGTTAATAATCCCTTTCATCTACTTCAAATAGTCTTAATAAGGAAACACAAAACCGGCATGTTTTCTAATTACTTCTTGAAGTAGTTTTAAGATGGAGTGAAGAATTGAGGTGTATCCCAGTTCATGGTGGATTCCTGTGCCCTGAGATGATGTAATGCTTAATGAGCACATACTCTGGCAGTGGCACTGAGGCAGGTACACTCTCTGTGATTTAACAGCCAGGATGTTCGTGTTAGCTTGCCTCCTCCTCTGCTCATGGTGTTCTTTAGGAATAATCTTTGATGAAATGACATTCCAGAATGAAACCTTGAATAAGCCTTGTATCCTAAAGCTGAAGTAGTGTGTGTCACATTGCATTTTTTCTGTGATATTTGACAGTCAGTCAGTGACCACATCATCCTGTGGTCAGGATTGCATTTGCTGTGGGTTTTTCATAAATACAAGACCATGAGCATGTGCTGATTGGCCTGGTCTTCCTCAGGCACTTCTGTTCATCCTGGTATGTTTTCTTCTAAATGGGAATTACTGAATTTTATCTATGCATTAATATAAAAATGGAAAGCTTTTCTTCTTTTTACAAAAAGGTGACTCTGTAAGGAAACTAGCTGTTAATTCTTAGATACATCTTTATATAATGCAATTTGGTAGCACTTTTTGATGTGCCTATTGAACATTTTAATGAGCAGCCAGTGCTCTTGGCTTCTTAAGACTTGTTTTGGTTTTGATACTATTTTTATTGACTTACCTGGACCTTTTTGTCAGGATCACCTCTGGTTCACCGTGATTTAATATCAAAAATTACTTTGGAAGTATAGGGATCCATAGTTTGAATTAAATTCCCAGTAGCTTTTTCTTTGCTTTTAAAACTGATGAGTGGGCTATAGAGCCATAGGAGCCATTCTTCTATTTCGTACTCTGTTGAACAGTGGCTAGAGAAGTGCACTGCACAGAATTTTACTATCAAGGCACTCAGACTATGATTTCATAGTGGTCAAGTGCTTCTGAAATATTTTAAAGTAAAAAGTTAAAATTATAGTTTTACTTCCTTTTTCTCAGCGTGTACAAGAAATAGTTCAGACTGATGAGACACTGAAAATGCAGAAAACGGTATTTTCCATTTTTCCAATTGAAGGCTATTTGTCCATTTCAGACTTAAACCAAATAAATCATGTGTGAATGGAACAGAAATAGTTAGAGAACATCACTTGGAAATTCAGGTGACTAGATATGCCAAGAGGAAAGAGAACTTGGCTTGGATTTCTGATAACCTGCATAAAGTCAAAATAATGAAGGTTTCTTATTAGAGCAGAAAGGAGTAAAACAAACACACAAAAAATCCAGTCTGCTTTCTTGATTACCAGCTGAAGTTTTAAAAAGCATATTGCTTTTAGTGGCACTTCAGAGTCAGTCAGTGATGCTTTTCTTGTTCCCTCAGTTTAATTTTAAAGTTTATCCTGCTTTAGAGGCCAAAATTGTCAGTGATGATTATATTTCAAATGCTTGACGTGAGGATATGTGGAGTGCCTGAATTTTGTGACACTTTTTCCCTAGGTATGCAGGACCTTGTAGTCAGAAAGTAGACCAAGTCTTCCGGATCAGCTGGGCTACTTACCTGGCAAGCACGGAGCAGATCATTGTGGCCAGCTTCGACGGCAGGGGCAGCGGGTACCAAGGGGATGAAATTATGCACGCAATAAACAGAAGGCTGGGAACATATGAAGTGGAAGATCAGATAGCAGCAGCCAGGTGAGCTACAGGGAAAGGTCAACACCTGCTCCTTCTTTTATGTGCTTACTGTGTAGGAGGAAAAAAGGTGAAGGTTTCGAATCGTCATCTTGAAAATATTGGTGATAAAATAACTACATTCTGCTTAATTTTGTACAAAATGTGTGTCATTTATGGGCCAACCATCATTTTATGCTTAAAAAGAGAGAAGAGTTAATGCTGTAATACCAATTAAGCATATCTCTGATTTTACAGAGGTGATTTTATAGAGATGATATGTGTCACATTAGTAGAAGAACATGCTACCAAGGAACCTGGAGATGGAAGTTTTACTTCAAGCTTTTTGCAAGTTTCTGTTCTGGCAGAATTACTTGTGTGAAATACTCTGCCTTTAAATCATAATTCATGTTTATCACTTGGTTTATGCTTGTAGAACCTCACTAAAACAAACAATCACAGTATGGATCTCTCAGAATTGCAATGAAGTGATCTAACAGGGTTTTTTCTATGCGGGATTTCAAAATGTTAAGGAGTTTAAACAAATAAAATTTCACAATCTTCTTGATTTTTATTTTTTTTAATGGTGACTGTATTTACATGTGTCGGTCTGTTCCTTACTGCTGGAATTTGATTTTTGTGCATCTTTAAAAAAAAGACAAGGCAGGTAGTTAAATCTAACCTAATACAATACATATGTCAGTGAGTGTGGGTTGAGGGGTTTCAGAGTGTCATATGCACAGATGTTTTTCTAAATTTCCTAAAGACGCATGTGCCTGAATTATTGTGTGTTTTCATATGCAGTCACTATGATGAAGTGGGAAATGCTTATTTGTACAATAGAAAGAGGCAGACTTGATAGGAAATAGGCATGGCTATAGAATGGCAAATACTTGCAATCCATTAAGTGTTTAATTATTCTGTTTGCTTTCAGAAAATTTTCTGAAATGAGCTTTGTTGATAAGGACAGAATAGCTATCTGGGGTTGGGTAAGTACTCAAGTAATTTTGGTGGGAATTCTATTTAATTTTGACAACTATTTGTTGTGCTGCCATGTGTGTGAGATCGTGTAGTGCTTCACGTGCGGCACCTCTGGGGTCACCGCACAATCCAGTACTCGAACTGATGAAGTGCATCTTAGAAGTGCATTTCTACATTGCGTTTTTGCAATCATTCAGGAGCCTTTGTAAGAGAAATTAGGACTACTAGAGGGATTAAAAACCAGTTTAAACAGATGCTGCCAAGTTCCTGTGTACAGTATGAACCAATACTAAAAAGAAGAAAAATCCAAGTATATATTCACCAGTATCTCTTCAGTTGGATGGCTGATTTTTAAAAAAAGATGTGAAATTACACTCGAGCCAGCTGTGTGGGATGGTTATCGTGGTATTTGCAACTAGAGGCCAGATTTCTCTAACTTGATGTGTCTTTAAAACCTGGCACAGGAGATTGAAGTGTTTAATAGTTTAATAGCATGTACATACCCCCTCAGCTGTAAGGCTAAGAGTGTATGTAGTGTTCTATGTGTATGTAGTAGATTCTGTGCCGAATTGTTAACTGAAATTTCGGCACTGCAGGTGACAGGCACCAGTGCATAAATTGCCTGATGGCAAGATGGTGCCTTTAATAGCTTTTCTTCTGGGGGTAAATGTCTCTGTTATATGAAGTCACATGTAGTAATATTAATTGTAGTGAACGGAAAATTCTTTCTGCAGAAATTAAGGATTTGGTGCAATCCCATTTTAAGTCTTTATGACCCTCAGGATGAAAAGTACAGGAGCATTGCTCTTTGGAGCTAGGCTGGGATTAGGCATCCTGGACACTGAGCCTGTGGGCAAACAGATTTTCTTTATCTCTTGAGCGTTCAGATTGTCAGCCTGTCACTATGTACATGGATTTTGTTTGCCATAGATTCAGCAGTAATATCTTTACTGTCGCCGGGTTAGGCATTTATACAGAGGTTTAATTACTAAGTGCGTGGGTTACTTTGCTGATCTTATTGGGAGGACCTAGGAATTGAAGTTGGAGCAAGCATTTAAGGACTTTGAAATAAGATGCAATTCCCTTTGCCCATAATCTGGTTTTAAGACAGGAATGAGATCCAAAAATGGCTCTTGTTTTTGAATGTGGGTGGGCACATTTTCCTAAATAACCCATTCAAACTCCTGTGAGGGCAGTCATTTGGGCGGTTGGTGACAGTGTTTAGGTATCTTGCTGCCTGGATGCTCAAGCGTGTCAGATATTTACTCATCTGTGTATCAGGCTAGACTGTGAGTAAATTTTCTGTGCGTAGCGAGGAGTGTGTTGTTGCACAGTTCCTCCCACAGACTCAGCAGGAGATCCTTCGCTCCCCAGTCACAGTCTTGCTCCTGACACTTTGGGGGAAAGTTAGGGAGCGAGCTGCCATAGGCCTGCTCTGCTGTAAATTTTTGGATGCCCTGTTGCAACTACTCATCAGGCACACTGTGGGCCAGAGCTCTGCTTCCACCCACTCCCCCGGCACGGGAAGGGACACAGCGGTTCAGCAGTGTCTTGTTTCCTGTCTTTTGCTGCTGCCTACAGTGCTACCAAACACAGTCATCCTCAGCTGAGTCACAGTTGGGCAGCATTTGCGCCCTTTTTCCCCATCAAGTCCTCATTCATCAGCGCCACAGCTTCCGTGCGCTGTTTGATGCCTGTTTCCCCGACTGAGCAGGCTGGCTGAGATCTGACCCAAATTCAGAATGGAGTTCATTAATATGAAAAACGCTGAGCCTATAAATGTCTGATGAACTGTGTAGCAGATGGGCCCCATCCTTTCCCTTCCGACTAAAATAACAGCAATGTTTTCTTCTCAGTCTTATGGGGGATATGTGACCTCCATGGTGCTTGGCTCTGGAAGCGGCGTGTTCAAGTGTGGAATAGCGGTTGCCCCCGTGTCACGCTGGCAATATTATGGTATGTGATGGCTTCCTCGTTACAAGGATTCCCATATGTCTTCCAGTGCACACGCCGCAAAGTGTGGATTCATAGTGCAGAACTTTGGATTATCTACTAGATGCCATGTAAATGCCATTTGGTCTGTTTTTATGAACTCGTGGCCACTGCATTTTGAAATGAAACCAATTTGCTAAATGTTATTTCCCATTTTAAAAAGTCAGATTCATAACTTTATGTAATCTCTTTAACCATTAATGAAGGCTGAATTATTGTAGTATTTGTAATATTACTGTAATGTGTCTGTGTTTGCCTTGAAACCAGTATTGTATGTCAGAAATCCATCGCTATTAAACTTCTGTGTCTTCAAAATGAAACTTCACTTATAAGAATGAACTGTGAGGACTAACACTGAAATTGCATTGTAATTTACTCTCTCAAAGTAACAGAATAGGATTTGAATTGTCTTAGGTTGGTTGGTCGGGGTGGTTTTTTAGCATCTAAAATTCGGATTTTATTAATGTAATTCATCTTGAGAATGGCTTGATGTGAGGAAAACCTGATCAAGTGGACAAGTCTCTACATGCTTCAAGCCTTCAGAGCATTAGGTTTCAAGTAGTTGCATGAGGCTAGAAATACAGTTACAGGGGCCCTCCTCCCAGATTAAAAAATTATATAAAGTTATAAGTAGGTGCTGGTGCAATCTGAACACGTTGTAACATTTTTCTGGTTTTTATTTGTCCAAACACATTCAAGGGAAAGCTTTCCCTGGCAAACCTCTGCTAAATAAGGCATAATTTGTCATTCTGCAACTAGCACAGAGGCTGTATAATAGCTAATTCAGCAGATCAGATCGTACTTCCAGGCATTAGCAGTAGTCTGTTGGGGACATAGCAATGTCTTCATAATATTTTGGACATGAATATTAGAGTATGACAGGAAATATTTTTTTAATGATCAAGATCTCTAAAATTCCACTTCTGGCTAGTTAGATGAAGGCAGACCTATTCAGCATAAAAAAACCTCTAGTGCAGCAACTCTGATGAGAAGTCAAATGGACATTAGAATATGGCAGCAGAGCATTAATTTATATGGCTTAAAACAAAGCAGCAAATCTGCAAATGGTAACATGAAAAAAAATATGTGGAAAATAATTTTTTTTCCAGCCAAGCTGAATCCTAATCTACTACTGTATTTTCATTGTATAGATTTTTGGTAGTAAACATTTAGATAAAATATCTCAGGTTTTTTTCAAAGGCTAGTCATTTACTGCAACATTTTCAGTAATTTTCTTAGGATTACTGAAAGAATAACAATAAGGAAACACTGACACAAAGTACTATATTAATATTCAGCATTCAGGTGTCCATGGCAACAAGAAGATTAAATATTCTGAATAGCAATGGTTACCTACACCCTTCATTGTAGAAAACCTGATTTCCAGTATGCATTGTTACTGCTTGTATTGATGGGTAAAATTGATGGTAGACAGACTGAAAACTAAGTAGCAGATTCTAATTTTGGGATTTTTTAATTCCAGATTCAATATACACAGAGCGATACATGGGCCTTCCTACAGCAGATGATAATCTGAAGAATTATAATGTAAGAAAGAAATCACTTTATTTCCTTTTTTTGTGTGTTGTTTCATTTCTAAACTGCTCTATTGTTCTTTAAACAGTTTAGTTCTTTCCCTGTGGGGAGAAATAAGTTTGTTTCTTCTTTCCAGCTAGAACTGTTGCGTTGTGCTGTTAGAGGCTGTAGTTTCACGTGTTTGGATTTGCACAAGGCAGCTTCTTCTTGGTGGATGGTGTGGATTTTCTGTTGTTTGTTTGGTGTGTTGGTGTTTTGGGGTTTTTTTTACATTCAGTTCTATTTGGCTACTTTGCAGACTGTAAAGCAAGCTGTAAAACTTTTATTTTAACACCAAGAAACAAATCTGTTTTAATGGTTTTGTGAGCAAGGTATGCTTTATCTTAAACATTTTTCACCAAACCAAATGTACTCCCATTCTTTCTGAAATGTAATTTTTTTTTAAATGGGTATTGTGTGAACTTTCCTACTGTAAGAATCTGCAAGTTTTTTCCAGGGAAAGCAAAATCTCAATACTAGAACACTTTAACAGGTAGGCAGGTCTGTCTGTACTGTGATCATATCAAATTGCAGACCAACTGAGAGCTAGCAGTGTCAGGACTGAAATCTCCATGAACCCAGGGTGTCCAAAGTTTGTTGTAATATGACCAGTGTTTGCACAGAAGTGAGGGTATTTCCATGTGTCCTCCTGAAAGCAAATTGCATGTAGATTGTTCGTCCTCGTTACAGCATGATTAATCAATTGTTCGTCTTGCTCTTCCATGTGCTAGATTTTTTTGTCGCCTCAACAGCTTTTTGAAGTCACAGGTAACTGGGCATAGGGCAGAGCAGCCAAACTTTCTGTTAGGTTTTGTTAAACTTCAGGCCTAGGTGAAAATACAGTGGCTATTGGAGAACTGTGAGGGATCTGAGGAGTACTTTGTGGCCTGGTTATTGGAATGTTTCACAGAGTCCAGCCATGGTGGTACTGGAACCAAACACTGATGTTAGAGAAGGAGATGGAGCATTCTCTGTGTTTGGGTTGGTAAGCAGGGTAGAAGACAGTTTAGCACTGGTTGTGGGCATTAAAAAGTAAGTGTCATGGGTAGAAAAAAGGGTGGGGATTGCTGTGTTGATTTAAAAGTATGATAAAACATATAAATACATACATATATGGACTGAAGTGTGGTTTGACATGTATTTACAGTATTCTAGTGTTGTCAACTACTGTATCAGACACTCTGGTCAAGACTGGGGACAATGGTAGTGTCTGCTGGACAACTTGGAGTACGAGGTTGTCCAGCAGTGTGTCTGTGTCTCTCTCTTCTAACCACTGAGCTCCTGGGGCCCAGCAGGCACTGACCAGCATCCTGCAGCCGCCTGCCTGCCTTTTTCCAAATGTGTTCCTTTAAGGCAGTGGGAACAGTAGGAGGTCTGCGAGGTAGCAGTGTAAATACAAGTTACTGTCGCTGTGCAGAACGAACGTTAACGCTCTGGGTGCACAAAGTCACTCACCAGCTTCACGGCACAGATGGCAACAGAGGACTGTTTAATCCTTTCAAGCCAGGAGTCGGATTTTCTTGGCATAGTATCCATTGCTGGCAATGGCCACGTTGAAACTGCCAGTACCAAAGAGCTAAAGGTTTCAAATGTGTTACTCAGAGGACTAATTGGGGAGAATGGTGGCTAGATGGAGGAGGAGTAATTGCCTAGATCAGATTGTCACACTTCGCTGCTGCTCCTAGAGAAAGGAAAATGCAACTTAAGTCCTCGTTTGTTGTTAAAAGCTCCGAATAATACAGTACTTGGACTTTACTTTTAACCTGGAGGGTGGGGTAGCGGAGAAGTGAGTTTGTTGTTTTTCATGTAGTCTCAGTGAAAGCGTTGTGGGATTTTGTTATTGCTGAAGACCCTTAGTGACTTCAGCCCAGTATGTTCCTGGCTTACAGCCCCTTTGTTCCATGTCCCAGTCTCAATAGCCAACCTCCTGGCCCCTTGACACTGACGAGAGCTGTTCATTGAAATGAATGTTTTTTGAGGTAAATGCAAAATCTGTACTGAAAGCTAGTACATACAGCTGAAGCTGTTAAAGCTTGCACTGCTAACTCTGTGCTGTCAGGTTTGTGTGCTGCATCATATATTCTCTATCCTGCTGCATTGCTGTAAAGCTGGCATGAAAAGTTGCATAAACTCTGTAGTATGCACCCTGATTTAAAAGAAATGAGATGGTGTACACCTGCTTAGAGAAGATGAGCACTGCTAGGCACCTTCCTAATGTGTAGAGTATTATTAATGACTGATTATTTAGACTCAAGAAACTAGTTGTGGTAAGAGGGGCACATCCTACCTTTGTATTACTGAGACATTAGGTTTTACATTTATTGAAGGCAGAGAATCTGAGATGTTAAATATTGTTTGTCAGGAGTCAGGTCTGAGGGAGGACTCAGACTCCTCAGTGGGCTAATTAGGTATGCTCAGTGTCTTTTAAGGTAGCTGTAAACCATTAAAAATTAGAGCTTTGTAAAAGAGAGGAGCAAGCATGGGTGGTGCTCCCAATACAATCGTAGGCTGAATGGCAGAGAATCTGGTGGCCTGGAAGAAACATCCCTGATGCAAAAGACTTGAGACTGAATCGGGGCAGAGCTCTAGAGGTCAGACACAGTAGCCATGTAAAGCATACCGAAGAGACTGTTCAACTTGTGAGAACATTATTTTGCAGTTCACTCTGAATTTGATATGCTTTTGGCAAGTGTTTGAAACAGTCATAGATTTGGCAATCTTTTTCTAGCAGATTTGAAATGTTCAGTCCTTAAGAACTGCTGCATCATTAGGTTATGCAAAACAGGGTACAATTTTGTAAATATGCCATCTTGTACTGATTTGACATTTGTTCTATTATCTGAGAATATGCTAAAGGGAGAGAGACCTTCAGTTTCAGCCAAACCTTAACTTGTTTGTGGAGTGCTGATAAAATGTTGACTGCTGTGTGATCTTTAGAAAAGCCAGTTACACTCAGCAGGGCCTAATTCTCAGTACTTGTGCACGTTACCTTTTCAGAGCCTTTGTCCCAGCAGTATAACTATAAAATGGAAGTGGTAAATAAAGTAATTTTTTGCTGTCCACTTAAGCTTTGTGCAGCTGTTGTTGCTTTTGCTTTGTCCTCTAACTGTGCCTAACTTGAGAGTGCTCCCTATCTTGCAACCTTCTTTAAGGACACAAAGGTACTGTGTCCTTGAAGCATGTTTTAGAGAAGGGACTCTTCATGTTGAGTATGAGTACAGCAAGTGAAGTATCACTAGTGATAAAAAAGCAGAGAAAGTATCTTGTATGTTTCTTCTTTCTGAAGTACTTTTGCAAATAACTTTATTTCATTTAATGCTTGAAGAGGAAAAATAGTGACATCCTCTTTCTAAAACTGCTTTTGCCAAGTGAAGTTCTCAGAAGTGTAGCTTAAATCAGGCTTCCACTCACAGAAGGTTTACTTAAAACAGCATTGGTTTTCTGGAAGAAAGCTTAGCAAGGTGATCTATCAATTTCTCTCTGCACATGTGGAAAATTATTTACTCAAAGGATACTGGTTGGCTTGGGGTTTTTTGTTGTTCTTTTTTTTGTTTTGTTTTGGTTTTGTCTTTAATGTCACTGGGCCACTTCTTTCTCATTTGTTCTTTTGGTCAGCTGGTTTACCAGTGCTCCTCAGTGCATCAAAGTGCTCTCTCCATATTTTGGCACTCACAGCTAAATGTTCTTACTCCGTGATACCAAATCATCTAAATGGAAAGCGTCATGCTTCCATATTTGGTGGATTTCCATATATTGGATTTCTGGTTCTCTCCAGCCTTTGACTATCAAAAGAGGGCAACTGAAGTGTTACAGACTGCAGGGTGGCGTTTTTTTTACCCTCCCTGCTTAACTTGTTTTTTAGACTTGGTTGAATACATACAAAGAACTCATTTCATGTATGGAAGGGTTGTGGTACACTATTCTGCCATGACAAAAGGAATTTAATATTTGTACTCACTTTAAAGATTCATGACTGTATAAGAGACATAAGGAAATTAGAACATTTCTGTGTCTTGGCAGTATTTGACTTTTCTGGGGTACTAAATGCAAGTCCTTGCTCAAGGATACAGCCTTAGTACAAGATGGGGAAGAAAAAAAGCAAACCACTACATTCTTCTGTTCATAATTTTTAGTATCTTTTTTCCTGCCAGACTAAGTGGTTATCTTATCAAGCCTAAAATCTCTTGGCCCTGTTGGTCCTCTTCTTCTTCCTCTGCTCATAGCAGAGCACCATCCTATTCCCTCTCCTTGCCCAAATTAAAGATGTTATCTGCAGTCCTTACTGTCTTCATTCTTTAGTCACAGCAGCAAGTCAGATGAGCTAGAATGTTCTAACGAACTTGTTGGTACTGTGTTTTAAATTTCTTGATTAATCTCAGTTGCTGATTATATCATCTTTTCCTCACTGTATCATGTTTCCATTCCCAAAATGTACCTTGACTTCTGTTTAGAGATTTGTGGTCTAGTGATTTTCGTTCAGGCACTCTTTCGTATTTGGAGAGAGCATTGTTTTAAACTTCTTGTTACCCAATTTTACTGGAGACTGAGGCAGTACTAGCACTGGTGCCTTACCTGCAGGTGAGCTATTGTACCTTGCAGTGGGGAAGATACCGTGCGTAGCCTCTGCAAGATCTACTCCTTGCTCTCACAGGGTGCACTGTTACCATGGCAACATTGTGGTTTGTTTTTTTTAACTTGTCTGCAGTCACGCAGGGAACCTATGGCACGCGGTGTGCTGCAGGCTACCGCCACGCTGGTCATGTGTGGAACGGGAACCTCGCTCCAGAACTGTCCCCCTCTGCCACTGCCTGTTCCCTCGCAGCCATGACCTTGGTACCGGGTGCCGATGGGTGTGGAAGGGTTTGAGTGTGAGCACCCAGCCCCTGGATGTGTGACCGTGCCCCGTGGCACTTCAGAGGGGGATAAGCAAGGGTGTGCTTGGTTTTAGCTGAAGGACCCCAGACGCTGTCAACACAAATCAAAGTCAATTGGTAGCAAGTCGTCTCCTAATAAATAGCACCTTTTTTGTTTTTTTTCCCTTTAATTTCAGAGTTCAACAGTAATGGCCAGAGCTGAAAAATTCAAGGAAGTTGAATATCTCCTTATTCATGGAACAGCAGATGGTGAGTTGCAGTTAATTAGACATTTTAGTATTACAGACAGGTTCGCAATTCTACTACTGACAAAACAAAAGCATGAAGGGGCAAGGCTGTTACATTTACGTCAATAAAATAATACTGCTTTTTTGCAACTAATCTGTGTTTCAGTCAGCAGTGCTGGGGAGTCTAGTGTGTTCGTTGCTTTGATTTTCCCCCAGAGTATTACAGAAGCAATTTTTGTTTACCTTTTTCCTCTTCCACTTTTCAGATAATGTTCACTTTCAGCAAGCAGCACAGATTTCCAAAGCTCTTGTTGATGCTGAAGTGGATTTTCAGGCAATGGTATGGTTCTGTTTTGTTTTTCAATATACAAATGAGAATAATAGCATAAGCTCCCTGTGGTTAGGTATAAATTCATTACCATCTTAAATGAAAGTTCAGATAGTTGCATTTCATGTTCAGTAACTGAAATTTGAACATAAAGCACATATTTTATTTCTGCACAAGAAAAACTGTAAAGCAATGCTAGCTCATATTCGACCCTTTTTACCTAATCTTTCATTTTCTTAAATTTTTTGTGTTCTCAAACAGCCAGTCCCAACCTTTGCATATACCCAAAGTGCAATGAATATTATCTTACAGACAGGATAAAAGGAAAGGTTAACTTCAGCTAAATTCCAGATAACCTGTCCGTCACATCTGGTGTTTATTGAACTTGTAAGACAAGCAGTTGTTTGCCCTTTCTTATGTCGTGCATGGAAGCTCTCAGACTAAGGTGCAAGCTCTTCCTTTCCTACATTCTCTCAGCCTTTGGGGAGCAGTGCTAAAAAGGATGATGTATAGGAGGAGGCCAAGTGCATGGTTTTCCTTCAGCCAAACTGGAAGGACAGACAGAGGGAGAGGTCAGGCACCCCTCGTAAATGAACAGCTGAATCTACCCTCCATGTGGACAAGCCACGTATTTTTACATCTTAGGCATAAAAACATAGCATATCCCACATGCAAAGAAGGGGCTAAAGTGTCATAGCAACTTCCTGCCCCATCACGTCTTTGCCTCCATGCTGAAAGCCTCATGCTAGGATCATTTTAAATGGCTGCACACGTTTTTATGTTTATCATGTTTGATTTATATCATTTAGATGTAGCTACAACTAACATTCTCTGTATTTCTCTTTCACACAGTGGTACACTGACAAAGACCATTCCATCTCCGGTCAAGCACATAAGCATATTTATACCCATATGAGCCACTTCCTAAAGCAGTGTTTCTCACTGCATTAGCACCAGCATTTTGCTTGTTAGTGATGGTACTTCTCCAGAAAACTCTCTAGATAATGTACTCTGAGCCAGTATAAATCAAGATAAGAGTCAGCTCTTGGGATACCGGTGTACACAATGAAATGCTAATCTTTATCATGATTCCTGTTGCCAAGCAACTATTGCATTTTTATTGATTGTGTTTAATCAGGTCTTAACATCACCAGAATGATGTTGCAGACTTCTAGGAAGCATGGTACTTACTTGAGTAATTACCTTTTGATATTTCAGTCTAGAAGAGAAACATTCTAGTTTGTATAGCAGGGTAATGAATGATAAAAGTGTTCCATCATTGCAGAGGAAAAATATAATAATGTTTCCATCAAAAATGAAATGAACCCTGGGATAATTTCTGTGAAAAGAATGAAGAAACTTTTTTGCAGAAATTCTGTAAGGCTTGATAATTATTCTTTTAGAATCAGTATCAGGAATACTGCAATGTTAATATTTTATGTGCAGAATGAAACTATTTATACTGCAGTTCCTGAAGTTAGTGTGTTTTTTTGTGCAATCTCTTGTATTACAGTTGTACAACTCTTGCAAGGAAAGCACGTAGCCAGCTTTCACCAAAGATTTTGAATGAAACCTAATCAAACAAATGGCACTGGATTTCTTTGTGTGCTATCATATAGTACTGTGATTTTTGCTTATTTTATAGTAAAACAGGCTGCTACTCTGGGAATCTGCACTGTAAAATCTCCTCTGGGAACTTGACAAGACCCCCATTTTTTTTTAATGTAAAGTTGCTCGTGTACTGATGAATAGGAACTGGTTCTTACACAAACATAAAACATTACAATGTGAACTAGCAGTCACTTAAAGCAGGGCTGGACTGCCACTCTCCTGTGAACGTGTTCTTTGGCAAAACTGCTTTTCCTCACAGCCTACCACTAAATGTCTGCTTTACTTCCAGCACTCCAGGTAGGCTTCTCCATCTGAGGATGAGAGTAGTTTTCTCAATTTCGCATAGAAAAAATGCAATCCGCTTGTACTAAAACCTGTGCTGCTTTAAAATAATAAAGACATTAATTTATGAAAAGAGGTGTAGTCCATATCATTGAAAATGTTGCTTCAGAAAAAAAACACTAGAGTTTTTTTTTTGAATCCCCATCACTTTCGAGGATGATTTACAGTGAAGCTTCTGAGTTTGTGTAATGGTATCATGTAATGGAGTGTGACATGATTATCTAACACTTAGCTTCTTGATATTACATGCCAGCATCTGATTATGTCTGTATTGTGGGTTATTAGTGACATTAGGTGTGAATGTAAAAGTACTCATGCAGACAGATAAAGCATGGGGGAGAATGTTAAGACACTTTGTGCAGCTTGTCCTTAAATGAGAAAGCCTCGAAGAGAAAATCAGGTTTTGTTTTCACAAACTAACAATTCCTTAACTCACAAAATAAGATGTTGGGTGGTTTTGTTCTGTTTGTTGGGGTTTTTTTGAAACACACTGGAGCTGAGTTTTACAAATATCTTGGGTTCAAGGCAATAGTGGCTCTAATGTAGACTGGCACCACTGTTTAAAGTTCTATAGGATTACAGGCTGTCGGTTGTCTCCAAGAGGTTGTATCATCACATCTCTCATTCTTTTCACTCGAGGCAAAGAAACCTAAATCAGTATAAGGTAGATCCCAGCAATACAGAAAGGTTATAAAAAAAAGATTATCATTATGAACTTTAGGTGGCATGTGTATGCAAGGGTAAATAGTTGGGATTTATTTTAATGTTATCACACTGTCAGAAAGACAAAAAATGTGTTTCTGTAATCCAAAAAACTGCTTTCACCAGGCTCTCATTAAATAACTGCAAGAATCAGTATAATCAAGGAAACATTTAAAAAAACAAGTGAAACTAGAAATGAGTCTGAGTAAGCGTTTCATTACGATGTGATTCTTTGCATCTGACCTACCTCAATGATTCTAGCATCTCACTGGGAGGTTCTCCCCTAATTCTCTTCCTGAACAGGTGAGCTCTGAGCTGTCCCCCTGTCACACTTACTGTTAAGGTCAGACCAAGTACATCACCATCAGCTCCACCCAGGGAGCCAACACTCACAGCCTTGCATGTTTCAGTCAGATTGCACTTGGAAAGGAAGCCATACTGGGCTCTACCACTCATTCATTTGTGAAGCACATTCAGGTCAGGTAGACATTTCAAATACCATATGATATTGCAAACCTCTTCTGGGTTTTGCAGTATAAAAATAAAATTGAAAATTAGTTAGGATAAATATTTATTTTCACATAACATATCTTAATTGTGAAAAACACAATAGTCTATTCACATGTACACATAAACTTTTGTAATAAATTACATCCAAGAAATTGAGTAATTTTGACCAGGAATATGAAATTAGAAGTAAATATAGCACTACATCTGCTTAATATTGTGTGTGATTTCAAAATGTTAAGATTAACATTGGAAAAGCACTTAAATTCACGCAAAACCAGAGCGTTTTAAAATAAAACCACTCTGAAATACTGAACAGAAATACAGAATGCCATTGAATACACTGATTTCTTAATATTCTAAGAGTTGGTCAAGTGAAGCTAATACATTTTGATTGTATACATTATCTGTAACAAAGTCAGCAACATGTTAAAACACCATCAGGCTGCTTTCAGGACAAACCAGTATTGAGCTTCTATACTAACCTTAAAACAATTGGAATCTTACAATTTATCATCAAGTACACAAAACAAAGCATTTAACCTTAATGCATCAGCGTTTTTTTCCTAAATTTACATATACAAACATTGAATTAGATGTGAATCCTTCTTTGCGTCCATTAGATTTTTTTTCTCCATAAAAATGGCTTTTAATGGGCTTTGATAATGCTAAGGTAAATTTAGAACAGTGACCCTAATAAGTTTGCAGCAAAATGCAATTATTTATGGCTAAAGTATTAAAACATACACACTCACATACACAAAAACATTGGAATAGTTTAAATGTGCTGGATGGGAAAAGTTGTTCATGAAGTTTATAGAAAATTAGCGTATTTTGAAAAGCTGGGGAATGTTAGAGCCCCATGGATGAGTTCTTACGAAGATTGCAAGACTACAATTCTTATTTTTAGGATTCAAAGTTACAGCATAATACTGAGAGTTAGCTTTCATTTTAATAATTTAAAAATTTATCTTAAAAAATTTAAAAATCAGTGAATTCCAAATAACACAATAAAACTTTAGCTCCACATTCCTATTCATTCAATACCTAATCTCGCAGTCTTTTACACAAAAGAACATCTTGAAGGATCGGGCAGTAACAAAATCCGTTACGAAAAATGAAATAGCCTTAAAGTCACACTTTACTTTGCAATGTTGTTTTTATCTTTTAATCAATATGTACTTGATGGAATTATGAAGAGCTGTAACAAAACAACAGCAGGATACCCATTGAAGTATCACACACAATCTCTGAAACTTAGGGGTTTACAGTTGTTATTAGAGAGAAGACAATATAAATACGCCCTTTATCTGGCTGAATTTTAGGCAATAAAGAGGAAGATCATTGGGCAGGTGATAAAACTGCATGTGGGGTATAGTTCATATCTACAAAATTTTCCCTATTATAAAATAATGGGTTGATTAATGACAAAATGCATTTGTTTGGCCTACCATGGCAACATTCACACAATACAAGATAGGATACCTTAATCACAGACTGCGTTTTAAGAAATACTGTACCCATGTTTCACATCAAAGGATGTGGTGGTGTTCTTTAGCTAAGGTGAGAAAATGTTTTAATATATAATTTTTTATATATATATATATTTATATATATATAGGACTATGTTCCAGTTACATACAAATTTTAATATTAAATACACTGTATTAAATCAAGGAAAACTTCACAAATACAGAATCTGACCCTGCAATTCACATTGCAAAAGTAATCCATGACTTCAAAAGGACAGATTAGGGAGGAAAGGATTATCCTTGTTAGTTTATTCACAGGGTCAGATCAGTTGTTATTTTATAAACTTCTTACTGTTTGCTTGTCAGTTTGGGTCTCCTGAAATCATTTACTAGTTAGGTGATTTTAAAAAAAAATTGGAACAAGGGTTTTCAAGTTCATCTTGAATCAAGATTATTAAGTATTCTCACACAGAAAAAGTAGCAAAATACAGTACAAACCTATTAACAGGAAAGTTGAATTTGAAAGAAACTTTGCGTCTTACATTTCTGATACGAGTACTGATAAATGGCCAAGATCCGCAACAAACACAAAGATTTTTTGCATTGGCTACTGCAGACGTTTACATTGATACTAGACAAGGTAGACAAGGTGGAATGAGACAAGTATTGCACTACATTACCTGTGCTAGTTTGAGATGAAAGACAAAAGTTACAAGGTAAATCATTTATATTTAGTGGTTGTGGCACTCCTTTAATTCGTTTGTAAAAAAATTACTTGAAGAGCAAGTCATAGACAAGTCTCCCGGTCAACACCTTTCCCTGAGTCAGCTTTCTTCTCTTTTCTGATTTCAGCACTAGGAAATGAAAGGGGAAACAAAAAAAAGAGAAAAGAGTTATAGTAGCACTATCACATACATACATATATATATATATATATAAAAATAAAAATTCTCTACCTGAAAAACAACATTGCACAGATATTTATTTTTCATGCTTCATGGCACAAACTGGGAAAGCAAGTGAAAATTTCTGTGCTGAAGGTGCAGAAGACAAGCCAGCATTTTAGTGACAAGGTAGGTAAAGAACTTAAGATGTACAGACACAAGTCAGCCAGCATGCAAGCAAAGATAGCCACTTCTGTTTTTCTTTTTTGGCAAATACAACTAAATAATGGTAATGGTACAGTTCTCAGAAAATACCAGCACATTGTTAAATGGAACAAACAAGAGGTCACAGTAAGTATTTCTTGTCTTTAAAATGTATTCTCTTGTTCACCATACATTTAGAAGGAATGTTTCTGAGCTAGGATAGTGCAAGCCAATATCCAACTAATATTTGGCTTTCAGTCTTGACTGGGGAGAACAGAAGTCTGGGGAGGATGGGGAGACACAATATTCCCCATTTGGAGTTTAACACATACTTCCTCATGTATACATCATAAGGAAATAACTTTTAAATTAAAAAAAAAACCAACCTGAAAGATCACACAAAAGCCGTATCATTCAGAACTCTGAACCAGAGTTTTTGGATTCAGCTTTTTTTCCCAGTTAAAACAATGTTGATTTGCCTACAGAAAGCAATATACGTGCAAAGCAGATGATTTTTTTGTGTGTGTGAGGGTCCTGATTTACAACAGCGTAAATAAATAAAAAGTCATGTTCTTCCAATGAGTCTCAATCACAGTATGAAAATGCAAAGAGGCTTCCACAACACAGGCAAATCAAGCCTTCAACAAAGAGTGGCAGGGTATCTAAAAAAAAACCAGATGGTTCTGAGAACAAACCTGTAGCAAGCACATAACCTACCAGGTTTCATGGGAATAATTCCTTAACTAGAATGAATGAGAAATAGGCTGAGTTACACAAGGCTTAAAGAAAGCAAGATCAATTCTCAAATTCTTAAGGCGATTCATGCACAATTCTACAATCATTTGACATTTTTCTTCACATAAAAATTGCTTTAAGGATACAATTCAGTTCAGCCAAAGCTTACTTCTATGCCTATGGCAGCTTCCAGAGGTGTTAATGGAAATAGCTAAAGAATACCAACTTCTGCCACTTCAACTGCCAAATCTGTCACCTTCTGTAGAACAGTGATAGAATTGGGTATGTTACACTTTCTGCACACAAAGGGTATGCAAACAAATTCCGGAGGGGGATGAATTGAAAGTGCAGCAGTACAGCAGGCAGGGAGTTACCTGTGCTTAGTAAAAGCAAACACTGAGGTGTTGTGTGCCTTACAGTCTATAATATTTCCACGTTTTAGGTGCCTCTGTGATACCAGGAAAGTCTTCCTTCTATTTAGGATTCACATCTCTGAGCAGCTCCTGCAGATGTGGGCTTTAATGCCTTGAGAAATTTGAAAAAAAAAGGACAAGTCCAGTCTTTTGCCAGTAAAACACGTCACTGGTGGATCTGTAAAGGAGTTGGAGCTCTGTTCCTCCCTACCAAGGGAGCAGTCTAACAAGCTTCAGCAGGAAGGTCTGGGATGTGGCATTTTCATATCTTCAGGCAGAAAAGGGAACTCATACCATCTACAAAGTGACAGATGCCTCTTTCTCCAGTACTTTAAAAGACCAGCTAAGTCTGCCTCCTGTACATGGTCAGATCTCCTGCATATGCTTTGAAATGGCTCTCTGAAGGGCTTAATATTATAACCAAAGACAGAGGACTGTTTATTTACATGTACCAAAGAGGGCTCCGTTTCAGATAGCTGCCTTCGTGTTCAGTCCTCCCAAGAAAGGCACAAAGGCAGACCTTCAGGTCCCTAGGAATTTTAATCATGATAAATGAAGTTTGGAAAATTGTAAAGTTCAGGTGCCTCTATCGCTAGGCAACTTGACTGAATCTCATGTAAGTCCCCCTTATAGACACTTCAAAACATTCAGGAGCCTGGGATGTAAGAACTCTCTCACGCTATGCTGCTTCACAGAATCAGGGCCAGGGCACATCTTATGATAGAAATTACCCATGCATCAGACTGGGAAGTCATTTGTATAGACCCTTCCTGCCTAAAATCTCTCTTTGTAAATTATTTTATTTTATAATTGGCCAAGTCAACTCAGCATTTAATTACTATGAATAACTTCCAGATTTTACGTATTCCAGAAATCACCCTATGTTAATTGGTCAATGGCTTGCATAAAAGGCATTACATAAAATCATAGTACACTATCATAATTTAATTATCCCCATTTAATAATATTTTGGGATATAAGAAAACAGACCTGACAGCAGAAAGGGAGTGCTAAACGTTATGTAGTTGAATTTCAGAAGGTATCAGTAAAATTTATTTCAAAATGAGATTTTTTTTCCCCTTTTATGAGGAGATACCCTTCACTGAGGGAATTGTGTAATCTAATACTGCTGATCTTGATCATTTGCAAAAATTATGCTTACAACTGCTACCATTCCAAACTTTTTTTTCCTTGGTAATTACCTAGGATTGAATCATATCCTCATGTAATGATTGCATGCATTATGGTTTATAATGTTTGTGTAGTTCTATCCCTAATATGACTTAAGATTAAAGTTGCCTATGGCTTTGCTTATCAGAAAGAAAGCCTTTCAGGGTTAAAGTTCTTTGAATCTACTCCTCTCTCAGAATCTGAGACACGCTAGAGCACATGAAAATGCAGGATTTCAGCATCTTTGAGGCTGTTCCTTTACAACAGAACACTCATATCTAAAAACAGAAAAATCTTTTCTCCTGAGTCTTCGTTTTCATTAGCAAAGATAAAAGAACAGATTGAAAATGAGATCTTCAGAAAATTAGTTTCCATTTTACTGCAGTGGAAAGGCCAAATCTCTTACGTGAGCCACAATCTGTGTGGATGCTCTTTGTTCAGAGGGTCATGTTGACACTATCTATCATACCATCAAAGAAAGGAACATCCACCAGGAAAATTGCACCTCCTGTGTACCCAGGGGCTGTGAATGTCCCACATCAGGTTCTTCTCTTTCTCCCAGCTTTCACAGCCTGGACAGCAGAGGCACTTGGGGTAAGAAAACCCTCCAGTGCTTCCTCCTCCTGTGCACCACACTGATTTCAGTGACAGGATCCTTCTCAGCCCATGTGTAGGGTGGAAGGCAAACAAGCACTACACTATTTTGATTGTGAGAGAATTACCATCAAAATGACCACATTAGTGGGCTGCTCCATGGGTGTCTGAAATTAAGGTTCCCTGGTCATCAACTGCTCAGTCTTGTTTATGCTGTACAGGGAAAGGAACAACACTGAAAGGCAGCATGCCATTTTGGGGTGACAAAATTAAACGTGTATCACTATGAATATTCTCTATTCACCTTGAAACAATGACTAGCTGTTTCAAACATGGAGCTTTTGAAAAGTATATTTAGAAATGGGCAGAATGTAATTCTGTATTTTTGAAAAGATGACTAAGAATAAATTCAGTTTGACATTTAAATAAACTACATCTATAGTTTCTATTTTAAATACAGAGTAAATTTCAAATTTTAATATTTGGGAGTTAAATGAAGGCATTTTACATTACTGTTTGAAATTTCTTTTCATTCTGTCTCCCCAAAAACTACACAAAGTCAACTCATTTGGGTCCAAGGTGACACCATTTTGAACTGGAAGACACAATCAAGGAAGAGGTTTGGGACAGGGTCTTACCTTTGGGGAATCAGCTTCTAGAGTGATTAGGAAGGGGAGCTTATGACAAAAGTGTGATACAAAACAATTAAATAGAAAATAGTTAAATTTAAGATTTATGGAAGCAGAGGAAAAAATTCTCTTAAAAAATCACACTGTGCTTGAATTTAATATTTTCTTATTCCTGTAGTAACTCTGTAGCACAGACAAAATATTGTGGCTTCATTTTACTGGACTAAAATTTAAAATTATTTAACTGTTTTGGGCACAAGTGAAGTAGGCAGAAAAATGTAAAGAAATGATGCAATCATAAAATTATTTTCACTCCAAATATTATTAGATTGCATTCAGAGTACTGGGTTCTTCATACAGCTATTTCCAGGGCAGTGATGATCACTTCTTTTTCAAGAGGAAAGAACAAAAGCAAGCAGAACAATCACAACAGCTGTTGTGCAATATCCAGGTGGAGGCTGGTGGTTCATTACACAAGCATCAGGCATGCTCAACTTCATTTTCCACTGGAGCATAACTAAGTACCATGCAAATATTTGTGAGTTTTATTTTTAAATAAATAGTGAATTTGTGTTTTAAGCTCAGAATATCATGACTGGACATAAGAAATAAAACTGCAAAATGCTAGAAATCTTTCTAATCCCTAGCAAAATATTCTAATATTGGTTTGACACCAATATATAAAGTATAATGAAGTAAAAAAAAATTAAGACCTTTTAGAAGGAAAGCTTGACTCCTTATCTTTTGCATTCTCTGAGGATATCAACAATGTCTTCCACACAGCAGTTTTTGCCATTTCATCAGAAATGTTTATCACAGATGGGTCATCTCTAGACAAGAAAGACGGTAAATACACAATAAAACAATCAGCAATCTGTCTTGTTACTTATTAACTTAATAAAAGTCCTTGAAAACTGATAGTGATGACAATAATTAAGTGCAATGTAAGTCAAGAAATTATGTTAAACTTCCAAAGTCCTGAACAATTACTTAAATACTCTCTTAGAACATCTTAGCACTTTTTTAGTATTTTCTTCCTCCAATAGCACTTAATCACAGTAACATCAATAAAATATATTGTGTCACTCCGAACTAATAAACAAGAGAAATATGAAGAAGTGTGAAAGTAAATATTGCCCAAGATCTCACAGCATGATAATGCCATAGTTGGATTAAACATGAATCCCAAAATGTCCTACTTATGCTCTGAAACTCCACCTACTTTTAAAACAAATTTGAAAGCAATCAAAAGCCTTAAGAAAATAAAATATTTAAGAAAACTAATAAAAATGCCCAAATTAAACAAACTAATCAGTAGCCTGAAGTAGCACTTTGTAGCCATTATGCTGTTTGCTTTACCTGGACTGCTCCACATGTATTTATACACTTAAGAATAATAAAGTCTTAAATGTTTTAAGGGGTTGTCTGTACATTATTCCTGACTTCATGGTTACATATACTTGGCGGTCAGTAAGCCCTCAGTAAAGTTGCTGTCGTGTGTTTTGGGGAACCACTTTAACAAGCAATATCCTGACTCTTGTTTTAGCTGTAGGACTGTAACCCTTACAGTACAGAGTCTGGTACTGTCCAGGCAACTCTGCCAACGTCAACACATGATGGAGATCAATAGCGATCACACTGCAAGGTAAGTTAGCTACATATTGCTAATACAAATTGGAACAAAAAGGGATGGACAACACAGGAAAAAAACCAGACCGTTAGTAGTGTGATGAGTCAAAAGGAATAGGCTGGGATTTTTCAGAGACACAGAGACTGATTTGCATTAGGAGACATTAGGGTAACTTTGTGTTAAAATGTTAGAGAGGAGGCCACTCTGAGGTGATGTTCCTATGAACTCACATTCATGCAGAGGTTACTGTCACCAGATATTTCAAATCTTTTATTAAGAATTTCTTTCTGACAACTTTAAATTACATTCATTCCTTATGGGCTGCCAACATGTATTATTACTATCTATAACATAGATGTTCATGCTTTTTGAGTTGTGTCAACCCTGCATTATGCCTTATCTACCCTGGACAGCTCTTGATTCACTCATTATCTTACATAATAGGACCTTAATCAGAATGTTTTAGAATATAATACTGTAAGAACCTAGTTCTTCTGCTGTGTGTTCAAAACCTTTCCTGGATCCCTGCTTGCAACACGGTGAAGGGTTCGACCTGCTCTGCATCTTCCCTTTGCACTGCGCACGTCAGAAGCCAAACTTGATTGTGAACAGTCTGATCCTGCAGCCCTGCCCAAAGGAAAACTTCCAACTAATGTGTCTTTTTCCTAGGGAATGTGAGATCATGTGGAAAGACTAGAAAAGGGCTGACCTTGTTAAACGCTGCAGTGTATGGTTCAGTTCACCTATCTGTACCAGACAAACATCCTCCTGACATTCAGTAAGCATTAATAAAAAATATTGTGGCACGTTTATTTTATTTAATTGCAACTCACCTAAAAGAGGAAAGGTATATTTTACCTGTAATGTCCTTCTAGTGGTAACTGAACAGTCCCTTCCTCTTCCATTGCTAACATACTTTGCTCTTCCTAGAACAAAGGAGTTTAGACATGAGACAGGATATGAAATTGTGAGAAGCGCAATTTGTGTACTGTAATCATCTTTCCATTTTCTTTAATATTAAGTATTTATTTGAAGTTCTTAGAGAAAGATACTTTTCAACTCTTTTCATTTAAATAGTCGACATTTAAAACCTTCTCTTTTAAAACAACTATCTTCACTTAATGCTATTTTCCAATGCCAAACAGAGCATTCTTTTGTAACAATAAAGAGGAAAATTAGTAACAGTGAGTGAACAACTGTCTGGTGAATTTTAAGTAACATTGGTAATGGGATATATGCATGGATATTTACATGCAAGAATTAAGGAAGATTATTTAAGTTTGCACACACAGTTCTAATACTGATAAAGTTTTATTTCCGTTAAGGGTAATGAAACAAGACACCCAAAACTAGTTTTCACTTGAAGAGAATTAGGAGATAAATCCACCAAAAACCTTTATGTAAAATAATTACAAATTTAGCAAATCTGTCTTAGCAGGAGGGGAGAAGAATACAACACCTCTCAAGCACCATGACCTGCTTGCAAGAAGAAAGAAAAACAAGTCCTCCACAGGAGGAGTCTCAATTTCCACACCCCTTAGGTCAGGATAACCAGAGCTAGGAGGTTAACAAGTCTTGGCGGGAATGTAACCATCGATTCCTGCTCTGAATTGTTGCAGCGTGTGTGTGAGCCCAACAGAGACCCAGAGACCTCCACAGCTTTCTTCCCTTCATTAGATGGCTTTGTGACCATTTTCACCAGTGCCTGTCTGGAAGCATGAGTCGGCTCTCACAAAAAGAGAGTTTATCATTTTCTGGCAGATCACCAAAGCCCCACATGCATCACACACCCCAATTGTTGGTAGGAGCTGCAAGAGCCAGTACAGTTTTCCAAAATTGTAGAATTTAAGTTCTCTCTGCTCAGAAATTTATTTCTTTTATGCTTTATTATTACAACTATTTCAAAAGCCATATTTTTTTTCTTCAAATGGGAAAGTCCTTTGTTCATTCTTGTCTCAGAAAGACTTAATTGATTAACATCAAAGTGGCTTCCAAAGGAGGTCTGTGAGGAGAAGGCACGTATCATATCCACTATAAATGTACAAAGCCCTGGAAAAACATGGCCTAAAAATATAAAAACAACTTAAGTGATGAAATTAGGATCCAATCAAGTAAGTTTCAGATCCTGTCAACTGTATTTCTGAATATTCTTGTGGGTAGAATACTTCTATTTTTAAAAGCTGTGTGATAGCAACTCTCCAATTAATTCCTTAGGCTACATGTCAGAAGTTTTTTATTACTAGTTAATTTTGTCATTTCCAGGCTTCACAGCTTCATAAGTTTTTGACAGTTGAACAGTTTTAATAATAGCTCTAAATATTTAGAAATGCCAAAATATGTAAAAATAACCTCTCAAAATAGACAGTGAATGAAATAAAGTAACACCACTAGATTTTCCCAGTTTTGTTTTCTGATGCCATCCTATCAAGCAAGGGAAGGAAAGTGACATATAACCAAAACATAAAGATAACAAGGAATTCTTTCCAATAACCAGACCCACAAGAAGAGAGCTACCTTGGTTACTTCTGGTTACTCTGAATTGTGATGACAACAGACACGGTGATGAAACAACTCTCTGGTCTTCTTTGATTCAAGGGAGAAAACAATGACTCATGTATTTTAATTTCAGCCTGGTAGTTTTACAGGCACATACTAAATAGTAAATAATCATCATGATGCCTATCACATAGGTAAAATCTTTTCCCCAAAACATATTGCATGACAGTGTGTTGAATGTGTCAAGGAAATCAAAGTTAAGAGTTCTCCAGGTTACAGATGAGGCAGGGAGTTGTTAAAGGCCACAGAAGAATCAATCCTAAAGGCAGAGAAATCTAGTTTGTGTAGTTACTCCTTCAAATTATTAGCTCATGTCCTATTTCTGCAAATAAACCTGCTAATGGGAATCCTTAACACACACATTTCACTGGCCTTGAATCCCGTCTCAGGGCATCCCTAAGGATAATTTGCTGATTTATCCATTCACATTGTTTAATTTTTGCAGCCCGCTTGTACCACCAAAAGCTTAGGTCTCATGGGTCCTGGGCTTTTGCAGAGGTCAAAGAGCATTGTAGAGGTCATGGGCACGGCTGTCCCCACTGACTGCCAGGAGTATACAGTATCATCTGCACATTCACCTCCCTCTGCTCACACCGTGGTACTATTCACAAGTGCTGATGCAGGACACATGAACCCCATTTAGAACAGCCCAGCACCCACAGAGTCCATCTACTGCTCTTGCAGTTTTTGTTTCACCATTGAGACTTGTCCCTCATTTATTTGGGTCCATGAGGTTTCCTAACAGCTGACATTGATCAGGTGGCTGATACCAGGGACAAAGGACATGTGTGTCCCTTATACATAAAGTTACTTTATATCCCCACAGTTTTATATGATACCAAAACAAGCAATTCATGAAACAACAGCTAGATAAAAATACTATAAAACAGATGAAAAATTGGTTAGAAAGCTACAATCAGAAAGATCAGTGTTTCACTGTTAAAGTGTAGGAACATTCTGAGTGGAAATATGTAAGAATCTGTCCTGTATCAAGTTGATAAGAAATTATCTGAAAAGCATGTTCTTTGAAATAAGATGAGGAGTCCAGATCTCAAACAGCCAAGTGGGTGGAAATGCCACAGGATGTAAGTCAGAGTCTGAGCATTTGGTTAAAGGTGTTAGCAGTGTCACTGACCTTTTCTTTACAAAGTGAAAGTAAATTGTTTCTGCAGTAGCAGAAGGACAACACTGGCCCAGAGTGTGACTGGGAGACTGCCCAGGGTTATGGCACTGCTGAGCAGGAAGGGCACAGAGTGATGCTGTGTGCCCTGTGCAAGGCTCAGGGGCAGCTGGGACACCCTCAGGCCTTAAATTGTGCACTTCTCTCCTCAGCATCTCCTGCAGGGACAAGAGCCAGCCCAGTGCTGCATCCAAACGCCCCAGGAATCTGAGGGCTTTCCTACAGACATGGGCTCATCTCTGCCTACCTCCCGAGGGGGTCTCAGAAGCAATCCCCAGGAGCACTGTGGATAATATTTTATATGACAGTATGGCCCCCTAAGAATGCATCCCCATCAAAGCCTGACAGATTTGTAACCTTAAAAGCACTTATGCAAAATATGACAATATTACACATAGATACTGTTAACAAGTCTGCCTGGTGCACGGAATGTGTCTTACTTACAGAATGTTCTCTAAATGTCTGAGGGAGAAATTGATAAATTGCTACACACAGAAAAACCTGAAACCATGACCCACCTCTTTCTCAGCATCTTCCAGTTTCTTTTTCTTGCTCTCGGGCATCAAATCATCCAACCAACTGAGCTCCCGCTTGGTAAAAAAGAAATCCATGAGTTTTCGGACAAATACCAGAGCCAGGACCTGCAAAGATATTAATTCAAAGAATTAGGAAATTAAGCAAGTAAAACAGACAAATACACTTGTAGAGAAATAGTTTCAAAAGTGACCAGTTTGCATCTAGAATTTTATCCTTTAATTTGAATAAGCCAACAGCTGCTATTCCTTTGTTGAAATGAAGTATGGCTTGAAGCATTTAACAATCCCTAACGTAAGTAAATATCTTCTATTTTCTATTAGTGAAATAATCAGAGAGAAATCACTTAAGCAGCAGACCACCTTTACTTCTACCAAGACACAGAACTGGTAAGCTCCTCAGTGCAATGAACAGTCTTCCTTGATAGGTGAATGTTCTTTCTGTAACAGGATTGAGTACTATTCCTTAGATAAAAAATATCAAATAAATTTTAGTATTTTTTCTTCAAGAGAAGAATTTTCCCTAAGAGAATATAAATTGGGATATCCACACATAAGACTCAAAAGAGAGGTTAAATGTCAAATTTTTCCTTACTTAATACATTATAAATTGTCCTTGAACACAGAATCAAAGCAATATTATAATTACCTGCCCAATTTTTTTTTGCTTCAATAATAATTACCCACAAGTGAAAAGGGATTTTTAGAGGAAATAAAAAAATTTCATACCATCATAGGAAAGACAATGGCAGCTCTTGAAACCTTTATAATCCAGAGAAGCACAAGACAACTCAGCTGAATTATAGTGAAGAGATGGACCTTTCTAAGAGGAACATGCCTTAGATAAATAAAATCTGGCTGATGCTTTGCAGGCATCCAGAATAACTTTATCCTGTCAAAAAGCTGAAAGAGAAAAATTTAAAAGTTTGGATCAAAATGAGGTGTAGGATCATCTATGCTGGCATTCACACACTGCCTAAGAGATCCTGACTATCCAAAGAATCTGGCTTGTTATTCTAAAAGCAAAAACTACATCATTTCAGCAGCACAGAAGAGACTATCTCAGTTACAATCATAAGCCTTTAACCTATACTAGTCCAGCAGTGGCAAGGGACTCATCTCACCCACTGAGCCACCAGAGTAACAATGAGAAACGTTATTTAAGCAAAGTTCGATGACTTGGTTAGTCATACTTCAGTTCCTTTCCATTTTAACACACGTGTCTCCCTAGATTGTACTGCAGATGTGCTGAGACACTGAATTCTGCTGAGTTACATTCTGTATGGCCATACTGCAGGAAATACCCTGTTCCTGCCACATTGTATGTTACACACAAAGAAGGTGGTTGCTTTAAAATAATACTGCTCATCATGAACTCCTAATGTTAGGCAAAGCCAGACTTCAAAGTGGTCGTGAATCAATTGTGACTCAAACTGAATGGAAGCTGGTTGATCCTGTTGGGCATATGCACTATCACTACTTTCCTAATACATCCTCAACTCATTTTTCAACAACTGAGCTCTGCCTCCTTGAGCATAGAAAAGGCTGCTCATGGAGGGACCTCCTCAGTCTTTTATTTCCTGTGAATGAACAGGAAATTTTCTTTTACTTCACCAGACACTTTATCCCAGGCTGTTTTCTTCTCCATACTTCACTTTATTCACAAAACCAGAAACAGGAAAAGGAAAAAAAGGAATGCCAGAAAGCTGACTGCCAGGCTGCCAGGAATGGATGTGAGAGGTTCCTGTTTTTCAGGCCTGTTTGGCTCCATACTGACCTGAGACACTTGTGCCATGGCACAGTAATGATGGTGACACACCAGTTCTCCCTGCATGGATGAGCTATGCTGTATTCACACAGCCTTCAGCAATGTCAAGTTTTGGAAATTTTTATTGAGCGTGTGCAAACTGCATTTTTTTAAAGTCTTATAATTTGGCCAGATTTGAGCAGATTTCTTTTTCACAGAAACAGCAAAAAGCACATCCTCCCACAAAAGCCATCTTATCAAATCTCCATTCCTTGTCCCAGCATGGGGGAGGGAGATAAGGAGGGGGATGCTATCACTTTTCCAAGTAAAGATAGCCAGATTTCAGCATGCCTTAAAAACACTCCTCAATAGTGTACTTTCTCATACCCCTGTTCTGAGAAACAGCTGAACCATATTAAATTGAAATTATTTAAACCTCAGTAAAAGCCAAACTACACTTCTGAGAATATCAACCCAAAGGATAAGAGCTAGGCAGCCAAACTACACTTCTTAGAATATCAACCCAAATGATAAGAGATAGGCAAAGTTATAAAAGAAGAGTCTCTGAATAGAGACCACCAGTCAAAAACAAAAATGTTCCCAGCTTTGCCTATAAATGGAGGTAACTTGCAATCAAATATAATGAAAGAAACAATCAGACATCTTCTTTGCTTTTTGTATTTGACCTTTTGCACAGTATAACTTGTGTTTTCACCATGTGGTTGTTCTTTCTCAATTGTCTTGGAAGGTGTGTCGATGCCTCGTGGGCTAAAGGATTTGACACTGTGCCATTTAGTGCTGGAGAAGCAGTACACAGGATCCCATTACCAACCCCAACCCGAATGCTGGAATGCCTGGTTTCTGCCAGCTACTCCTACTTAAGGCTGCTGCAGGAATGCTGCCCTTCCACTAGAACTGACCCTTTATCCCTGAAGTACTGTGGCTTGCAACAGTTCCCCCTCCCTCCCTGCCTGGAGTGTTTACTTGCACATGGAAGACCTTCGAAATTTCACTTATGTTAGTTTGGGGGCAAGTTAGCCCTAAAGGCAAAGTTTGAGGTCAAGTGTAGCCCTGCAAAGGAACTTGGAAGCTGAAAAGGCAGCGGGCAAGCAAGTGAATGGGGAGGCAGCAGAGAGGGAAGAGCCCCTGATAGTTATTACTCAGTTTTTAGGCTCAGAAAAAATTCCCTTGATAATAGGAGAGAACAGAAAAATCAGCACCCAAAAAATAGGGGAAAAAATGGAGCACATTACCTAAAGGGAATACTCTATTCAGAGAGAATCCATTTTCCTTCTTAAATGAGTCACTTTCAAAAATTTAAGGTTGGTAAGATTCCTTTAAGATTATACACAAAAGCTAACACAACAATATAATAAGAAGAACTATATTTTTGTAGAAAGTATCATCAATAACACACTCATCATAAATCCAGTTTACCTGAATTCCCTTTAGAGATGAAGCACCCATGTAAAGAAACACTCCATAAAGTACTGGCATAGGAATAAACTGCACAAACAAGCAGAGAAAGGAAGAGCATATTAAATACTACTTAACAATTTTAAATGCTTCTAGAAAGACATTCAAAACAGTTGAAATACAAAGTGCCATATGCCTGCATTAATCAGACAAGTTGTAAATTCAGAGTCACTCAATTATAAATTAATAATGTTTCTCAGAGTATAAAGCAAAAGGAGAATCTGGCTCTGTAGTTTTATTTTCCTCTCATGGCCAGTTATTACCATATACTTCATTAATAAAATTAACAGAACTACACAAAAACATGTAAGTCTTAATTTATACTTAAATTCTTTACTTAGAAGACTGCTCAGAAAAATATTGGAGAGACACAAAACACTTATTACTGCTAAAAGAAATATTTTGTGCTGTAAGCATTTAAACATGGGTGAAAGATTCTATGGAGTGATTTTGTAAGAGACTATTGTAAATGTTCAGGTTCTCAGCATACACTGCATAGGTAAAGGAGTATGTTCATAGGTAAGTATCTGTTAGAAATACTAAATACACAAAACGCATGTTCTGTGTGTTTTCAAAGTGAAGGCTTTATGATATACTTAATAAAATACTGCTGGGAAGTACAAGTTCTAAGGGCTTATTACCTCCACTGCGACAACAGGCAAGGCTAAATTCTGGTTTTACTAAAGCCAGTGCCAAAACCCTCACTGATTTCATAGAGGCCAGATAATTCTTTAAAAAGTATTAAGTGTACACATGGCATTATATATGCATGTAACTAGACACCCATTTTCAGGACACTGGTGAGCTGTGTTGAGTATGCAGGAAGCATGAGAAAAATTTCACATTAATTTCCAAGAAACAAACCATAGAACTTCTCTTGCAACTGTGAAAATATTTTTAAATTACTGAGAAATCACAAAATTTTTTTTAGATTTTCTAAACAAATTTTATGTTGGTATAACAAGATTGTTTCATGATAATTTGCCATGGGTCCAAAGTACTGCCAAAGTGTTACTCTTCGTCTACTGCAGCTCAATGGCAGAACTCCCTTTGACTTCAGTCAGGCCACATTTTCATTACAAGGTTTTTGTTTACAAAATGCTGGAAGTCCTTAGGCACTTTATTTAGCAAAATTAGAACTCCACTTTGGACTCTCACTGTGTAACATTAGGCTAGTTAGTAATGTGTTTAGAAAGAGCATTCATTAAATAATACAGTAACAACAGTGACATGATCAGTGCAGTATTCCTTAACTTTCCCTTACTTCCCAAATTACCTTTAGAATACTTGTCAAAAAGACAGACGAGCCCATAAGGACAAAAATCATGAGCCCTGTGACTCTTTGCTCCCGGATTCCAAGAAATTTTGGCTGCTCCCCTGGAGCAGAGCACTCTGACTCCAGTTTTAGGCTGTTCACATGGGAAATAGAGAGGACAGTGGCTGCAACAAACCACGGCAATCCCATAATAGAGCACACACCAAGCATCACTGCCACCATGAGAAGGTCGAGGTGGTATCCACATCCTTTCTGTTAAAAAAAGTAAGGACAGAAAGAAGATGTAAAATGACATCTGAATTAAGAGCACTCCTGGCAGGCATTCCTAATGAACAGCTAGAGACAATGAAACACTTGTGACTTGTAGGACAAACACAGCTTCCTTCTGTGTGTTACCCAGGCTGGGTCAGCAGTGATGGCACACTGGGTATCTAAGGGGAATTCCTACCAGCTCACACTCAGTGCTCAGGGTTACTGGACTCTTTCCAGTTACAAGTTGAGCGGATCACAAATCCACCCTACAGTGGGCCCCAAACAGCTTTCCTGTTTATAAAATGGATACTGGTAAGACACTGGAAAATACACAGATTTTTCATTTTAACTAAGTCTCTTCTGTGGATAACAGTAAGCAGAACATCCAGCTGTGCTGCCAACTTCCCACTGCACTAATCTTAGTGGACCCTCCATCCATTCTTACACAGGAGTTGGAAAAGTATGTCTTTTTATTGGTCCCTACATAAAAATTTGTAACATTTGCAAGGTCAGTTTATGCTAGAAAGGGCCATAAAACCACACTGATTCTTTTAAAGTTTTTAAAGATGGTAAGCACATGATAGTAATACATTTTCACTAATGTACTTTCAATCTTAGATAAGAGCAGACAGCTAGAAAATAAGATACATTAAATTAAAATATAAAATCAGGTACTGGTTTATTGGTTTCCTTACTCAAACATAGCCTCGTAATATCCACATGAAAAGTCAGTACAAAACCTTTGGGTTTGGATCACCTCTGCAGTAGGCAAATACTACATAAATTTACCAACAGGTGGATAATGGTTTGCTTTTGTAGTAGTTCATAAAACCCTTTGGTTGAATCTTACATAAATTTAAAAACCTGCAATTACAATCTTCACTTGAGAAATGATCAATGCATCAAGCTTGGTTCTACAGATATCTGCTACCATAACTGAGTGGGATATTTCATTTCAATTTTAGCAAGTATCCAGGACATCCTCACAGCTGCAAGCAGCAGCTCGAGCTATTTTCCTTTAAAAAGTCAGGTAGTTAGCCATCTCCACAAAACTTTGCAATATGGCAACAAATCCAGTGTCACGGTCTGATGAAACAGTGATGTTCATGCAAACAATGTGAATATGTTGAACCATAATTTTGCCTGTAAACCCATGCAAATGCCTTTTGACATAAAAAAAGTAACTAAACTAAACTTGGAAGGGTTTGCTACAGAGACTGCCAAAAGCTGAAATGTGCACTATCCAGAATTTGCTATGGGAAGTATAAAAAAAGAGGGGAAAACGAGTTGGAAGCAAACAAATCATTTCTTTATGAAGACAACTTTTACTTCTAAAATGGGAAGCGTCTGGGTTTATGAAAATGTAAGCCACATATCAAAATGAAAATGCCATCTTATTTGCTTACATTATTTAAAAAGGGGGGAAAAGTTAAGAAAATGAAGAGAATCAACTCTAGCAACCTTCCCTCATTCCCCAAAAGTGCTTATGAGTCTTATCTCCAAGACACATCTTGACAAACTCAGAGATGTGTCAAACACAGATATTAGTTACAGGCACAATGCACTCAAAGAAAGAGTTTAATTCTAAATCCTAACAGAGACACCTTTTTTTACCTTCTGACACATTTATGAGGAATGTATCTGCTAATGCATACAGAATCCGAGAGCATTTCCTCACATTCATACATGATCTGAGGAACCTGACATATGGGAAGAAAAGGAAGCATAGCAACAGGTGATGCTACACCAGACCCCAGCAAAACTAAAACGCAGCAAGACAAGGGGGCAGCCAGGAGGACCATCTGACTCCCAGATGCCAGTGCTGAAAAAACACATTCCAAAGCTTGGCAGCAAATTCCTGCATCTGTCAAGTTAACCACATGCAATGCTATGGATTGACATGAAGAGCCAGGCTGACAAAGAGGGCAAAAAAAGAACATATCAAATGTCACAATCATCCAAGAAGAGGCAATGCAAAGTGAAGGTTGCAAATGCATTTGCTAAAGCAACTTGGGATTGGATTGCTGCTTATTAAAAGTATGTCAAAAAAAAGCCTAAGCTTGCTGCATATACATGTACAGAAACCTGCTGCTAGATTTTGCCCAACAGTTTTTCAGAGGGGTGATGTCCCTTTTTCTCTCTCCATCTGTAGGCAACTAAAGTGTTAGAGAATAGAGCAGGAAGTTGTCCTATGTTGTTTTAAGAACCCATTGTGCCTCTAAGGCTCAGTTTTATCCTTCTCCCTTCTTTAAGATAGGAAGGGCATTAAAAAAAAAAAAGGATGGGTAGAACCACAGAGAAGGATGAAGAGAGGGAAAAAATTTTATATTACAAAACAGCCTCTGAGTAGTTCTTAAAAATCCAGTACAGTAGAACAAGACTGTCAGTACCTGAAGAGGCAATTAATATTATGGTATTTAAGGAGATTATTAACTTGAATTGTTTTTTTTTCTTTAAGCGAATAAATCATACTCCTAATAAAGCATAGAAGATAGCACTTTTTAAATTCAGAATCTGTATTCCAAATTACATTCATAAAGTCTTCTCTAAGGCAGTGGATCACTGACACAGGGCACAGGTACTACACAGACCAACAAAAAAAAAAAACCATAAAAATGTAAAGGGGTTCTATATAATATATAACAAACTAGCATACTCAAGTAGATGGATGCACATGACATAGTCTGAAGCAGAAAACAACAGTGAAAGTATAAATTTTGACTGAATACCTTCAGTTTGTGTTCTTTTCTATTGATAATGACAGCTGTGATCTGCTGGTCCATAAAGATAAGGATAGTACAAAGCAGGGCTGGAATTACAGCAGCTATCACTGTCCACCAAGGATTAGGCCCCAAAGGAGTAATAAACCAGCCACGATCATCTCTGGTGGGCTACAAAAACAGTCATGCATGGCCAGTCAGAAGTGTGAGGACAATTTACATTTCAACTTCACATGAATACATACAAAACATTACTAGGATATGATTTCCTTTAAAACCAAACTATATAAGAGTACTAAAAAAATGCTAAACTTCCTATGATGCCAAAGCAAGAAATTACATATAATAAAATCATCTGGAATATTACAGACTTGGTTGCACTTGATACAGTAAACCCAGAATTTGGAATAAGCCCCAGAACATTACATTAGTCTAAGATTTGGGTGATTTGAGCCTTGTTAATCTCTGCAGAGATGACATTAGGAAGCATGAAGGGGCCTGATGGGAGAAGTTCACTTACATGATTCATAAATCAGAGAGGTAGCATAATACCTTGTGAACACAAAAATTTTAAAATAGTATCACTACTCCCTGATGACAATAAAAAATTATAAACCCATTATAGTGGATTACTTTGCAAAATGATAAAGCAGTGCAATTTATCAACAACTTACCTTAAAAGCATTTGGAACCTGAAGTTTTGGTGATGGAATTCCAATGGCATAGTCAATTAAAACCATGGACAAAATAGTGAGAAAGACAGCAAAATCGCTGACAACAGATCGTACCTACAATTATTGAGAGAAATGACAATTTTAACTAAAACATTCATGTATGGTTTAAGATTTTTCTTCACTGTTTTAAGACATTTTTCGCTTACAGCTAAAACCATGATTATTCTAACACAAATTTCCAGCAGAGGAAAGATGCACTGTCTACTTCACCAGCAGTTAACTGAATTTGCAATGCAGATGAAATTCATACTTAGACATGACTAATGACAACTTTTAAACTGAAATAATGGCACGCACCTTTGTTGGGAAGTATCGGCTAGTTTTGAACTGCTTCAGTGTGGACGAGAGCGTTACTGTAGAGAAGAACAAGATGACAGACCAGAAGAGGACATCTGGAACGTAAGGGCCGTGATGACCACAGGCTCGTCCAACAAACTCACCATGAAACTTTTTACATTCCTATCAGGGAGAGCAAAATAGTATTGTTCTAAAAAATATCCATGCTTACATTAAAATTTCCTTTCCAGTTTCTTTCCTAAATAGCAAGTAAATTGTATTACTAGAAATAGTAAAGCAATTTTTAGATATTTATTGTTTTTAAACTTAAAACTCACTATGTTTGTATCTAGTCTGCATGGGAAATTCTCAGAGGAATCTCTTTTTTAGCCATATTAAATTATGAAGTTACTAAGACATACCATAAATAAAGTCATTAATACAAAAAGAGATTTATTTCAAACTCAACAAGTACACTGATTTATTTTCTGTGTACAAATACAGATTTACACTTACTAACACTCTCCAAGTGTGGAAAGCAAAGTTCAAGTCACCAAGAGAAAGGCTGCTCCTGCTGCATTCTCAAGAACTGCTTTTTTGTTTTAACTTCACAGGCCCAGCAACTGAAGAAAAAGCTGTTAAGGATGGGTGGCCTAAGAGGAGCCAAATACATTTAATACCACACGGGGGCAGCACATGCCGCAAATTGTCTTTCTCTTAAAAAAAGGTCTGATAAAATGCCGGAAAACCCAAAATCTGTAACACTAATTATATTTAATTTAATTCATTATCAATATGCAGATACAATAGAAAGCATTTCCAGCACTTCTCCACTACTATCCTTCATTGTCTAAAATCATGAAGAGTAGCTCTAGAAATGTAAGCTACCAGCTCTGGACTCACAATCCTTTCCTTCTCCTTTCCAATCCCTCCACACTTACTCGGAAAAATGAAAAGCAGCACCCAGAATCAGGGATTCCAGGCAGAAATATCCTGACAGATCAGGATCTTTTAGTATTAAATCAAGTGTGTCATTGGCTCATCAGACTTGCTGCACAATAACACGTTATGGCTTTGAACAAAGATTGTCATGGAAAAAACCACAATTGCTATTTGATAACTGTGAGACAAAGGAGCGCAAAACTTTTTATACTGGTATAGCAGAAAACTTGGGATGAAGTTCATCATATGCCTCCTGAAGAGGATTTTGTCACCATCAAAATCCTCTTCACACTGTGTCCAAAATCCTTTGCTCACACTTGGTTTGTCTTGATAGCAAAAAATAATTGTTGGGTTTTAAGAGAGAATGAGAACCCAGATCTTCAGAACTTGAAACATTTCAACTGGACACTAGAAATACATGAAGATATGAGCAGTAAAAGAGACATAATGGGGTGAGTCTGACCAAATATTTACAGACAGCAATGTCTAATCTCTTACTGCAGTTCTCTAGAACAGAAGTTTCTTGATGATGCTTGCAAGAAATAAAGGCATGACAGTACAAAAAAATCAGTTATTTCTTTGACAACTATAGGGACTCATGGGAAAAGTTGGTCACTTACACTGCTACCTATGTAAACTCAAGTTTTGGTAATAAGCTTTCACAGAAGTTTTTAAGGGTTTTATATAATGCAGCCAGTCTTTTACATTTATAGTTAAAACAAAATCTGTTATTTTAAATCTCCTCAGCTGCAAATGTACTCTGAAAAACACTGTCAGAGATCTGAGAAAGTGAGAGGAGGAGTCTGCCCCTGCACAGATGCTCTTAGAGTGTGCTGCAATTTTGAGAATATTCATTCTGGACTGCTGGAATCCCTCAGGCCAGCAGTTCTCAACTTTCTTTCTGCTGTTGCCACACCAACAGAGTTGAGGAGCAGTCCCTGCTCAGAGCAAGGCATGGAAGCAAGACAGAGCAGCCATGGAAGACAGCTCTTACTTAACACGAGCTCTTCTGCATTCCTGCCTTTGAAAAAAACAGAACAGTATCTTCTGGAGACAGTCCACTAGATTGGCTTTTAAGTGTTCAATTTGATTAGGCCTACAATTTGGTTAATTCAGTTACATCTCTTCAGTCTGGTGTCTTTTGCACTCAATTCTCTTTGACTGTGTAATGAAATGATCTGTTTGCGAGAAGAAGTAGTGGCCCAATCTCAACATGACACTTTAATCAAGTTGTAAATGTCTCTGGGAAGAAGGCAAACTTGAATTATATAAATCCTTTAAACATAGAAAAGTGTACTGTTTAGAAACTAGCTACACATTCGTGCAAGCCCCACTAAACTGTAGCTTTATCCTCTTCCTCCCCCAGGAAAAAAAATTACACAACTTATGGAAGAAAAAAGTGGTCACTGAAGAGAAAATGTTACAAAATTTCCCTCCTTCCTGAACAATTGCAAGAATGTTTTAGGAGAAATAAATGCTTCTGATTCTTTCTACACAAGGCAACTTTGGTTTTGCCATCTGGCAGAATTTAGGACAAATTCATTGTCATTTGACATGTTTGACTTAATCTCAGCCAAGCTCTTGTGCTAGTGTGTCAAGAAGGTTTCAAAGCAGGGCATAAAATGCACACACTTGCTTTAACGTGTACTATCAGAAGCTGCAAAAAGCTTACAAAAGGAGATAATGCTATAAAGTCCATGTTAATTTTTTTAAGTATATTTTATTATTTATTTGAAAAAATATGATCAGAAAAAATGGTATTCTTTTACACATATTTGCTGCAGTAAGATAGACAAAATTATTTACGCCTATGTCTTTATTTATTAAGTTCCAAAATTTACTTACTGACACAGTTAGGTTCCCCCATGGCACGTCAGATGCAGATATATTGTAGTCCTGCCAGTATTGTAAGGTTTTATTGCTAGGATGTTCTGGTTCCACACAATTGCATCTGAAAAGACAATTTTTTTTTTCCTTAATAATAAAAGGTATATCAGATATTAATCCAAATTATCAACTTTATAATACATGTAAATTATGCTCTACATTGACAGATAATTTTAGTTCAAATGAATTCAGTAAATGCATGCTTTGAAGCAGTTTGTAGTTCAGTAGCTAGTGCTATTACTAGAGTATAATTTGCTGTGAGGTGCATATGCATATATAGTACGTAACGTGACAGATTCAAACCACTGAGCACAGTAAGTTTTACCACCTATTTTCTTCCTTGTCTGTTGATACTTCTGAGCACAGTTTGTAATACTGAGAACGTGCCAGTCCCGTTCCACCCTCTTACACCTAACCCTTCTCTACACGGACATTAGATGCTATGTACAGTTCCAGGCTGATCCATTTCTCAGATAACAAACTCTCTGTATCCTCCTTCTCTCCCAGATGGAGAAGTGCCTTTGCATGCAAAACTGCCCAGCTACCCAGTCAAGTGTCAGGGCTCTGAGTGTCAGGATCACCAGCACCAAACCCTCTCTGAACTCTCTGTCCCTTGTTCTTCCTCTTCCCCACGGCGGCTGTAAAAGCACACTTTTCATTTTAAATTGTGTATTTTAACACGCAAGATGTGACGAGGCAGTGTGGGAGGACAATACTGCAAATACGTAATTTAAAATCAAAATCGAGTCTTTAAAGCCTCTGAAGCAACTGTGGGAGGCTTTTTCTTTGACAAAGCCTTCAAAATATTCAGGATACTCCGTAGGATCCAAGATGTCAAGTGCGCTTTGCAATACACTTTAAATTGATCCTACTTTAATAATCTATAGCACCATCTAGCCTGCTAGTACTTTAATGTGCTTATGATGACTTTAAATAAAGTGTGTACTCTCTGATAAAGTTTTCAGGAGTAGCTGGGGACAGGATAACATCTGACTATTGCATGCAGAATCACTGAGCATAAATTGGATTACAGCTCTAGCAGAATATCAGTTTATTCACTTACCTACACCATCTATTTTCTATGTGGTTGTTTATCTTTCCACAAAATGACAATACCCATCAAGATTTGTATGATTTTCTATAAAAGAAATTCTACCATCTACATTGTGAGGACATTCTATTTCAATTACAATACTATACATGTGACAACAGCTGCATTTAATATATAGATAGGGAAAGATGCAGGTTGTCTTTGAGCAATTCCTTGCTTTTATTTTAAAGGCAGCTATTTACGAAAGAAAGAGAAAACCCTTACAGCCCATGAACAAAAAGCAAAGAAAAAAGAAAAAGCAACTGCATTCAGAGAAGTAGAGGGCCTGAGCCAAAAGTCCTTGACTGGATCTTCCAAACATATTTAATATGCTTTGGATCAGGCCCTAAGTGCAGAATGAATGCGTGTTCAAAGCGTAGTTCAAAGTATTACAAGATGGGTTAAATGAAGCACATCACTACTGGTGAGCTACAGTAGCAGAATAAAGCCAACAAAGGGTACGGCTACGTCATGTATTGCAAGGGAGTACTGGATGTTCATGCAACAAGGCAGAGGTGGCTGTGTCGGGTTACTGCTGTTGTCTGTGAGCTCCCTGGCCCCTGGTGTCCATCGCCGATCGCAGACTGGCCGCACGCTGCGCCATGGCCCTGGGCTTTGTTACAGCAGGCCACGGTGGCATGGGCTGCTCACTCAGTCACCTCCTCACTAGAAGGGAAGGCTGTGCCTGTCGCCAGCACTACATGGTACAGCTACACTTGCTGCAAACTGCAAAATTACATTTAAAGGTTAGAGGAGCCAAGATTTCTATTTCCTCAGAAACGTGACAATTGAAGCTATAGTTTAATACAGCTCAGGTAATTCACCTTCAGATGAGATCACCTGTTTATTTCTATAGCAATATCACTTTCCTCCTGCACAGCATTCCAGTTTGGTCTTTACCAAGTTTCACAGGCATTTTGCAACAGCAGACTGATCATCAGCAAATAAGTGACTTGTGCAAACTCCACCCACGCAGACCAAAATCACCCTACACACTGCTTTTGTCACCGAATGGGAGCAGAATTAGGCCCTAGCTGTAGAGACCAGATCCTGTTTCTACTCAGAAGACCATTCAATCAGTGATCTCAGTGTTTTGATATATACAACATTACACTGCTTTCAATATTGTATGTGTTTTGGCAACACTGACATTTTGATGTGAGATTGTATCATGGTATTACTGTCTTCCAGCATCCCACTAATTGCTTAACATTATAGAACTGTGAGATAGTAAAACACTTCCTGTCCATCCCAAAAAACACAAATGAAGGTACCATTCAGTGCCAAAACATAAAAACATTATCTACCAAAATGTGTCATTTCATAACAGATGTAATTGCTTCAATGATAACTATTTCCCAACATAACTGACCGGCAAGGAGAATCTCACATTAATGAAATAATGCTTTCTGTTTTAATATTTTTAATATTTTAGTCTCTTTCATTGCCATTTTTACTTCAAGAAGTTTTGGGAGAAAAAGTAAAATACGCTTAATAGTTAAAATATCCTTCTATTTTCCTGATAAAATATTACTCAGAAGGCTGGAATAAACAAAAATGTATTTCCTCTTGGGGGTTCGAATGCTCTTACATTCTTGTAAAGTTGTTTAAAGTGCTGAGCGCTTGCCCACAACAAGAGATCTGTGTGGAGTTTATGCTATTTCCAAATGAGTAATAGACTATACAAACACCTATATTTTCTAAGCAACATATTCAGCTTTAAATACAGTACCAACTTAGCAATGTACTCTTGTGCCTTTTAGTGATAAGCCAGCAATCATCTTCCTTATGCTAAAAGATTCAGAAGGATTCTTTTGATTCTCTTGCACTGTGGCTAGAATACAGGCAGGCCAGAATCTGACCCTGGTTGTGGTAGCAAAAGCATNGGGGGGAATCTTTGCTGCCAATCTCAACACATCCATTTCTTCACACTGATGACAGAAATAATTAATTTTTCATCTTTACACTTCTGGATACTGCAAGACATTCAGATCTCCTGGTACCAATTCAGATGTTTAAACATGGGTGACTGTACACTCCATGGTTATCTGTGACATCCACGATGAGTTGGCACATATGAGAAGGTCTACGGTGACTCACGCCTTTGTTTTCGAAGCAGCTGGAGGCTGAGAGACCTCAAATGGCACTAGATACCCAGTCATGAGTCCCTACCTGTATTTAAAACGTCCATATTTTGCAGCTAGGCAGATACCAATGGAGATTGCTTTCTTTTAGGGTATTTAAAATTCTAATACAGCTTAATAAAAAGTGGATTATAAATCTGAGGTAGATAAACCATTTCAGACAAGATGGTCTTCAGACAACTCAGAACTGTTCTAAGATTAGAACTGACAAAATGAGAAATTAACAAAGAATAACAACATGAACCTGCTAGCTAGAAACAATACCCAGAGCAAGGAGTCTTAATTGCCTTTATACCTTCCAAAGTGTTCAAGAAATCTCTGGCAAATCAGGGTGGGGAACAAAGGTAGATTATAAATAATAAACTTCAGGACTGCATGACAAATTGGTATCCCCTGGAGCCTGCAGCTCTCTCCCTTTTATAGGAGGATCAAAATTTCAGCTAAATCTTCAGCACCAATCCAACTGTAACAGTATAGGCTTTATAAGGTCACTCCCCACTTCCCTTCTTTGTCCTCCCAAACTCCCCACAATTTCTTAGCTGTTTTAGGTGTTGGTTCATAAATCTCAATTTCGTTCATTTCATTAAGTGGAGGCAGCCATCGTAACTTCACTGCATGCAACATCTGCAACTTGTCCTGTTTCCAGAGAACAGAACTAGGATATGACAACAGCAACTTCAGGATATCTCAGCCAACTAGCAGTGTTCTTTGTTCCACAAAAGGAACAGTTATTACTATCCTTAATAGCACCAAAAAGACTGTCTGTATGATCCCTCTTTCTTTGGACTATGGGGCAGGGAATACTGGTTAGCAAATTAGAAACCTGTCACTTTATATGTAAAGTCGGGGAATAATTTTCCCTCCTTTCCAGATCAGCAACAAAACATAAATATCATGGCTGCTCAACAACCAGCCAGGTGAAAGATTCTGTACTAAAATCACTTTCGTCCTGACTGTAATTTTCTGTTCACTGCAAAACAAGAAACGTATTACCTACATTTATTTGTTCAATTCAAATTAACCTCATTCTAGTCCTTCCAATCCTTACAATATCCACCTCTTACCCCGATTCTTCAGGTTGCTTCTTCACCATTTTCTTCTCTTTACTCTGTCATGCACGCACAGCTCCCCACACAGACTTTAAACATGCAGCATGGTGCCAATCCAGCTTCAAAAAAGAGCCTCAGACATTTTTTCAGTGAGTAACTAAAACACACTGAAATGGTGCAGCTCCCTTTGAAAGCCCCATGGCCATTCATCCATCGGCAGTTGCCATTTTTCAGTGAGCTGTTTTCAAGACTAGGAGGCACTTACTACTGATGATTTTATACAATTCAAAAGGTACTGGTTTGGATCTCTATTTTTCCAGCATTTACATATTGCAAGCTACACCTATTTATACTAGATAAGCATCTTATCTATAAAAGAGGCAACTGCAGCTTCTTCCTGATTAGTCAGTATACCATTTCCGCTTCCTAGAAGGGCAAAATGCCCTTCTGGCTCACTTAAGATAGCCCGAGAAGGAGATTTGCTCAATATGAATATTTATAATATTTAAAAAATTACAGACAAGTATGACAAATAAGTTGCAAAATGTGCTCATTTAAACAATATGTCTCATTGAATATCAGACCACATATTTGGTAATCTGAGTAGGAAGGTTTTCCCCTAGCACAGAGGACGCTCTGAGTGTGCTGTGCACTGATCACACAACAGAGACAGAGGAAGATGACAGTATGAAATGGAAGATAACATCACTAGGTTTGTTTTTAAAGTAAGGTATATGTGTAGGTATTTTTTACGTTGCATTTACAAGGCTGTAAATTTATACAGGCTGCTATTTATATTAATAGCAGAATGTTATGCATGTTTAGGTGTTCTCCAAATACACCATTTTCATGTGAATCACTGGCATTCACACGATCCTTCTGTTTGTCTAACAACTGCTATGGGAAGAGGACAACAACAATACCATAAATGATGTCTTCTCTGCTGTCTCATACCTACAACCCCTGTATATCCCTGGCATTATATTTACCATATTCCTTCTCGTGCCAACATTCGTAACAACTAAATCAAAGTCTCAGTGGAGAAAAGACTGGAAACAAAATAATTAATAGTGATGGAAAATGGACTTGTCAGTTAAGTTCTATTCTCAGTATCATGAAATCCTTTCACAGCACAGCTGTCATGGCAAGACAAGATTTTTTTCTTCATTTATTTATGAGATCTGCCATCCTGAATTACAACCATTAAGTTATGTAGCCCGTCTCTGACAGTCACGAACATCAGTAGGCATCCACATATATTCTCCAAGGTTGCAAGTCTCTATAGTTTAGTTGGTGAAGTTCAGGAGGAAAATAGAAAAGCCTATTAAAGTACCTAAACAATGCACTCAGCAGCACAATAGTTTCACAGAGAGAGAAAAAAAGATAAATCTGAGGAGGGGAACTGATGTTACACTGAAGAAATCTCGAAGAATCAGGTTCCTTTGGATAGCACATCAGGGGAGAATCGTCTTTTGTCAAGGGGAAAGTCTAGAAAACAGATTTATAATCATATTGTAGCTTTGTTAACCTCGAGGGCTGGTCTTTATCAGCTATCTGGTGCAGTATGCAGTCCATGCATTCACAGCAGCACTATGGTATGGAACTGCTATACACAGAAGTCCGTGTGCAGAGCGTGTAACTCTGTGGGATATTGGCAATTCATCTGAAAGCTTCCCTGTGAAATATTTCTAGGATGTCACTTCACCCTGCTTCCAAAGTTAAGAGAGCATGCACCTGAGGAGAAGAGGTTCAGTATACTGCTGGTGCAGAAATAAGTACTGCAATACATTACAATGCCATATGGTCAGCTTGAGCCTCAGTTGTTCAGGTGCAGTGCATCAATACACATAAAGGCACTGTAACAAAACCACCCAAGGATTTCATGTAAGCCTTCCTAGATTTGGAAGGCGTTTTGTAGACCAGCTATTAACTACTAACTGAATGCTGTGGAGAATTGCTTAACAAGGAGATCTTTTTCCAAAGTGGAGGAGATGAGCAGTAGGAAAGAATAAAGCACGATGGGCACTCTCTGGGCTCAAATGAGGAAGAAAGAGACAAAAAAGTCAGTTGGGTTGGGCAGGCACAGAGAAGTCCTAGAACAAATAGAATAAAGAATAATGATGTCTGGATTCCAAGGTTTGTCAAGAAGCAAAAGGGAACCAGCAATTAAACTTTGTGATGGCAGTTGCATGGTTCTGGGAAGAAGAGGGATATTCTTAGGGAAGGACACACAGGATATGGCACAGTTACTTAACTGTAGAAAAAAACTGTAAAGAAGGGGAAAATAAAATCTATATTCATATCTAACTTCAAAGAAATCATTACAGGAATTGGAATTCAGTTACATGCCTGGGATCATAATAAGTAATTCTCTGCTTATCATCACTGACTCTTCTCATTCCACCTGCAGCTTAAGGGATACAGGGAATAAACCAACCTGACTTCCATCCAATAATGATGTATTTAGATTAAGTTATATAGATAATGGAAGATATTAAACTTGCTTGTGCAAACAGTGGTATGCACAAAAATAATCTTCACAATGCCTTCTAGGAGCAATGGTTTCTATAGCCTGAAATTATACTGAGATTGACATGATCTTGGCTCCCTAATTACATCAGAGTGGGATTTTCTACTCCTAATGCTTAAGTGCATGTCAATACCAAGACAGATTGCAATATGCATATTACTATGCCAAGAAATCACTTTAAAATTATTCAATGTAATCTGTTAATAATTGAGTAACTTCTGGTAAAGAATTATTAAAACAACATGAATTCATCACTTTGAAAAAAGAATTAATAAAAACCAAAAAGGTATATAAAAATCAAAGCAACCTCACCCTGAGAAATGACTGAACTTCTGTACTCTAAGATAACTATCTTAAAATGCTTGTATTTTAAATAATACTGGATTCCTTTCTAAATCATATTCCTTTCATCCACAATGCTTATTCTGTTTTCCTTTTAAAAACAGTGGGTTTTATCCGCTCCAATATGGGGTTCTCCTTTCCTAGCAAAAATTACATTCTAATATTTAATATACACATTAAAACTGATGGGCATCCGTGTTCCAGACAGGATTCACTAACTGGAGATATATTTGCTACAGGGGTAGGAAAAAAACAGGAGGAGGAGAGTGCAGAAATAAGAGAGTTGCTATGCCAACCTACAAATGCTAATGGCATGACAAATACAAAAAGGTCACACAAAAAAAATAGAAAGAAAAGCTCTCATCAAAAAGTATGTGTATTTAATTTAATAAACAATGCAGCTACTCTGTTCAAATTCCTTCAAAACAATGCAGTTTAAAAATAAAAAAATACAGCACAGTATCACACGGAAAATCAGGTTGTCTTTGTCCTTCCTTTGATCTAGCTCTTAAATGCCTTATTCTTCATCATCCATATCAAAAATACGGTGTTTTAAGAAAAAGTTACATATAAATACTGAATGGATACACCTGCAAGTAGATCATGTAAAGATTAGGGGTAATATTTAAACACAGAAAAAAAAAAATTAAAAATGAATAAAAGGAGCATTATGTGTAGTTTTACATTAATTATATCATGCAACAAGATATTTTTGTCTTTTTGAGGTAGAATTCCGTAACAAACTCAAATGCCTATCTTCTACTTATAAAGGTAAAGTGCTAAATGCAATTTTTTAAGAAATCTTTCAGGAGGACTTTCAGCTGATTTTCAAATATTTGGGTGTGCTTGATTAAAAATTAAAAAAAAAAAAATAATCCCAACTGTTATGAGTGTTCTTCCTATAGTCTTCTAAGGTTTCTTATGGCAGATATTATTAATGACTCCTGTACTCCCAAATATAAGAGATGCATGCAGTGCAGTCTTTTACATCAAATTCCTGCAAAAGAGACTGTTTATAACAGAATTCAAACCCACCAAAAATACAGAATTGGTTTTCTTTCTCACTTGAAATACGATTTCAATCTGGTTGAAACACCAACCATTTACAATTGCTATTCTCTTTGTCTTTCTAGTACTCCAAAGAGAGCACTAACAGCATGCCAATGACTTTTCCTGGGTCAAACTCATGTCTTCAGCAGGGCAAAGGAACAGTACTGGCATGCAGACAGACCACCTGTGGACATCAGAGCATCCTCAGAAAGCCCATGGGAGGAGAGAGGAGGGCTGGGCCACAGCATGCACCGAAAATTTCAAATATATACAATGCTCTGACCAATTTATTATCAACCTTTTGAGTGGGCAACAGAAAAAACAGAAATTTTATAGTATAACCCGTGTTTTCTAGCATAGAATTGCAGATCCAAGATAAAGTTTTGCATAAGCTTTCGTTGAGCATTCAAAGAGAAATGAGTTGCTCAACCTTTTGAAGATCACCCATGGCTAATTAAAGACCTGCCAAGGCTTTACTAACAATTAAAAACTTGTCTTTAAAATCCCCAAAGAGGAAAATGCAAACAGCTGTTTTAATTAGCAAAACAGCAGATACTAATTAGCTTCTGTAACAGAGTACGCTGGTCCTTTAAGGACAGGACCAGTTTCAGCCCAAGTTTGTTACCCATTTAAACTACAAGTAGAAGGACTGGAATCAGATGCTGCAGGAAAAGCTTCTAATTCCTTGTGAAGTCAATATTTCCTGACGTCAAGTACACAAAAGAGAAATTTTATTTTAAGTAAACTTTATGCTTATCCATCTTTTAGTTTCTGATCTTTCTAGAACTGAGTAGTGTACAGACATTTGAGCAGGGACTGAGGGTACTTGAAATGTCTTGTGATGATCCCATGGGGATGAGAATTGTGACATCTCATCTTCTGGGCAAAAGGCCACTGTATCTGGACAGAGTAAGACTAATCTGTGCACATGTGCACAGCAAGCCCATGGAGTTCAGGCTGCATCAAGTCTGCTCTGAAAGCACCAGGCAGCTGATTTGGGCAGCTGATGTAGAGTTGTTGCAACTGAGCACATCTTCCAGTTCTCCCTGTCTTTTGGGACTGGTTCTGAATAACTCACATGAAGGAGAAAGGAATGGAGAGAACAGAAGAGGCTGGAATTACCCTTTGGCTCTGTTCAGAGCACAGATCCTTGGAGTCAGCAGATATGCTCTTACAAGATAATCAATATGCGTTGATTGTCAATACACTGCCTTTTCCAACAATCAGTTAAAGTTAAAAAAATGTAAGTCACATCCCGTAAGAGCTATATGCCTACAGCTAGTCATTTAGCTATTAGTGGGGTCAGTTGCTATGGGCATGATTGATAATAAACAGGATATGAGATGTAATACAAGAGTTTAAAAGGCAATCTATTTGTACTATCTACACAGAGTGAAAGAATAACTGAAAATATAGGTATGAAATAATAAACTCAAATAACTACAAAAATACTGTATCAAATAAGTTTGATATCAGTGATACCAAATAATTTTCATGTATGTGTTTGAAAACACCAGCCCGTGGTGAAATCTTTCTTCCAAACAGCTGGAAGCCATTTGTTCTTCAGGAATTGTGTTTGAAAAATCTGAAACTGTAGAGCTGGTATTCCAATGCAGTAGGCCAGGACAGGTCAGTAGGTGTAACTGGAGGATGACAAAGGCTGCTCTTTTACCATTCTGTGTGCCCTGCACATTTTACATTCACTTCTCAGTTACCAAGAGCAGGCAGCAATAAAACACCACCCTTCAAAAACCAGTTTGGGATTCTGATTATTGAATGGAATTAGTAGTTACTAATTGAATTGAATTTAGTTATTGAATTCCACCTAAAACCAACAACATTTATTTGTAAACCCAAGGATTATAATGAGAAAACATTTTCACAAAATACAGACATAACTATGACTGTACCCCTACAAGCAGGACTGTTAAACTCATTTCTCTGAAATCTCTAGCAATGTTGTGGGATTCAGCTAACCACAAATACAGCTACCCAGGAATCCATGTTTCTACTTGTGTTTATGCTTTCCATTACATATTTTAATATCTCAGCTCCACCTGATAAATGTTTTCTGAATAATTTTTTGTCTTTGTATAGCATTTCAACATCTGACTTTCAAAACAATAGGCGGACATCATGTTCTCCTTCCCTTTGAGACGACTACTTTGAAGTGGTAAAGGAAAAAAATCCACAAAGACTGTGCTGTACAAAGGTCTTCAGAGTAAAATACCTACTTCATAGAAGGTGAGTAAAGGTAAATAAGGATATAACCTCAACTGCATGCATGGTCTATTCTTGATGTCTATTGCTTTCCCTTCAAATTAATATTCCTTTGTCTACTGATTAAACTATTAGAGAGCAATAACATTATTTTCAGCATGATGAGAGTATGACACAGCAGAGCTATAGTTTCTCTAATTTAACTTGTTCTGTGTATTAAGATACGTAATGTACATTCAGATTCAGGATTTGCTAACTATTTTTCTAGTGATAATATACACAAAGCTCAAATGTTTTCTCTGTTGCTGTGTTCTGTTTTTCCCAGCTTAAAATGCAAATGAGACATTTGGTTGAGACACTCCTGTTTTTCCAGTGAACAGAAGATGTGGCACTGTTCAAGCACTGTTCCTTTAGGGCCCCACCCAGCCCATGCAGAGGGTTCAAATGGGTTCAGTGAAATAATAGAGACATTTCTGGAGAGAGATTTTCATTGAAAATACTTTTTAATGACATTTTAGTTACTGATGTGACCAAGCTTAACTGGCCTCAGGACAGACTGAGATTTTGTCCTTTACTGGAACAACATTTTTGTTCTCATATCACAGAAACAGGTCTATGACGCTTTACTTCTCAATGAAACAATATTGATAAAAGCAATTCACGTTTTGTATTCCCCAAGTAGATTAGTACCTGTCTAAACTTCACAATAAAGTAAAGCTGTTTAAATGGAGTTAGATTAAAAATCTTGTTATTAAGAAAAAATTGATTATGAGCTACTGAGACACATATAACAATTCCAAATTCACTTCAGCTCTTGTGGATTAAGCTCGTACCTTAAATGCCAGAGAGGTTAAAATAAAGGAGGTACATCAACATGTACCTTTTACAAAGGTGAATATTTCAATTTGGGGGAAAAAAAACCCAAACCAACACAAGATAAATATGATATACAAACATTACCTGATCATCCTGTTGCCGTTGAAAGATTATAGACCACCAGTACAAGGTTAAAAGAAGAGACCATGAGTTAAGTCTCATTAAATAAAAATGAATAGAGACCTAAAACCAAGGTCCCTTTCAGTTTTATTTTTAATTCTAGGATTTCCAAGTCAAGTATGTTGAAGCTTTTCCAAACTTCAATTAAATATAATTTTTACTTAAATAAATGTGTCCTGCTTGTACACACACCCCCAGTAACTACTACTTCCATAAGACAGCATAATGACTGAATAGCTTCCACATGTTAAGTTTGCAACTACTGCAAACTTTCCCTGCTGTGCTCCTCGCAGAGAAAACAACCTATGGAAAAAAACCCCTAACAGTTTAACAGAAAAAAATCTTACTTACGAGTACTTTGTCAGCAGCTCCAAATTATTATGCATGTTGATTGGATACGTCTCACTGAGATGAAACAGCTTCTCTAAGGCCTCATAAATGAAAATGATGCAGATAAGAGAAGCAAAGGCTTCTTCAGTAAACCGGGTAATGTAGCAGACTAGGGAGCTTGCATCAGTTGCAACAAGGATGATGCACAGGATTGCAGTCCACAGCCCAATGCTGGCTCTCAGAGAAAGGTATGACAACCCATACTCTCTGAAAATAAGAAAAAAATTAAACACGCTTAACCTTTTGTCCAGCCACAGTGGATAAGGACAAGGCAGCTCCAAAATTTCCTTTTTGGGGACAGTCTGAATCAGAAATTATGTACTTACTGTGAAGAGAAGATACTACCAAGTCACCTCCTGACCAGAGCTCTTCTCCCAATTAACAGGACACAAAGAGCTCTATCTCTACTAAACTGGTCACATGAGCAGCTTTGAGAGTAGTCACACACATGAAGTGTATACGGTCCATTCACTTTATCCCATATCCTGCTTTGTGAACAGCCAACACCTGTCAATTTCTTTTTAAGCTGTGAAAGAGTAGCTATAACAACTTTCATCAAAATTCTGTAAGCTTATTGCATATGATAATAGAGCTCCAAACACACCGGGTGACATTATCACAGTGAACTGAAAGGTCTGTCTGAAGGTGCTGCAAGATTTATTTGAGTGCTAAGCGGGGTTTCCCACTCTGTGTTGTGCAGGAGATGCTGGTACAGAAGTCCCTGTCACAGCAGTGAGGCAGAAAAGCAGAGAGGACAGCAGAGAAGCATGACGGCCTCCAAGATGGAGACAATTTTTACCCACACTGTGGCAGAGATGTGTCAAGTACAGCACATTAACCTGAATGTGAGTATAGGCTCTTCTGGCACGGCACTTCAGCCCCTCTGTGCACGTGAGGGAATGGCATGGTCTATGTTAGTGACTATTGAAAGAGGGCACCACTTCCACTGCACTTGCTTTCTTGGTGAGAGGTAACACCTTTCGAGATAGGGAGGAGATAAGCCACTCATTTAAATGTATTGTCTCAGAGTAGAGAATGATAAAATTAAAACAACAACAACAACAACAAAAACAAAACAAAAACAAACAACAAACAAAAAAATAAAACACCCCCCAAACATCCTGAAGCTGTCATTCCCTTCAAGACAACTGAGGGAACAGAGGAAGGAGAGTTTAAAACAAACAAAAGCCCAAAATTTAAGAAAATTAACCTTTCTGCATTACCAATCCACTGCATAATTTTTGGATTCTGCAGCATGATAAAGGCAACAATTTATCTTGTAGTGCACTGCTTGGAATTTCAACTTTGGGATCGGTGTTTTTACCTAACAACAAATAAAGGATGATGAATACCATGATCTTCACTTACTTGCAAAATTTGAATAAGATCTTCTCAAACACTAAAACTGGTCCTGTGCTGCCAAGTATAGTGAGAGGCTGTCCACCAAAAAGAGAGTAGGCAATTCCAGTCATGGATGCTCCAAATAGCGATTCTATTGCACTCTGAATATGATACAGAGAGAAGTGTCCATAAATTTTCAAACAGGTTCTTTTTGCAATGTCTTAAGTCTGTAGCCTTCTAAACATTGAAACACCAATATATAAAGGTGATTCATGCAACAGTAAGGAAATACCAACCACAAAACCAGGAATGTAAGTTTGTTTTAAAAGTTCAGATTTAACACATACTATACGACCTTCAGTTGCTTCTCCCAGCAGACCACCAAATGTGATGACAGGAGACATGCAAGCACAGTAGAGAAACAAAAATGATGCCAGACACTGCAGACTGAGAGCATCCCTGAAGTCACTCCAGAAGAAGGGAGCTTTTCTTTTGATATCTAAAATTAATCCTCCAAAAAATCTGAAGAAAACACAGAAGAGCTCAAATTAATTAAGGTGGCACACCAAACTTTATTCTACAGTATTGCTTCAACCACACTGCAGAGAAGCTACTGTTCCTTGATCAAATGATATATACTCTTATGTTTCACCCTTCATAGAAAAATAAGCTTATAGGAAGCCTGTCTTTGTAACTTAAACCAGTAAATTATTGTGGTTTTAAAACAAACTAATTTCCATGCCTCTTTTAAAAATTCTTCATCCAATCATCCAGACACAAAAGTTCTGAACAGCTGCTTGCCCCCATGCACTAAGCTGAACTGTTTATTACATGAAATAATTTTTTACATTTGTTTAATCAGAGAACCATCACAGTGCCTATTTGCCCACACATTTTTATAGAGAGCTTCACATTCTTTATTTGAGAACCTGTTCCTAAATACACTCGATGACAGAAATGAATATACGCTACCGCTTTTCAAGGACAAGAACCGTCATCTTTTGTCATTTACACTATGTCAAGTATAATCAAATATTTAGGAGCAGACGCTCCCTTACAAGACACCACACAGCTGAAGTAAATAACCCCACAATGCTCTTTTTCTCACAGGCACACAATGTATCAGATGCTGCTGAGGTAAAGAAGAAGGTTCTGTGCCACTACCTCCTAAATATTAAAACAATCCTTCAAGCTGTCAATTAGCAGGCTCAGTGTGAGAGAACAGCTTCCAGCCAGACTGACCATCATCTCCCCTGCCCCCGTGTACACCAGCACTGCAGCTGAATCTTTAGCTTCATGCAGGTAGGAACAATATTTAAATATCAGGAGGCAGCAAGGTAAAAGAAACATCTATTGCCCAACTAAACAAAACTAAGGCAGCCACTGACAGCTGATGCACTTACACCACACCATACTAGATGAGAGAAAATAAGTATTCCTTGGGGCAAATTCTTCATTCTGATATACTGCAGCCACCAGGGTAACCACAGCCTCATGTACCAGGGCATATCACGGCTTACTGAGGTAAAAAAGACATGCTAGCGCTGCACAACCCAGAAACTTCAACTACAAAAGAGCTGTAAGTATTATATATATGGCACAATACTAAACCAAATTTTCCTTCATGCTGTACAAAACCAAGAAACACTAATCAAGTCTAAGGTCTGGCTTTTGTAAATACTAGAGAAAGGAGCTTGCAAGAAATACAAAGAGAAAACTCAAACCCTCTTGCCCTCTCCTGCTCTCTGCCAACTAGCAGGTATTGTCCTCTTCAGCTACGTGGCACATGCAAATCAGGACAAATGCCTGAAAGAAATCATGCGCCAAGACACTTCTGAGAGAGAACCAGATCCTTGTGATTCCTTTTGAACATCACTTTGAACACTTAAGATTTTCATGTTTTCACTAACTTTCCAGTGCGTTGCAGCTCTGGTCCAGAGTGTCCCCCAGGATGTTCTGCTTCCCCATGGGCTGCAGTTCCATTTGGCACTCCCGGGATCTTACGCTTCTCCTACCAGAAGGAAAAGATATTTCTCATGGGTCTTAGCACTGAAACATAATTTTAGTAGGAAAAAAAATAAAAAAACAGGCTCTGAAAGTTAAAAGCTTAAACATAAAAATTTTAAGATTCATCAACATAACCTCTTCATAAGCTGTAGAAGAGTTCTATTACCAGACAGTTAATAGTAAAAATAATTGTGATTCTGTGAAATTTAAAGAATTGATCACAAAAATCTCGTATCAGAAAACATTTTAAAGAATAGCAAGCTTTGATCAATTCTTGCAATAAGCTTAGAACAAAAGCAAACCATGGCTATTTGAAATAATCAAGGATGCTTATGACCACTCATCCCTGAATTTAATACCTTTAGATACAACTGCCTGTTATTTATTCAGGAGAGAACTAGTACTGAACTAAACCAAATGTCATCACTATACTGTATGCTTGCAAGTCAAGGGTTCTCTTAAAGAACATTAACCTAAAATAAAAAGAGCACGCAAAATATACTGACTCTGCTAAATGCTAAATTAATGAGACTTAAATCTACATAACAAAAATTCATCACAACCGTTGAAAGTGTCTGAATTTTACACTGTACGAACCTGAGAGGGAACATTTTTAGGTGGTTCTATTCGAATTGTTGGGTCCCACTCTCCAGGAGGGAGAACAGTAACCTGATCAAGGAACTCATCAATTCCAGACACCAAGTCATTGCGGTCTTTTGCTTTGTAAGCAACATCATGGAATACCTGTGAAAAATTGAGAAGTATGTGTGGGAGGAAAAAGAGACGGAAAAAGGAACTCTCTCTAAAATTTTTCCCAGTGGCCCCTTGTCGTGGTTTATTTCTCTGAAATAGAATACAGTTTGTAAAGTTCCCACTAAACAAACAATCTCAGCTTCAACTGAAGATAGTTTCTGGTACATAGTTCTCATAGAAATTCCAGCTGCTACATAAAAACATCCTTATGGCTGCTAAATATTCTAGAGATTTTACAGCTTAAACACAATTAAATCCACTGAAAAGCAACTGTGTAAAATGGAATCTTATTGGTAAAGATATCTTTGCTTGTAACTGCTGTTTCTCATTTTGCTATCTCCTTACAGCAGCATAATCTGGGCTGTCACAGGATCATGAAACGAACTAGAATGCTCTTTGTCATCACCCGAATGATTAGCCACATTTCATCTGAAGGATTGGAGATTCCCTATTACACCTCTGCAGTTAGTACAAAACTGAACCATGAATAAAAGCAAACCATGAATAAAAATACCTCATCTGTCATTAGTGTTGCAATTGATCTTCCAATCTCATGGTATTGTTGGCCTTTACCCAGTGGTCCAAGAAGAATAAACAAAAATCTGCAAATAAAAGGTGAATTTAAAAACTTGTAAAGGATAGATGGTTGAAATTAACTATAAATATTACAGAAATGTTTATCTAAAATGTGGACTAGAAGAATCTCTCCAATAAACACTATATATAATCCCCTTCAAGATCCTCACACATGCATTTAAACATGAAGCTCTGCTTAGAAAAAAAAAGTGAAAATATCTTCCAAAAATATATCATGAGCTTAACAGTCAGTCTTGATTGAAACTACCAAAACCTCCTTACATAACAAACTTTAACCTACATAATAAATGTATGCAATTATAATCTATGTACAGAACACATTAATTTATTTAGTTCTGTTAATTCAACAGACTGGTTATGGTTACATAAATTATTGCAATATTGGAGAAGTTAAATCAACCCAAATAAAAATAATTTTTAAATCATTTTTACCCCCATTAAGGCTCTGGACAGCCTCTACTCAAGGCTGTAGGCAAGTAAAGTTCTGTAAAAGGCAGAGGATTTCAAAGAAAATAACTAAAATTCTCCGTTCTGCTTAAATGCAAAAGACAATATTTTGATGTATATCACCGAAATTTTTTTATATACACATTTTTGCAGAAACTCTTAATTGTCCCATTTGTAACTATTTATTTTTATTTTGACCAAAAATCAATAAATCTGTTCTTTTCCTTTTGATGTTTTTCTTTCTTGTGGGAATTTGGGGGAGGTTACAGGGAAAGGCTTTTTCCAAAGCCAATTCAGTCCCTCAGTGTTCCTTATACACATGCAAAAATTAGAAAACATCAAAAAAGTCATATCCAAAGTAACTACAAAGTACAACTCAAAGAAAATGTTACTGTTTATCTGGTTAGAAGCAAGGATCCAATTCTCAGCATTGCATTTCATTTCATGGCATAATATGAGTGGCAAACGTGAGTGTCCTGAGTGTCACAAACAACAGGAATATACAGCCTACTGCTGGAATTCTACTTTTATAGAAATTAAAAGAGGGAAGGGGAAAGAGACACAGAATATGTGTACAAACATATGCACAAATCAAAAAAAAAAAAAAGAGAGAGACAGTGCAATAATAGTTAAGTCAGTGAACTCAGATATGGGAGAATCACTTCAGAGTCTTGATTTGAATTGACCCCAGCAGGACACAATGTAACCACAGATCTATCCCAATGCTTTCTATTTGAATACAAGGTCTATTTTAGACTTCTTTTTTTAATTCCTCATAATTTGTTTTCAGAATCAAAGTACTTCATCAGAAAAAGGTTCAACTTGGAAAAAATTAATCTAATAAAAATGTATGGTTAGAAGTCACATTCCCTACCATGCAAAGTAAATTTTTGAAGTACAAACTTTTTGAACATATTTACAGCATATACTCCATCCATTCACTCACCATCCCTAGTCAACCAAATGACATAATTTCCTTTTTGCCTTTTCTCAATTCCTTCTTCATTTTTTTTTTAGTTCTGTACATAATTATGCAGTATCACACAAGTAGTTTCAGTTCCAGATGAAATATTCTAAGCAGCTGAATATTTCACCTTAGTATTTCATCTGGAGCAATACCAGTTTGAATGGGATAAACCATGTGTTATAACCTACATTTCTCCATTGTGAGGTACACACAAACCCGCATCTGTGTCTGAATATACCCACACACCATTTACAGGATGAGTGGAAGGCTGCAGCTAAGAGATGACTTTGCTAAAGAGCAAACCAAATTCCTAACTCAGTAAATGACAAAGCTGCGGGTTACATCACCCTGTCTCCATGAGGTAGTCAGGAAAACAAAAGCAAAATCAGCCCAGCTGTACCTGGTTGGAATTGGAACTTCAGCCAGTCCCGTGAGCAGCACTGCAGGAGACAACCTCACAAAAGCCACAACGGCACGGTCCAGGAACTCGAGTTCACCAACTAAGATGTTTGATGCTTCAGCTCCAGGTGGTATCTTTTTCATGAAGTGTAGGTCAACCTGGGAAAAGTATATTAAATTACAACCTAAAAGTTACTCGCAGGGATTTTTTTCCCCTGATTTGTTGACAGAGACTTTCTGGTCACTGCACCTTAGCTATTTCAATTATGCAGTTCCACTGTTCCTGTCTGTTAAATATTTTTTTTTTTAATAAAAATGTTTCTCTAAACCGAACAACAGGACATTAATTATTTGACGGATTTTTCTTGGAAACAAAGCACTGCAGAATTAATTTATAAAGACAACAAATAAAATTCAAAATATTGTTAATAATAGAGGATTAATTTCCTGGTAGTGCTTTTTATCTATAATCATAAGAGCCTCAATACTTGATAACAATCATAACAGTAGAAGAAATTAAGACATCTTATTTTTCCATAATTAACAATTCTGGAAATCATTAATTCATAGTTCATAGTTGTTGTGTTATTATCTCACTGAGAAGAACGCTAGATTCCACTACACACAATTTTCCATTTTCTACGCTGAGATGCATTTTTGTTTTCAAATTTAATGAAAGACAGTTGCCCTTCTGCTAAAGTAACAGAAAATAAGCTATCACGACCATTGACTGTCTCAACAGCAAACTGAAAGAACAAAGCAGAAAAAACTTTGGAATTTTAGGCCGTGTTGTTGACTTTTGCAGGATGATAGAAAAACACAGAGACACAGCTTTATCATGACATTGCTACAATAAGCTATAATAAGTATTTGCATATGAATGTGTGACTCTAGACTTTACTCTGTAACAAAGACTGACATGGAGTAATAAAGTATATAATGTATGTTTGATTTAATTATGCACCAGTATTGTCTACATTTCAAAATGCATGAATTTTGTCATTTGCTTTCCTTTTATTAATCTAAACACAACAACAGCAACCAAATCCAATATAAACTGTTAAAGTGGACCATTTTAATGTCTATCTTACAGCCATCTGTCAGTACTAGTTTGCATAGTTTTTGGTAATATTTAGAAAATTGTTTTCTTGCAAATGGCTCTGGCACTAAATCAGAATTCAGATATAACACAGTTGCCTGTGTAATGAAAGCTTGGTTTGCTGACATCACAAAGAGATATCTAATGCTTCCCTGAGCTACAAAGATGACTAAATAACTCACAAAGCTAAACAAGAACCAGATCAACCTGGAAGGTTGAAGACCACGTACTTTTTCAAGGTAAATTGAAAAAGTGAGGTAAATTCTGTTCTTCACTCAAATCACAAAATAACTCTTCAGGATTAAGTACATAACTAAGGTTCACTCTGCACGTAATTTTGGTGTCACAGGTTATTTGTAATTGAGAAGAAGAAAGCAGTCTTTCGGGCATGTAGAAATGTGCATTCTGTGCTGAGTTTACCTTGTGAATGGATGGATTTAACATTTAAATGCATTTAACAATTAATAATTAATGTCACATGTACAACATGCTACAGTTGTGACATTGAGATCCTCTAACATACAGGTCACAAGATTCAAATTCACAATAAACATTCTGTCTCCTGTCTACCAGAAAGTATTTCCAGATATTTCCTGTACTATTTATCAGCTTGAGATTCTAATATCGTCTAATATTGTTTAGGTAATGAAGAGAGCCCTATTAAAGGGGAAGTAGCTGGCAGAGGAGCAAACTGAGCAGACACACCCAAACCCCAGGTGTTGCTTTCACTGCATAATGAGAGTGGAGGTGGTCCTGGAGTGAATTTATGGCAGTGGCAGAAGCTACATATTTTGAATGCTTCATCTAACCTATCCATGATACATCTCTTATCCCAGAAGGTCTTTAGCTGGAGAGACCTGATGTACATCGTAATCTGCACCCTAACCTGAGTCACATTCATGACCTGACACTAAATAGTCCCGGCAGGCTCCAATCAAATATAAAACTAAATAATTAATGCAGAGGCCATGTCCCTCCAGGGCAACTCAAGGACTGAAGAGTGGTGGACATCTACCCTGAAACCAAACATAAACAGACATGAAGGCAAACAAAATACCCAATATCCCTTCTCTTAGTAAAACATATTAGTCAAATTTGTTTATAAGCAGGGTCAACCGGCATTCAAAACAAGTCAGTTGCTTCACACGGTATTTGAAAGACCAAACTCTGTCAGTATGCGACAGGGGTTTGATTCAGAAATAGTGTTTCCATGTGGAGCACGGGAGTGTTGCCATGAGAAGGGATGTGGGCACAGTCTCTTATGCATTTTGTGTTTCAGGACAATTAAGGTTTCTTTCAGTTTTTGGCATAAAAAGTAGAAATAAGCCAGATGCAGTTCTTAAACCATCACCCCCACTCTACTCAGATAGGGATAACGTGGTGCTGTGACAGATCACCTCCACATCACCCTGAGAGCACAAAGTCCTGGTGGTGGCAGCAGAGAAAGAGGAGTGACGCATTTACAAACAGCACAAACCATCTCTCTCTCCATGCCACTGAAGTAACACTCAAGACAGCTTTCAGTGCCTGTCTCACATTTTTCATAGATAGATACCAATACAATCAACACGGTCTCAAAACTGTATCCAGATTAAGTCAGCTTTTTGAATCAACTCCAAATTTGGAATATTAGAAGTAGCCCAAGGGAGACAGATTAGCAAGGAGAGAATATGTGAGGTAGTCAAAGGTGCTTTTTTTGTAGAAGATAAATGAAATTAATATCTGGAACAAAATTAGAGCAAGAAATCACAATACTCAAGAGAAAATTAGTGTACTGCTCTACTTTCCTCTCAATCTGTGCATATAATTCCAATTATAACCATTGGGAGCTATTGCAATAGCACATTTCAAGGGGAAACTGCACTTATGCATCTTCAAAAGGATACATGGATCTATTTAAAGTCAGTCAAAAAGAAAGGTATTAGATTGCAATCCTTTACTGTTATTTCATTCCTCCTAACGAAAGTTGTTCCTTTCGTATTCCTGACATCCCTGTTGGTATCCATCACTGCTGAGGATAGCAAAAGATGAAATGTTGATTTCTTCCAGCTAGTTTAAATGGGAAGAGCTCTTTTGATCAGCAAAGCTGCAGCACTACAAAAATAATGAGTGAAGGATCAAATGATGCAGCTCCCATTCTTGTTTAATACAAACAGAATTGCGGTTAGACAACTAACTGGGATCTGGATCCTATAATACTCAAAGCAACTGGAGAAATGTTCAAGAAAAGCACTACTGAAACTCATGTAATTCCCTTCACCTTTGCATAGCCTAATTTTGTATAGACAACTTTATTTATATTTTATATCCTTTACAAATTTCACACCTTGATATTACAACACTTGCCAAAAAAATTAGTTTTACTTAAGACTTTAATATAAATATCATTAAACCAATATTATACTTGACTCTTTAAAGCACTCTTGTTTATTTTGAAATATGTTTAAAGGATTAACATTCAATTTTTAACAACCTGCCACTGTTTAGAGATGTTCTTGCAGCTTCTTTAGAAATGTGGTTCATAATACATTCCCAGCCAGCCTCCTTTTTTGTCATTGCCATTGACAGAAAGATCTGTTTCCCCTCTTACTTCGGCCATATACAATTCATAGTCTGGAATTTTCAGTCAAAAATTCAAATTATGCAAATAGCTACTGCTGCTAGGAAATAAGTCTGGCACCAGATGGAGCAATCACATAACTCTACTTTTAGCTCAGCTGCACTAACATTAAAATTCAACAGACTCAAAGTGCTGTTCTTCAGAATTTTGGTTTAAATCACCTTTCTTCACTTACTCAACCTTTGTTGCATTAATGTGTCAGCTGAAGTCATCCATCCCTGTCAGGCCTGCCATCTGTAGCCATTGTGACTGTCTTAGGTACATACAGACTCCTTAAACAAATTAGGATTCTCCTTCACGTTAAACCTGAGAAGCTGTTTGCTTTCCTTTGCTATCTAACATTGAACTGTCATTGCAATCTCCACTACTGAACAGTTAACATCTTTTGTAAAGTGTACTGAAATATCTTGGCTTGCCAGAAGAATTAACTTATAGGTTTACAGAAACACATTCTGTTTGAGACATCTGGAATCCACGAGTTCAGGTTATAAAAAGCATAGTTTGCATTCACGCATCACATCTACAAAAAGTAAAAATCTGAGGTAAATGTGAATTGTAGGAATTCTGAATCACTTTCCTACTTAGATAATTTTCTGTTAATCTGTAAAATTTCCCCTAAAAATCTACACCTATGATATTAAATTTATCTGTGTTCCTAAACTGTGATTTCCTGTTACATATAATTTAGCAAGAAAATGCAAGATTCTGTTTTGTCATACACAAACTGTGCTGCAGTGCACATAAAACTTCAATGCTAAAGTAAAATCCACACTTTACAGCTTCTCCTATCTTGCAGGGATTCATTTCATTTAATTTTAAATATCTGTTTGGTAGTCAGGAAGCTTTCTTCACCATCAGTGAACACTTACCTTGCTAAAGTCAACAGTGCTGTTTTCTCTGCTCACATCATTTTTGTTTTCAACACAGGCTGGAGTAGCCTGTGGGGAAACAACCTGACCTGCTAAAAAAAGTTATCATTATTACAGAATACTAACAGTTCTATAACTAAAGCAACATCTAACACAATTATTAGAGATCTGCATACATTTCATATCATAGATATATGATGCATCTAAACATGGCATTTTAATTAAAAACTTATTTACAATAGCACATTCTCAAAAGACAGAACATTCATCATGTGCAGTTAGGAACATGAGAAGGTAATTTAGACAATGTAAAAGATACTGTTGGATACTGGAAGACAAACCCTGTACCAATTAAAGCATACGATTCTTAAGGTATTACATTTGAGGAAAGTCCTGCCTTCACAAAGCTTTTGTAAATAATTTGAGGAGCTGCCAATTTTTGGCAATATCTGTCTACAAAAGTAATCCTCATTGACATAAATAGGATTATGAATTTTTACAAAGTTACTCATGTGTACAAGAATGTCCTGATTCTAACAACTACAAAAAAAACAACATAAAAGTGGACTGGTATAAAAATAAATATATTGGAAATTAACTGATTTATAAGCTCAGAATTGAAAAATGTTACTATGGACATGTATAAAACAAATGTTTCAGCAAACCCATTTCCAAAAAAATTCCAGTGAGGATTTAGTAAAATATTTTACAGAAGTTTTAAAAATATCTCAAGGTGAGAAGTGTTTGAACACACCCCAGTCTTGTGGAAACAAAGAGCAGGTCTTTCGACCAACAAAATTTTGCCAACAAAAGCTCAAAAAGAAAAACAGAGTTAAATAACAAACCTGTGTCATGTAAAGCATATTTTTCCTTAATGCCAACATTGCCCCTGCCCACAGCCAGAGCCCACCGTGCACACACCGAGGCTGTGGGCTGTGGCAGGGCAGCACACAAACCCCACAGGGGCACAGGCCATGCCCTGCGTGCCTTCACTCCTTCTCCCCCTCTGGCATGTCAGAAGCCACACACGGCTCTGCACACCACAATGAAGTACAAGAGAAAGTACCAAATATAAGAGCCAACTATCTCTTACTGCCCTAACACACACCCAGGAATAACTACAGAGTCCAACTGGCCCAGAGTCAGCATCTCGTGCCCAGCATATATTTGTTTCCATAGCGAATAAAGTCTCTCATATGACTGAGAAATGATGATGTGAAAACATTGGTTCTGGTGAAAATCAACCTAAACTTGCACAGTAACAAAGACCATATGTTCATGATATTTGAAGATGAAGACAGTCAGAAAGTCCTAAGCTAGGCACATTGTCTGGGCAATTCCAAAAGCCACAGCGCTGGGACTCACACCTCAGCCAGGCATGTCCTCAGCCACAGCCAGGACACAGAGCCCCTTGCAGCATCCAGCCTGAGCAGGACCAGAGACTTGCAAGAGCGCCCCAGCCACTGCCAAAATGCTGAAGCATCCAGTTTCTGTCACAGCTGAGCACTACAGGATCCCTGACTAAGTCTAGTCATGAATTCCCAGCTGAAACACTTGCTCAAGGAAAACACTGGTTTTCATGAAAATCAACATCTCATTTTCCACTGGACAAACCTCCCGTAACACAAAACGGGTTTCAGACTCTTGTGCTGCATCCTGGCAGCACAGACAGAGATATTGCACTTCGATTAGGTAGTACAGTAACAGAATGTTTAAAAATATATTGCTAGAAATCTTATTATCAAATGTATCTATCTTTAAACTGCAAGTATTTCCATTTTTCTCTCTGATTCAGGACAAGGACAGATCAAAATAAGAATAGAAATCAAGGCTTTTGTTCAGCTCTACAGTGAAATAAACAGAGAATGGAAACAGACATGTTTAGCATGTTAATCTAAGCAAGTAGAATAAAAATAAAATCAGGATTAGAATTTACATATGACAAAAACAAAGGATTGATTTTAGAAAGCCACATATTAATGTAAATTAAAGGAATTAATACAAAAAGAGGCTATTAATTCCTAAATGTCACAGGAGACAACTTTTGCAAAACAGAAGCCAGAAATTATTACATATGCAAGGTATTTATAAACAGGCATTCAATTTGTCTGTTTTAATTAAAACTGAAAGAAAAACAGTTTCATCATTGTTACACCATCATCTTTACACTATGTGTTCCAGTGCAGTACTTCACATCGTAATTCTTTTTCTGTATTGTTTATTTAGCAGTCCTTGAATTATTTTTACAGGAATCATTATGTAGTCGTACAGCTATTAAAAATAATTAATATAAAAATTATATACATTTTATTTCTGTTCTATTTTGGAGATTTTATTAATGTGACAAATAATACCCTTCCACTTATTCAAACAGAGAAAGCATAAAGTGCTCAGGGAAAGCTTCTGTCTTAACTGACTCCCAAAAAACTTAAAATTAAGTAATATAAAACCTGCTGACTCTTAATTTTTTCCTTTTACACACTCGTCTATATCCTAGGATCTATGAAAAGGGAAATAGTTGTAATAATTACTCATACTAATATATTACATTATAAAGATGTTACAGGAAAGTAACAGAAATAGTAGTTCATTATCTTTCTGTTGCTAATTAGGCATTTACACTTTTTTTCTGGACCCAAAAATTCAAGAAAATGAGAGCAGAGATATCTGCCAGAGAAAAAAATATTGACCAACAAAGGAGTCAAAGCATGGACCACCTGTTTAAATACTGAAGTTTTAACATCATAATGGAGGTGTCAAAAGCAATTAGCATAACAGTCCAGAGGACCTTTAATCATTGTGTCCACTTTTCTTTTAGGAGAAAGAGATGTAAAGATATACATATAAGGAAATAAAAGCCACTACCAGTAAGTATGTGAAGTTTTTAAGAATAGCATATGTTCTTTTTCTGTGCCAACAGAAGACCTCAAACTTTGATTTACCCATATGCTGGAGTAATCTGAAAGAACACAAGTTTTACCTTGAGGCAGAAAGACATGTTTAAATAGCTCTACAACTTCAGACAGCTTTCTGGATCATGGAACAACAAGTTTGGGTTTTTTACTGTATTGAGTAACAATCAAAGATACACAGTAGAGACAACAGGTAATCTCTTTTCACAAAAAAACCCCACCAAGGTAACCCCAACTGTCTAGCCAGATGTAAACATTTGTTATGGTTTATTACTTCTTTTGTTTGAGCTGAAAATATGGGGTTTAGGCTGCTAAGAAAGGTGAAGGCATAAACCATCAACTCCCTGTAACTGGGAATAAGAGCAGCAACAGCCTCAGCATTCCACTCTTTCCTGCCCTCTCCTCACCAGTTCCATTTCAGCACTCCAAGCAAAACGGTTATTTGCACGTTGTGTAGGGTAAACACAGAATTTTATTTTTCAAGACTGCAATGTAATACTTTGAGTCATTACAAATCTGAAGCCTTGATTTATCCTGCAGTCCACCTACACAGAGCACGTGAAGAGCTGCATTCTTTGAGAATTCATCAGGAGCCATTCAGACAGTTTTAAGTATCAAATGCACAATGTGGTATAATTGAAATATCCAGGGTACATACAAAGGAATTTAATACACAACAAATAAAACCATGCTAAAATTGGTGTAACAGCTTTTCTATGTAATCAAAAGCCAGTATCAGCACAGTTTTAAAAATTGTATTTTAAAAAATTGGCATATATAAAAAATAAGTGTCTTTTTCAGATAATGTGAAACTGCCAGAGGTTTGAATAGAGCAAGAATTCACACAAAAAACACTCTTTCATGCAAAGTCAAGCCACTTATAAATCAAAATAAGGTCCACATTTGTTACAGTAATGGAAGTTTGCATTTGCAGATACAGTTTGGCATTTTTGAGACAGTTAGTCCTGGCAAATTTTAAAAAAAAATTAATCCCAGTAAATTAATGTCACATGTAACATATTCCTCTTCCCTGAAATGTAGAACTCACGACATTTAACTATGTGTATTGTGGTTATTAATCAAAATCCAAGATGTCTCTAGAACATCAATGACAAAAATGCAGAACAGTGTAGTCAGATAAAAATCACAGCGGATGGAAACAAACTGGATGCAACCAACACATCAAAGGAAACTAAACCAGAAAAGAAATTGCTTCTTTTTCTAAATAATACATATTTCTTCCCATTCAGAAAAAAAAAAATCCTGATTTTCAAACTTCTTCAATCTTCAGACTTTTTACTGCAACTAGTCACCAATTTTCCAAATCTAAATGGACAATACTGTCCAGATCAAAACTCAAATACTGAAAACCAGTAAGTTTTCTTAAACATATGATAAAATTCTAATATAACAGAGCAGTGACAGCATCTCTGCTGAATTGTGTGTGTGCGCCTTTAGGTCTCTTGATGAACAACATTTTTAATTGGTGGGGAACCACGTCACTGCCATTGTACCCCCGTGACTACAAGGACATTTGGTGTTCACTAGTATGCAATTTAAGAGGATGAGGAAGAAGTCACTCTAGCTGTTTTTCTAATGCTAGGCCTGAATATCTCAAGCATAATTCACATGAGGTCATGCAGTATAAATTAAAATGCTGTGATTCGCAGTTTTATAAATTGATGTAAGAAAATGAACTTATAAAGAAATGGCACTGTCCCCCCACCAAAGAAAAACAAATTCCACACAAACTTCTCTTAAGTGTGCCACAGCTGCAGACAAAGGCCTAAGTTATTTTTATAAATCACTATAGCAAGAATTTGCATGCTGACAAGAAATTGAGGTGAAGACATGGGTGTACATTTGAAATGATCTGAAGCCCAAGCAAGAATAGGTATTTATACTACCTCTGAACCTTCAGGGAGTTTACAGAACCCAAAGGATAGGAGATGAGGAAGATACAGAGATGAGATGAGCCTGTTAGAGACAGACACAACAAAGAAAGCAAAATAAAGAAATACAAAGATGAATGATACAGCTTTATACATACAGATCACACATTTTATCATGGGTACAAGGAAAAGCGGAGAAAGAAAGAATAAATATCAGATGAAAATGTTCATAAATACAAGTTATATTTTAGTCGCATAAAAACCTGTGGAAAATACAACCTGATTAAAATACATCTGAGAAGAATCTAAAACAAGAAATAAGAGCATTAGCTAATTTAAGCTAGAATTAACTGTCTTTGAGTTTGCCTTCTCTTCAAGAAAAGCTGAATCAATTCACCTGATCCAGATCCAATGCTTCAGAAAACTTGTGTGTATATCACTGGCATTGGTTGCGACTCACTCCCAGATGGAAGTACATGGTCACTACTTAGGAATGCCTCCCTACCCTTTTCATGTGGCTCCAGGCAACGCCCACCTTTCTCCATGTGATAGTATTGACACGGGAGTTTCACATGCTGGAAACTCGCTCTGAGGTGTGGCACAAATCCTTCAACTGATCTTTAGGAGAGATTGGGAAACTGGAGAAGGTAGCTAACACCATCCCATAACTGGGAATTTTGACTTTCCAGGATATTAAAGGATGCTATCCTAAAATAGGACAAGCATAGGCTCCGATACCTCTACTTGTGCTCATACTGCCACAAAACGATGAAGTCCAAACCAGCCCATCATACTAATGGAAATAATTGGAAAAAGGCTTAAAAAAGAACGTGTCAAAATGAACAGTTTCAGCAGCTCATACTGTTAACTCCAAAGATCCCAAATTTTATATGCCATTGCTTTCTTCAAGCTCTTCGGTATACCAATAAACCTCTCCTTGGAATTCCAGAATTTCTCAGAATCAGACACGGTGTGTGGTGTAACGCAATGTTTACACTAATAATGTGCCTGCTCTGATGTCAAGGGAGAAGAAGCTGCTATAAATGGCATAAGTAAGGAACAGAAACCATGCAGAAGATCATGTTATTGCGGGTGAAGAACACTTCAGCAAGGTGCATGAAAATACAAGTAACTTAGCCTGCCATACTCCTCTACCAAGTTCCTTCCTCTTGGACTTTAATCAGTGTAAGATGTCTGTTAGATTTCATTTTATATATATATACACACACACACACACACATATATATATATATAAAACTATACACACCCCCTAGACTAAAAGTGAAATAGCCAGTCAAAACCCCTAAATGTTCATATGATGAAAACTTCTTTTCCTAACTACATTTTCATAGAATCAGTTATTTTTTCATGCCACATATGCTTAAACTCTGAATTTCAGAATTGCTTTTATAAAAGGGGAGAGGTTTATGAAATCATTTTAGCATTCCTCTAACAATAAAGAGGTGTCATATATTTGCAGTTGTCTTTGGCTTTTTAGACCATGTCATAGGAATTTACGAACATAGCTCTGAGGTATCATTGTCAAACCTACTCATCTCAACAAAAATAGGTTAAATTGCTTTCTAAAACAAACTTTCTAAAGATGATTTACCAATGAAAAACACTCATATTTTTACCTGTCTTTTACAGTATTTATGCTAAAATTACTTGCCACCCTCTATTTTGGGTATTTGGTGTCAAATTAGCCTATTAAAAATAATTTTTCCTGCTCTTATGCCAAATTTGACTGTCGTTTTTTATTGGAACATCAAAAGCAGGCTTTTAATTCTCACAGTTTTGATGCCTAATGAAAAGTGAAAGTTAAACACAGCATGGCAGCATTAAAAATGCATGGTAAATCCATAGCACCCTGACATCTTAGCCCTGCAGAGGATGTGAAGAAAAGCCATTGTAAACAAAAGATAATACTACTAAATACAAAGCAAATTAATTAGATGGTCTGACAGACTCTTAAACAAAGAAAAATGGAGGGAGAACATATGTACAACTATCTTCCAGCAAAGATATCACAATGGCCTGTCAGTGGTGCTGCCATATATTGAATTAATTTATGTATTTATTTTCAGACTTTGCTCCTGAACATCTGAAAATTGACACATTGATGAGCTACTATTGTCAAGAACTTGGACAAAGAAGAGGGTTTGAAGCCTCAGCTGTACCACAGAACCCACATATCAGGGACTTAAGGCTCTGAATCACCTATTTTATGATCAACAGATTGCTAAGGATTGTTACCAGTTCAACTGTCTAACACTAACCCCAAATTTAACCAAAGTGAGAACTTCCTTTTGTGCAGAAAAAGTGTCCAAGTTCCCCTGTCTCATTTCAGCAGGAACAAACAAGTGGCCCTTCTAAAGCTCCTGGCACATGCTCTTTATGAAAACTCCTGTCTCTGATAGGGGTGAACTGGGCTGTGAGTTCATCAGCAGTACCTGAGATGATCTGTTTCTCTCCCTGCAGTCTTCTAGGAATTAAGCTCATCACCCAGAAAGTAAAAGCAACAGTATTTTGATTCCTTCTTTTTATTAAAAGGAGAGGAAAAATACTGCTGCTGATGGCAATATAAGAAACATTTTACCTTCATACATTCTACACAACGTTTGTGGATAAATGGGAATAAGCAGATTAAAATGATGCCTTGAGTGCATTTTACCAGTTTGTTCTCAGGAAACAAGATGTGTCTTACAGCACACTCTTGGACAATAATATAAGTTGTTTATATCCCTTAATTTTTCTTTCTTTTACACATATTTAGCTTTTGCTTTTACATGATTCAAAGTTGTATTTTAAAAACTCGTTTTTATACTACGAATAGCTTGTACAGACACTCCATGGCAATCTAAAAAGAAATATATAGCTGAGTGAGCATAACAGTGTAGCTGAGCTCCAGCATTTGGGTCGTGAGGCACTGGCAGAGAAAATGATCAGAAATGATCACTGCTACCCCTGGTCAAGCTTCTAAGAACAGCAGAGTTCCTGAAAGTTGAGCATTTCAGTGCAGATTCCTGCATAATTTACACATCATGTACTATGGCAAGTTACACAGGGTAAGGAAATAACTGAGAGTATGTCAGAAGAGGTACAGTTAGTGTACCTGAAACTAGGCAGCTCTCCAGAATTCTCTCTTTTCCCACTTTTTAACCTGGGGGTACTCGGGCAATATTTGCCACTCAGACCTGTGAGCTGCTTATTTGCTGTTGTCTTGAAAAGTGAAGAAATTCTAGTTCCTTCTAAAACAAAAAACTTAGACTAGATTTTCCTTTTCTAAAGCTAATATTAATTTCAATGCAATTCAGGCAACAAAATAACATTCAGACTTTTTAATGTAACACAGCAAAGGATAATAAGAGAGGAACTTATAATAAACAAATCCTCCTTGTTTTATCACAGGGCCATCATCGATTTTGAGGAGGTCAATGCAGGAGACTGCCAAACGTGCATTCGCACTTAAAGGATTCAAGTGGAAGAGCAATGCTTCAAATGGATTAAAAAACCTCTCTGTCCAAAAAGTTCATGCTCGGAACTTCTCACTGTAATTTAGATAAAAGTCTGATATACTTTCATATAAGCATCCCTAAAATTACTGAATCTCTATAAGTTATTCTATTTTTTATATACATATATAATTTCTATTATGTCTATTGGTGCATTTAATTTAAATTAACACAGTAAAAGAGACTAAGATTTTTTTTAACAGTGGTCAGAGTACTCTGGGACATTTCTACACAAGCATACGAACTGTGCATTCAGCATTTTTTCATCTTGCAAAATAGGGACAGACAAATTAAAAACTGTAAGAATATGTCTCCCGACTTAGAGAATCACTTAACCACTGAGTATAAAAAATTAGTGTGTTTAATACGGACTTAGATGCTGTCCTGATGAGAATTTATTTTTTGGGGGAATTTAGGAAGAGCTAGGAAGTCTGCCAGAAGAAACTTGGGCAAAAGCAAGATGTTCCTGGAGTGAATTACTGCATCAGTTCCACTAACAGACACAGAAAGTTACTGAAATTGAGCTCATGATAATTTCACAGCTTGCCCTGAGGGTTCTTTTTAAGGCAGCTAATGCCTATTTGTTATATAAGATCTAGTGCAAAAAGCTTAATGGAATGCAAGCTGCCATCTTACATCCTGAGGAATTGAGGATCATTATATCATTAACTTTCTCCAGTGTCTCCTGAATATTTGTTTAAGGTCATCAGCAAGGGCTGTATAAATCAACAAGAAAGTTGCCTTAAAAAGGATGGACAATCACCCTACTTACTTCTAGTGTTGTGCGTCCATATGCATAATCACACACATCTTAGTAAATATTTTTTCCTTACTCTTAAAATGATATTTTGACATAATTAATGTTTCTATTTAATATCCTCATCAGATGAAATTATATGTTGCCTTTTAAGTCTGAGAATCTTCCCCAGGGAAGCAACTAGATTTAGATCTCTTAAAACTATATATGGCAATGATTGAAACAAAAGCTTCTTCCTTGCAATCAAGTTAACCTTTATATGGACAGCCCCATCTTTCCAGATCAGCCACACAGCTACTCTTTGCCCTTGTGTCCTACGCCTCAGAGCACACAGATTTCTCTTGCAATCCTGAGGTTCCCTGTGCTGTGGCTGTGTCCTCACTCCCCACTTCCCAATGTGATAGAGGAGCTCAGCAGGGCTCTGAAACAGAGTGACAGCAGGAGGGACTGAGATTTCACTACAGTTAAGGTGATTTCTGGAATAAAAGTTAAGCGAAAAATATTTGCAAGATTTGGCTGCAAATTTCATAACACAGACCTTTGTTTATGCAATTAAGGAAGGGGTAATAAGAAATGATCTTTCATTATGATGACTCGCAATAATAATACAGCTTGTAAAGTCTTCTGTAAAAGTAAGAGAAACAAACAAAGTTATGCCAATGTTTTACTCTAGAACCATCCTGCAAACATTTCTCATTTGCATTACCCTGATTTTCCCAAAAGGGGTTTTCTGAAAAACAAGGTACAGCTCTTGTGACATCTCTCCAACAGCATCATCTTGAAAATGTTTGCCTCATTTTTCAACCCCTCAAACCCACCTATACAGATTTTATAGCATTTGAACTCTAGCTAATGCATACACCATTGTAGACTTAGAAACTATTTCAACAATCCACTACATTTTAAACAAATAGGTCCTGGATAGTCAACAGAAGTCAAAAATAGTCCTGCTGCATTCCTGGCACTGATGGAGCTTGTCCACAGTTCAGAGCAACCCTGTGCAAAGTTGCTCAAGCTCAGCCTGTGGGATTACACAGAGCATCTAAAGTGTTCCTAAGCTGAGCTGCACTGGAAATAATGTGCCCAGGTTGGTGTGGCACACTAGCACAGCTTCCAGTACCTCAGCAAGTTCCCTTGAATAGCTCTGCCCAGCCCTGAATTGAGCAAGATACCCAAATTTCAAATTTAAGCAGGTAATTTCTGAATGCATAAGATGAACCATGCTCACACAAAAAGGCACAGGGTAGCTTTCCAGAGCAGAATCACGCTGAGAAGCTGTGGGTACAAAGCATTTGCAATACCAAACAAGCAGATGTTATTGAAGGCTCAAAATGCAAAATAAAGCATTACCATTTTTATCCATGGAATGGGGCTCAGACTGCTTCTTTCCAATATCAGCAAAGGATCTTACAATTGGGATCCTGTTGCTCAGCTTCTTCTGGTTCTGATGGTGATGCTGTTTGAGTAATGCCTCATGCACTCTGTGACGAACATCCTCACTGAGCTGCCCAGAACCCACCTGCTGGTCCAGAATCATATCTGAAAATATATACATGAACATAATAAAAGAGGGTAAAGAGGAAAGATTTTATCTTTTAAATTGCAATAAAAATGATTAGCGCCCTACAGGATTACAAATGAAAAGCATCAGTTCCTTTAATGCAACAGAATTAAAGGGTAAGTTTTATTGAGAAGTGTTTCACTCTCAGGGAGAGTGAGACTGGCGGGGGAGGGGGGAGACAGCAGGGAGAAAAGGATGCTATTAATATAAAAAAATCCCCAAAATATTATGCAGTTCACAAATTAAGGTCACCTATGCAACGACTTTGAAGTCAGTCCTTAAGCACTCCCATACATAACATATTTAAATCCAGGGTGTATAAGATGTCTTTTTTTTTCCAAATAACCCCTATTCTATTTCCTACAAAGGAAATGGCAGGCTTTGAGGAAACAACTTTTTTATTCCCTTTGTACTTACCACAGGAGATCACAGTCTAACTCTTTCTTTCTTTCTTGTAACTATAATTACAACACTTTTGGTGCAATATAAGGAAAGTTCAGGTAACACAATACAGAAGAACTTGCTGCATTATTTGCCGATACCTACTAGAATCTATTTCTACTGCCAGATGTACTGTTCCTGCAAAAGGACCACTTCAAGGAGGTGTGAGTGAAACTGATCCCCCTGCTAAGAAATTTCAACCATTTTTGCAGTCAGCTAGCAGAAAATAGTCTTATGTATTCATATTCCACGCTATTTGAACATACACAGGCGTTCCTCCAGGAGGGTGATGCAGCCCAGTGAGGTGCTTTTACACCAAAGCACACAGAATGGGCAGAAAACAGGAGGACTTGGAAGCCACCATGCTGCTGGAAAGTTATGACCTTGTTGCCATTACTGACACTTTGTGGGGTGAATTCCATGATTGGAGTGTGGCTATCGATGGCTACAGGCTGTTCATAAGAGACAGGAAAGGAAGGAGAGGCCGAGGGGTTGCCCTCTCTATCCAGAGAAGGATTAAGCATGAGGAGCTGTCTCTGAAGAACAGCCATGAGCAGGTAGAAAGCCTGTGGGTAAAAACCAGAGACAGAGGCAACAAAGGGAACTTCATAGTTGTGGTCTATACTATGGGTCAGTCCATCAAGGGGAGCTTGTGGATGAAGCCATCCTGCTCCAGCTACAGGAAGCATCACACACACAAGCTCCAGGCTTAGAGAACTGGGATTGTTAAGCCTGGAAAAGAGAAGGCTTTGGGGTGACCTAATTGCAGCCTTCCAGTACCTAAAGGGAACTTAGAGGAAAGATGGAGCAAGACTTTACAAGGGCACCTAGTGACAGGACAAAGGGTAAGGGATTTAAATTAAGAGTAGGTTTAGATTATTAGGAAAAAATTCTTTACTGAGAGGGTGGTGAGGCACTGGAACAGACTGCCCAGGGAAACTGTGGATGCCACATCCCTGGAGGTGTTCCAGGCCAGGCTGGATGGGGCTCTGAGCAACCTGGTCTACTTAAAGGTGTCCCTGCCTACAGTAGGGGCGTTGAAAGTAGATGATCTTTAAAGTCCCCTTCCAACTCACACCCCACTCTGTGATTCCATGATTCTATGACATTACGTGTTTCAAAAGGAAAAGAATTGTTGAGAATTTTGTGAGATTTTTTTTTTATTATTATTTGGGGAAATACTGCTACCAACAGTTATGATGCTTAACAGAAAAATAAAGGGAAAAAAATTCTGTATCAAAGCAAGTATAACAGCATTTAAGTACACAGTTCCCTTGTACATCAATTGGAAGAGACTGTACTGCACAAAAATAGTGATATAATAAGCTGAGTCCAAAACTCCTCGTACCGAAAATCCAGACAGCTCATGATTCTGTGCTGGAGTCAGATTCATATCTGCCAGTAAACTCAGTGGCAAAGCAAGCAGAGCAGGAAAAATAAAAAGCAGATGCATCATCAGTAGAGACACAATTTGTCATGTCTTTGATAACAGCCAAGAGCAAGAGAAGAGAGATAATAAAAGGCATTAAATAACTATGGTGGCTAAAAGCAGAGTTTAATTGCTAACAGTCACCTATGCACTGTGTATACACTTAAAATACACAAGTTTTTCTGAAGTTCTCAATATCCACATAACAAGCCAATGTCACACACTTGCTTGAGAGCTGAACAAAAACCCTGCATATTTCACTTGAGATGAAGAGGCTACCAACAGATCTACATCTCTACAGCGGCATGCATGCAAAAAGACCAGGATGGATCAGGTAAATGCAGCTGCCAACAGATGTGACCACGAGCGATGTATCCAGAGCTTTGCAATGAAGAATTATGCAGAGGTTTTCAATGTACTGGATCCCCTCCAGCAGCTACATCCTGTGCAGTCTCAACAACAGGGTTGGCCAAACAGCTCGTACCAAGGAGTAATGTTGCCCCATCTTGTGCCCAAACTAATAAACTCTGGCTTCAGGGTGCTTCACCTGAGCCTGAAGGGAACTTTTATCTCCAGGGTTAACTCAAACACCACCAGGTGAGTTATTTTTTAATCACTCTAGACCCTAATGAAAGAGAGAGAGAGGCATAGCAGGAAGACAAATCACAGAAAGGCAAAGGAGAGGGTAACGCAAGTTCAAGGAAAGCCTTTAGTAGAATGTTTTAAGGAGACAAGAATTTGCAACACATGAAAAATGGAAAGCAGTCTCCAGAAAAATATTTATTCTCCAAGAAAAATATTTATTTTCCTCCCCTACTCTATTGCCTTTTGAGACACGCCTCTGCCCTAAGGAGATGACTATCTTCCCTTTAGACACCCTTAGTACATTAATTTGCATGTTACAATTCCCAAAACAGGCCAGTACTTTATGTAACATGACAGGGGATCTTCAAAGGAAAAAAATAAATAATAAACAATAAATTTCTAACTCAGGGCATATGTGCTAAAGCTCAATTCAAATTATCCCCTGTTCTTTTTTTTTAAACTGCTGAACAAAATACAAACTGTAGAAGGTGCAAAACCAAATATTAACTTGTTTGAGTTGGTTTAAGACAGAAATCAAAAGGAAGAGATGAAAAAAAGGATTCCTCTAGAACAGGTAAATTTAGGGTTGTGGTCTTCCCCTTGCTTATAGATCAGTGGAACTCCACTTGTATGGTGTCATTCCTGAAATAACAGTATTTTCCACATTAAATATTAAAATATATTAGCTGCTGAGGATGATGTCAATATTGAAGATTATCCATCTGAGAAGACAAAATGACATGAAAAAGAAAATCAAATCCCTATCCTCTTCCTTTCCCTAGATGCTCTGCTAGACTTGTTAACAGCCATAGAAGCCACAGAGTTGGTGCCAGTGTGGTGACTAACAATTTTTATTTCCTGCCAGAGAGAAGAAAGTGGCTTACCTTGAGTTTTTTGTGTTTTTACAAAATCTTCCTTTTTACTGTAGCACTGCTACCACATGTAAAAAAGGAAGACGCATTCTGTTTTGAAAAGAGTGAAGATGTGCTTTCTTGCCTTGATATTTTCCTCCAGTCGTCATTCTTTCAACATAGACCCAGGTGCAGCAGTAGCTGCAGGAGCTTAAATACAGTCAGATTTCTGACAGATTGCTCTATTTTGACCCTTTTTTCAAGCCCTGCACAGATCTGAACAGGAGAAAGACTGTGTCCATCCACCCCTATCATTATGGGATTCCTTTTCAGTTTCTGCCCAAGTTTCTCAAAATCTTTTTTACAAGCCCAAGTCCCTGCAGTATCAGTAACACCCTTGATTGCAAAGATAGTCTTAAAAACTAGAGCAGTATAGTTAAAGTCCAAGCGTAAATGGCCAAAAGGAGCATTTTAAACATTTAATTTTCCAAACACACTGTAATTCCCTAACCCTGTGAGTAAAGAGCCTACATGCTCACATCAGTTGAAGTTGTGCGTATTTTCAAAGCCCTGGTCTTCACTTTTGTACCTAGAACAGGCGGCCATTTCTTCACACTCCATACGACAAAAAGAAGAATCTTTGTTTTAAAGGATTTTCCTCTTGAATGCCCTTTTAAACTCTGCGCTGCCCCCTTTTGGCCAGAGACACAGCTTACCATTCCATTTTTCAAAGATGCTTCACTACCACATGAAGCTTTCAGAAGAATGCAACCTGTGGAATATCCACCAGCACAGTGTTACCCATTCTATTAAACGTTCACACCATAACATTTCTGCTGACATCAAGTACACCAAAGTAGGATGTTTCTTCAGTAAGGAATCTTAGTTGATACTGGAACCATGAAATCATTTTTTCAAAGACAGATAAAGACAGATACTCTCCCTGACCTGGTCATTTAAAAGAATTCAAAGAAACTTGGGGCTTCATATAATTTCAAGAATGTTTTCTCCATTCAGACTCAGTTACAATACATCATCTATATAAAATTAATTTTGTGAGTAAATGTGAGCAATGTGACTACTTTAACAAGCTATTACAGTAACTCAACTATAACTCATCACCTCCTGTGAACAATTTACCCAGGCTGTGAATTACAGCACTGGGCTGAAGACAATTTATATCAGTTCAAATGCAGTGTGGCTCGTGTGTGGCCCAGCAAAGAAAATTCCATCTGTCCCACCTCTAGAGTCAGCAAGGATGCAAAAGCAGGCTGGCTGCTTCCACTCACTCTGGAGGTGTCTGTTACACACTGCAGCTTTGTACAGAGACACGTGGCCAGACCAACGTGGAGTGCCCACGGGTCCAGGCAAATGGACAATAAGGAGGCCCTCAAGTGTGGCCACAGCTTGTTCCCCACTACAGCGGGTTGACAGTGTGCTCATCACCTCATGTGCAATACTACGCAGAATGTTCAGGTGAAATATAGTATAAATTTACAGAAAACATACTCTATTTGTACCAAAATACCAGTGAAGTCCAAAAAGAAATTGCTGGGCTAGTGTTCTCCTGATGTAGGTTGGCACTGACAGTTTACAGCAGAAACTGAATTCAGTATATAACAGCAAGGGTGCCAGTATTCACGCTTCAAAATTTTATAACTGTACAATTGCAGGACAAAATGAGAGATTAATGACAAAATATAAAACACATAGGCTTTTGTGTGCACCACAACTGCAGTGGTAGCTCTCTACAAAACCTCATTTGAAAACCAAGGTTTTTCTGGTTTGTGGTCCTTGCCCTTAAAGACAGGGAAGAAAAAACCAAGCAACCCTAAATGCATTGCTTTATGGAAGACAATCAGTTCAAACACTGTCCTTTATCTTAACGCGTCTCTAAAGAGGAACCCGAATATATCCTTTCCTAGTGAGCCAGGCAGAAGGAGCAATACAAACCCAGCAATTAGGATTCCTGAGCTGCACTTACAAACCAAGACCCATTTACATCATTCACAATGGTGATTACAAACAAGCTATCTAAGCCAGCAGATTTAGCCGCTCATCCAAGAGGGCAGAGCATTCCAGTGCTCCGAGACACAGATTCTATTTCCAGCTTTACCTGAAATTATTTGGTTCAATTCCTCAGTTAAAATACTTGAAAAGGAAAGAAAGAATGAAAAATGTCTGCTTTTTAAAATAACAGTATATAATTTTACTGAGGAACAAGAGCAAGTATTTCACAAAACTGTAAATCGTAGAGACAAGGCCAAAATTCCCAGCTTGCAGTTCAGAACTGCAGGCACAGTGGATGCCTCATAAAAAAATAAATTTTGCAAGCTGAGATTGACTTGTGCAATCTAAAAAGGTTCCCACATTTGTGGTTAACATGGTAAAACACAAAACAACAACAAAAAAAGATATGCTACATAGAAGCTGATACAAGATCTACAATTTACCCACAAAGGATCAAAACCTCATAGTTTCTCTGCAGAGGTTATTACCATGCTAAGCTGAAAATAAAGCAAACAAATGTAGAAACCTGGGTAAGTGAGAAGGTGAAAGCTGAACAAAAGACAGGTGTAGGGTCAAACAGAGAAGCAGATTACTCACAGGCAATCCCACGTTTTATTACAGTGTTTGTAATAAAAGTTAAATGTACCATAAAAGCACTGTCAGAAACATAACACAACGTGTTGCAGATGAAACAAAAGGTTCCAGTGTAATAAAATCTCTATTTGAGACAGTTAAAATATGTCATTATTATGGAGTAATATAGCTTAAAGCAAACAGAGGCAAAAGAAGACTTGTTCAGATTGAAAGCTTAACATGATATTAACAAAATCAATAAAATTGCACACTTGGGATGTAATGCCCTGAGTTGCTGAGCACAGAGTCTGGTGACCTCAATCACAAGATTAAGCTGTTACACAGATTGAAAATTCGATCGTGAGGAACATACAAAAGACTGCTAGGGAGAAAACAGTCAGATCTTGGGACTGGAAAGCATGGGCAGATTTAAAATTTAATTTTAAAAAGAAACCATTATTACAATTAAACTGTTTAAAATAAATGGGAGTATTTCAAACATGTGCAAGTCACCAAAGCTCCGCTGTGCAAGAGAGGCCACAGTTTGTATTTGACAAGGTTTGACATTTGTTCACAGAACACTCTGCACAACTACAAGAATATGCAAGTTCTGTGGCTCATGCTGTAAAGAAAGTATTGCCATTAAAGGCTGGACTGAATAGTTTTTGAACCAAACAACAGAAAATGGCATCATATGTTAAATAGAGGAACCTTTTGGTTTCATTCAGTGGTTATAATCAAAAAACCAGATGGTAATCTGAGAATCTACATGGTTTCAAAGGAACTAAATGAAAATATCAAAAGAGAACATTTTCATCTGCCAACTTGAACAACACAGTGAAGCTGCTCTCTAATGGTACAGCCAGATTCTGGCAAATACCTCCTTAAGAGACAAGTTCCAAAATAAATTGTTTTGATTACATACATTTTTCAGACTTCCTTTTAGCATATGTTCCATACAGAAGTGATCGATAAAATATTACTACATAATGTTCAAAGGAATTCCTTGTGCATGGAGTGCTAACTACAGATATAGGAGTCACTGCAAAGACATATGAAAAAATAGCGTCACATATTACAAATAGTAATGACTCCCCTAAAATAAGTGTAATAAAAATTGCATTTTTAAACAGGATAAAGTTCAGCAGAGGAATTGAGCTCTTTTCAAGAGATGCAAAATCCATCTTACAAAAATTAATAACAATTTGAGAAAATTCAGGAACATGCTGTTCTGATGCATGATGAAGTGTTGGAAATTCATCTCGGAAGTCTCTATTATAAAAAGATGCTGTCTGTGAATTCGGCATCATAGGTATGAATAAGGTCTTTTGCAACAAGGAAAATTGTGTGCCTGTCCAAAGAAATATACAATCTTATAGATGAAGTAATTTTTTAATATGACAGTTGGAATGAAAAGACCTAATAGAGAATGGACATGATGCAATAGAGGATGATTTAAAAATTCTCACCACATAAACAGTACCAAAATATTTTTATGCAGAACTGCCAGGGTTTCCAGGGATAAAACAGAAAATGTTCTGAGAACCATGAAACATTACAAAAGGTGGCTTTCTTCTGTAGATTTTACCACAAGCCCATTAATGTTTTAAAATACAGAGTTTAATAATAGAAGTTCTCAAGGGCTAAATGCTGAGAGTTTAGTGCCTTAGTGAATAAGTGTTTATATATTAAAAGCCTTGACTAAAACAAATAGGAATTCTTAGTCTCAATTTAGCAATAAAGTTTAAGTATACCTCTTTTAAGGATATGAAGACTGGCACTGCATTAATAGAAATATAATTTGATATTGGAATATAGCCCAGATAGCAAGACATTACCAATAAATACACAGCACACATTTCTCACTAACAAAGCATTAAGGCAAGTAAGAAGTACATGTGCACAAATAATGTATTTGCTCTCAAAAGATGATGCATTACAGCAATGCAGTAAAATTATCAAAAGATTGCATTTAAAAAAAAAACCCTAAACCATGAATCAGAAGCACAAGAATCAAATTTAATTCAGGAGTACCCCATAAAAGCATAGGGCATAACGTTTTTTCACAAGCTCTCCTAAAGGTGGAATACACAGTAACATTGAAACAAAACCAAAAGTGATCGCCAGGATTGCTGCACAAGCCTGGCATGAGGATGGCTAGCAAGCCAAATAACAAGAGCTGAATGTTGAAAAAAAATTGAAGCCAACAGGTGAGAGAAACCATTTCCTTAAATTCTAAAGTGTCAGGACTGTCAGATACAACTGGAATACATATCAGTTTCTGGTGAAAACCTCACTTGCATTGTATAGCACAAGATAAGTAGGATTATAACTTCTGTCAGGGAATAGCAACTGACTGGAACACACAATAAAGGATTTCCTGAGAGGTACCAGTTCTACCTAATCTTCAACTCCAGCAGTCACTTCTATGGAATTATCACATTTCTAAGACACCCAGCACACATGCCTTGGTGGTGTGCTTGTTACCACTACTATCAGTCTTTCCTTCTCGCAGTGCTGCCTACTGTGTGCCACACTCTTTGTAACATTCTCTAATCTCTGGAGACCAGGAATTAACACACATAGCATTAAAGTAACAAATTACAAAGGAATTTGATTGAAGAAGAGGAAAACAGCATTGCTACAGCACAAATAATATTAACAGAGGACAGAGAACTGGAGTTGCAACTTTATTTCTTGAGAAAATAAAAAAAATAAATCTCTTCAAAGAAACCTGACAGAACAGAACGTGAGTGATTTACAGAATGATTCACTTGCCTGAAGCACCTGCTGCAAAGCTTTTTAAAAAAGAATAGCTCATTGCTTATTGAATCTGCAGAAGAGGAAAAATATAATCTTCTCTCAAAGACAAAGCGCAACCCGTGCAAACCTTACCGTGCGTCAGGTCACCTTATCAGAAAGGGATGCCTACCACTTCAAGCAAAAAATACAACAAATGAAATGCATCCAAATCTGCCACAACAGGTACTTTTTAAATTAAAATGGTGCATGCCAATTAATGAAAGTCATCCTAAATCCTCTTCTCAGAAGAAATAAGTTTTCCTAATCAACAAACCAAGATAAGCCACAACTAGGGCGGACTTAAAATAGCGTGAGGGTAACTCCCCAAATTCTCTACTGAAGGACAACTTACATCTGTGGTGAGTTGCAACATTAGTATTACAAATGCTCAAATCCTTAGCCACGTTAACTTAAACAAAATCACTACAACTAAGGATTAAGAGATTACAAACATTAATTAATTGGGGCCTCACTATATTGGAAAATATACAATATCTTCCAAAAACAGAAAAAAAAAGGACGTTCACTGAAGTTGGGGTTTTTTGCATTAATCCTTACTTTTTTTACCTACTTAAATAAAAACAATTCTGGAAGGGCATTCTTAGCTGACTATGGACAAAGTTGAGTGATTTCTGGATTAAGAATGTAAAGCTCAGGTTTGAAAATCCCAGCGTATTATTCAAGCAAAAAAGTAACACAAGAACATCAAGCAGCTGACCTAAGTACTTCTTAATTATTTATGAATAAATAATAAAGCAACATACTGATAGACACCTTTGTTCTTTCAAATCAGCTGCTTTTTATTCTTCATGTTTATCTTTTATCATTATCAAGACAAATTTTGAAGCTCTGATTCAGACTATGAGTCATGGGAGAATCAGATCTCAGCACAGAGTAGAAACCCACACAAGTTTTTGCAGATTTGTATTAATAATCTTGTGTCGGTTTGACATAAACAATTTGGGAAAAGTAAACACAAAAAGCAGCTACCACTATCTGAGCCAATTTTCATTCCACTGTTAAATATAGCCCAAAAAACAATATCTCCCCTATAATTGAAATAAGTAAAATAATTTTTATATGGGACTTACATAGATTTATATATCATCCATAAAGCAGCTTTCTTGATAATCTTGAGTGTTAGAAAATTTCAATGCTTTGTCTTTTGTATCTTTTCTATACTAGTTACAGTCTTTAAGGGAAACAGCAGGAAAGCAGAAAATGGCATTTAGTCTCAATCTCACTTAAACTTTTGGGAGAGAAGACTCATCCATTATGTTCTCTCTTGCTCAGAAGCTCTCCAAAGCTCTAGAATTGCAACTGCCAAATAATCTTTTATTGGAAAAAATGCACTCAACTTTCTCTTAAGAAGCTAATGTACCTAAAATTTCCTTTAAAAACTTACACTATATCATTACTCCTGATATGATTCTCAACTCAGAGACATGTAACTTAATTGCAATAAATACCTCTTTATATTTTGGGGAGCTTTTTTAAGCTAGATTGCCTGCAATTAGCATAGCAGTAGATTAAGTTTGTGTAAGTTAGCACACGCCTCATTCACGTGAGGCAGCATGGCAGGAGCAGAGAACATGCCAGCTCTAATTAAATCTAACCAAACTGTCCTCTTTCCTCCATTTTAATTTTCTTCTTTATTCAAAAATTGATTCTTAAAGCACCAGATTCCACATAAAAAATATAAATAGAATATTTACTTACTGTGCCAGATATCAGTTTCTTTTCAAGTACATTGAGAAAAACATTTCCCAGGAGTTTCTAAACGGAACTGATTATTATGCAATAACTTTCTGGTAAGCATTTAATTTTTATGATTAATTTTCATAACCAATAAATGAAACATCAATACATACCTGCAATTTCTTCTATGGAGTTAGCTCTCATGTCCAAAAGAACTGTGCCATTCAGGATGCAGCTTCTCAGCTCAAACAAGCTATGAAGTGACAGTGTGGCAACGTACGGTTTGCTCCACCTCTCTCCACCATCCTCTACATCTTCTTCAAACTTCAACCACCTATACAAAAAATCAATTTCATAACTCCGTTGTGCATAAGAAATGAAAAATTAATTATTTCCATGGGTGCTGAAAGTACAGACAAAGACGTTAAATATGTCTTTGGATTTCATTTTATTCTTCCTTTTTAGGAAGTATGAGAAACTGCCCTTGCCTACTTCATTCCATATAATGCTATATTATACCATTTTTGAGGATAAGTTCTGGCCACAGAGAAGAAGTGAGAAATGTATTAAGCAAACATCTTTGTACTTTACAAGAACTTTGACTAATTCTTTGGCACACAGTGATATTTCTGTGATAGAATAGCAAGCGGTACAAAAAGGAATCTGGAGAGACTGAATAAAGGATAAATGAGACTGGCGTGAAAGGATCAAGTCTTTTGTTACCATCCACCCAGATGAAGTTGCTTGAGACTGAATTCTCTACTGATAAATAGTACACTTAAAATGTTAAAAGAGTATTAAACAGAAAAACAAAAATCTGAGAAGTCACACAGGGCTGTTGCTGTGTGAAGCCCTGCAACCTGGCAGCTTGGCAAGGTTTGAGCAGCTGCAGTCACAGCACTCGCCTGTACCACTTGACTCAACAGCACTCAGCTATTTTATATGGACACGGCAGCAGAGAAGTCAAGCAGAGCCTCACACCTTGACAGCATCTTCACACTTATTTCCAGACAGCAGGGAAGTGTAAAGCCGTAAGACCTCTAAAGCTGAGGAATTTCCAGTTTTACCGAGCCTCACAGCCCAGAAACGCAGCGAGCACAGCTGTCCTCTTCTGTTCCTGGGCCAGCTGTCTGGCTCTGCTCCTACTTGTAAAATATGCAAGTGTACCCACATTTTAGATACTTTCCTCCTTTCAGTCCTTCTGTACCAAATTCTTTCCCTTTTGCTGCCATCCTGTGAGCAGCCACCACTTCACTGGCCCACTCATCATCAGCATATCTGCTCCCTTCCTGATGCATTCCATTTCTTGGAACTGCCACTGCTGCCTTCTAATCATTCTCTCATTATTTATAGAGATAATTTGCCTCAACTCCTTGGGTCCTTCAAAATCTCCAATCTCCTATGTCTAGCCCTCTCTTCCTCTTGTATCTAAACTTTTTCCCTCCATTTCCTCTGTGAGGAAACTAGCCAGTTTCTCTACTTCGTCTTTGCCCATGAGAACTCTTCCCACTTCATCAGACCTGCTCCCCACTCCCTTTGTTGGCTTCTCTTTTCTCTTCCCAGCCCATGCCCTTCACCTTTACATTCCTCCAGGGAAGCAGCAAGGAGGACACAGAACACACAAAAATTTGCTTCCACAGAGCCAAACTATGAAATTGAATTTACATATGCAAATGAGATTTTCCAAATAAATTTTAAAAACCATGTCCAAATGGACATCAAACACAACTTAACACACTCCTCCCCACCAAATTCAAAGCAATACTTTTAAAAGTGTGGCCTACAACAACTCAGGAAAGTTATCAAGAAGTATGTGAGAAGAAAAAAGAGTTCTTAATTTTTTTTTTCATTTTGCAGTTACACTTGAACTCCCTAAGAAAAGGCTGCTTCTATCTTACTCATGGCACTCTTGTTTCCAGCCTAAAAAATGTGCAATACCTATTTGTGTCCACAACATTGCAAATATGGGGCATTTATTGTCCTGTTTAAACTATTGTCTCCCAAGACTCTGCAAAATACCTGTTTTTCTCTTCTCATACCTCTGTTTTTGTGCATGTTTCTAATCTGTTTAGGAGATTTATAAGATCTTTATGCTTGAGTATTCTTAATTATGTTATTATGTATTATTATTATACTTTATTATTTCTGTTATGATATCTTGCTTAGCTTATTATATCTTCTTTTATGCTGACTCAGAAGATTAAAATCATGCTACATATATTCTAAAAACAATGACCCAAGCATAGATTCTTACGAAATATCATCAGAAACCTCGTACTGTCATTATCTTCTGTTCATGTAAGTCAGCCTTCAACATTGCTTATCTGATTATGCTGCTGCAGTCTGTCCTTGATATTACCTAGTTTAAATCTACTGACCAGTTGTAAACAGATTTTAAAACAGCAATAAAAGACAAACACGTTCTCAAAAGTTTAAGACAGGTGACTGGACCGAGGCAGGCTTATTATCAGAGCTTGTAACATACTATGGACACAGGCAAGTCTAAATCATGAAAACAGCTTTAATTAGAGTTTTTAGTGACAGACATTAAAGTTTATGTATTGATGCATAAAAATCCATAGGAAACTATCGCTACTGCTCAAATAATTATACGTGCCATTGTGATCGTCGAGGTTTCCATAAACTGGCATAGCATAATTCTGTCGGTTGCACCCCATTTCCTACTGTCGCTGAAACTTAGGTGTTTAAACACATTATCATACATTGTTACTCAATGTGCCGACAGGCCAGGATATGGAATTAAATCATATCCAGCTGAGAGCATTCTACGTTTGGAATAAATTTCCATTTTGGTTTTAATAAGCATAAGTTTGCTAATTTCATCAAGGGAACATCATGTTACTGTTTATCACCTTTTATCTTTTCAGAAATATTCCTGTTATGTCAGATAATCCTTATTTAACATATCAAATGAGAAACAGTAGCAGAAAACATAAAACAACTCTAATCTTATGCAGAGTCTTTCAATTCTAAGTGTTCAGTGGTTTTAAAAATCATAATACCATTTGAACAACCCTCTGAATTCATGTAGAAGACTCCATGACAGAAACGGCTTTGAAATCCAAATTCAGGCAAAGATCCCAATTTGGCAATTTTCTACTCCTTTTAGTTTCTCAAAGACAAATTTAAATATATTTACTTTCGCAGTTTAACCCCTTAAATTGGTATGATTGACAGATAAAAGCCTTTCATAACTTCTTGGGAAACACCATCGACCCCACCTGTGTATGGAGCTCATGTCACATGTATCCCATGTAACTGGGACATATCTGGAGCTATCTTAGTTAGGTCTGACTGCAGAGAAGAGCACTGTCAGTCTTATGACTTTCTTTTGCTGGGGAAGACTGGCGTAGGTCTATTGATCACACAGTTTAGTTCCTCTCATAGAATGCTTGCTAGAAAAAAATATGCCAACAAGAGTTTCAGCAAGGTATGTTACTATAGGAAAACTATTACTCAGGCAAGCATGTGTGCATACACCTTATATATATGTCTTCTAAAAGCCTTTCTCAGGCATCAGTAGAGGAGTGCACATGCCTCATTTTAGACACAGTTACTCTATTTTCTGCCCAATACAAAGTGGGTGATTTGTACTTCATCTCTTCTTTAGTGTGGTATGTCTGCAGCAGAGAGATGGAGCATGTACTCACAGCCCGCTCAACAGTCAATGGTTTTAACGTAATCTTTCAATCTGTATCAATTTCCACATGAGCTTGTGCCTGCCTACACCGATTTGAAAACCAACCAAAGAACACAAGCATGTCAGGAACAAAGCAGAAGAGACAAACCAATGTTTCTTGTGACCTCGTTTCTTTGGAAAACAGTTTTGATTCAGGGAAAATGCATTACACTTCCTAACTTTCCCTAACCCGTACATTTTCTAGTCACTATTAACTATATACTTTCTAAACTATGGACACCCATTTATTTTCCTAACTGTGCACCAAATTTAAGCTTAAGCACTTTCCTCCTGGTTCCAAAGTTCTTTCTATTTTCCTCCTTACTACATAATTTTTTCTGCTCCATAAAGATAGTGATATTCTCCAGATATTTTTGGTTGATATTAGCAGATAAATGAGTCCCAAAAGTCTGGGTAAAACTTGCTACAAATCAGGCACTATTTTCCAGCCATGACACATGAATTGCTTTCCCAACAGCTGCAACTTGCAGCTACACTATTGGGTGTATAAAATAAATCCAACTGTTACACTTTAGTGTGCTTCTCCACAAACTTACTGGAAATTTTGCTTCAAAATAGAAACTATACATCGTCTCCATAGAGAACACATGACTGTACAGCTGGGCCACATACAAAAACTATTGTAAGAATGACTATTGATTTTAAAAGGTATGTCTTTCTTCTGGCTTGAAATCAATTGATGGAGAAAAAAAATAATTAAATTTATCCCTATATCAATATAACCAAGCTATTCATTCCATTCTGCTCTCTAACTAATTCCATGGATGGGACAGTCTAAATTGGATCCTGGAATGAAAGAGTCCAGTGCACTTTCAATCACACTGAAAATACCAAATACAGATGTGCTTCATCAGAGTCAACCCAACACTTCAGTCCAGGTACACCAAGTGCAGAGCTTGGTGAAATGAATACATAACAATTTAGTGCCATCACCCTCATTATAGGCAATTAATCTCTACCTGGAACTACATCCAAAGCCAGACAGTAAGATTTACAAATATTTCCAAGTGATATTTTGCACACAGATGACAAACATATAATAAGCCTGGAAAAGCAACAAATTCAGATTGTATCTTCTCATATCATGCTTTTAGTCAAATCAATAATTTTGAAGTCCTGAATCAATCATAGGTACTTAAAGTGATCCACTGTATTAGTTTCTAAGCACATGATCTTGCATATTAAACACCATCCCATTTCTATTACTCTACTCAAAGCCACCTTGTTCTTTGGGTATGATATCTTTATCTATTTCTAGAGGAGTAATACCTCCTAATTTCTTATCATCTGCAAGTTTCATTATTATAACCCTATTTTTTCATTCAATAATAAATCTATTTACTAAACCCAATTCTTCAGAAGTTAGCTGTCACTACCTTTCACACTAATAGTATAATCTCTCAGCATGACCTGCTGCACCTCTTCAAAGAGTTCCTGACCTGCTAATAAAATTTTTACACTAGAATGCCGTTTAAGTAATACATTCCCACTGCTGTACCATACTAAACACTTTACTTAAAAAAAATTTAGATCCACTGTTTTTTCTTTGACAGAAAAACAAAAATCAATTATCTGATTAAAGAGCATTATTAACTTAGTCTGACATGATATACCACTGTATTGCATTTTATCCAATTTTCCACTTAGCTCCAAGTCTATAATTTTTCTTTCCTTCAAGCATTGTTCTAAGCCTTGTATGGCTCTGAAATTGGACTACAAGAGCTCTGTTTGTTCCAACCATTTTTATCCTTTCTTTAATAGTATTGCTGTGTTTGGATTAGTACAACAACACACCTGACAGACTCACAGAAAGCCAGGAATTTTCCATTTAATTACCCATTAAATACATGTTCTTTCACCTTTCTGGGATGGAAATTATTGCACCCCCTTATTTGCACAGAAGAGCACTTTGAGTCTTATCTTCATTTTGAATTTGGTAATTTCCTTGCCATCTCCTCCTTTTCTAACCAGTCACCCCATGTCAAATGCAGTCTGAAATTTTGGGATCCAAACTGAAAAAGACCATTTATCTTGACCAGTTCTTTCCACATAGCAGCCCCACTCTTCCTTTGTTTCCATATTACTGCTAAAACTACAGAAATTTTTACTATTAGCTATTATGTCACTCTTGTATTTTCTGAGCTCCAAAAATATTGTTTTCTTGGCTGTCTTTTCCCACCCTTTTTCAACAATCTTGTTTCTATTAAACATTTTTAACTCTTTATTTCACAAACAACAATTGAGAAGTTTGTGCATATAGACAGATCAAACGAAAGAGAAATTTATTTCACCTACTCCTTTTGAATTCTATCTTGATCAGAACAACTTGTAAATAGAAATTTTTATAATTTTCATAAACACAATTCTTTGATAATTTGAAAAGGGATTTTTTTTAAGTCGAGCTAAAGAAGTTGCCATTTCCCTGCTTAAAAATAAATAACACACACACAGTGACTTTTACTTTTTAATTTCAAAAGAAGCTGATATCCTTCCTAGAGAGGTTCTGTGTATTCTTAATCAGTATGAGAACATTGCAGATTATTAGCTTGATTAGATTTGCTCTCTCTGAATATTAATAAGATTATTTAGGAACACTGCTGCATTCCTTTTGCAGCACAATCCCCATATGAGAATTTTCTACACATAAAGATCTATATTTAGCATCTGTCTATGCTGCCTATGAGCAGATAATGGAAGGGAAGGTTATAGAAAATTCCTTGGCCCTCTGGGAAAGCAGAAATTTGCAGTAAAATTAGAAAGCAAACTAACAGCCATATTCATGTCAGACAGCCCACATACAGAGTTGCCCACAAAATTCTTCCAGAAATTTTGCAATTTTTATTCTACTGACACCAAATATATTTTACACAGACTTTGGGGCACCATTGAGGAACACTGTCAACAACTGGCAGAGAGAGAAAGAACTAAGGTTTCAAGATGAAAAATGAAGCAAAGATTGCTGGAAAATGTAAATTCTTAATGAAAATAAGCAAATCATCTCCCATTTAAGTGTTCAAGGTAAAAATATACAATTAGAAGTAAAGTTCTGTACCAGTATTATCTTTTTTGCCCAGCAGAAATGCAATCTAAAAATCTTTCCCACTAATTTTGCAGAAATAAAATAATCCAACACTGAATACTCATTCTCAAAATAAACTGTTCATTGAGAGTTAGAATATGTAAAAGTTCTATTGCTCCAAAAGTAATCTCATTCCTTGCTTTAATCTTTTTATAATGGTACCCTTACCAGTTTCTTGAAGATTCAAACAAAATAGCAAGTTTGAAAGATTCTTTAAATTATAAGATAAAAATATAAATTGACCCAATGATTTTTAATTCACATATATGGTATATTAACATTTTTTTTTCCACTGGTATTCATTCTGACCTATATTCATAAATCCAGAGGAAAACATTTGGCTCTGGGAAATGACGAATGCTGTTGTAATACTAGCAGACTAAGGATTAAAATCATGGTTTTATTTAAGCTTTATATCCAAAATCTGTCCCTGAGCTTGCTACAGCTTTGAAATCATTCCTCAATACACCAGCAACCAGTACCTACAGATAAATTTTAAGTCATGAAAACACTCACCTTGCCGTCTCCCTCCACTCTGCATCCTCTCCTTCACGCCAACAAATTTCATCAAGCTCAGTAAAGAGATCATGAGGAATGTGTTCCTCATCATCATCTTCTGTTCCAAGAATAAACTGCACCCTTTGTGATGGGGTATCTGGAGAAAAATAAAAATATCAAGTCCAAAACACCAATTTTTTTGCTCTGAGAAAACAAATTTCATGAGTTTATCCAGATGTTTTCATGCATATCACTTACTGCCACACAAAAAAAATTCCAGTTCTGCTGTAAGAACAAACACATTGAGACTGAGATCTCTTCAATTACTGTCGTTGTCAAGTCTGCTGTTTAAGAAACTCATCCCAAGATATAACGTGACATACAGAAATACGGTCTATTGGAAGCTGGAATGGTATCTCCCAAAAAAAAAAAAAAAAAAAAAAAAGGCACACAGAGAGCAGCATAGATAAAGCTGAATAAAGCTGATAAAAGTCATTTACTCCCGTGCTAGAAAAACTACTTTGCCACTTCATAAGTCTACATCTGCAGATCTATCTCAGCTCACAAAGCTACTATACTAAAGGGGAAATCTTTGCTGTACGAGAAAGACACCAAATGAAACCTAATGTGGATATACATCTGCAACCTGACCCTTGCCCCTTTGTCAACTGTTTCTACTTGGTTAGGCTGCTTGAGATACACAACTTCTTAATCTGTCCCAGCCTCCTCATTTTATTATTCCTGTCTCTGTCTTCCCTTCCAATTCATTTTCTTCATCGCCTTTCGGCACAGACAGCTAAATATATTTTTGGAGACATATTATTATTTTTTTCACTCAAAAAATTCCCAGAACTCACAGAGCATCTTAAAGTACATGTATAGTCAATGTTGATAGCTCAAGTCCTGTATTAAAAAAAACCCTCCTATTTGCTTATTTAAATGCAAATCTCAAATGAACAAACTCTGATGAAACATAGTCTCTCTGGCAATAAAATTGCTTTTTCTGCTAATGTATTTTAGATTTCTGAAAGGAACCAAAAGCCCTTTATGAGAACTGAGAGAGGCCAGGCTGCCAGTCAACTGAAAAACTGATTATCCAGCAGAACAGCTCAGCGATTCCTTGAGCATTGTCTAAATGAAGTTCAGTTCTATAACCATATTTGTAAGACATGCTACAGTATTCCATCTAACAGTGAAGAGCATCACTGCACAGGGTCCTCAAGCTCTTTGAATTTTGTAAAGAATGAAATGATAGCACCCATTGAATGCTAATTGAAGAGCAAACACAGCTCTGATCCAAACAAACTAAATGGGTCACTGACACAGAAAATTAAATTCAGCAATAAAGATACCTTCTCGATAGTAACACTAAACTTGCTATAGCAATGAAACACAAACAATACATGACAGTTTTCACCTGAGGTCTATTTGCTCAAACAGAGTGTAAAGATATAGTACAGTCAAGCCTATTTACTCCTTCACAAAGCAAGGAAATTAAACCCAAGGAGAAATACAGGAGAGGAGGGAGAGAGATATGGGCTCAGGTACTACAAAGTGCTAGAGAATGGAACTGCAGGGGGTACACCTACTGGAATTACTTTTGGTCAATCACTGAAGAACAGCAACAAACTCGCCCACTTCACCCTTTATTTGCTTTCTCTTCTCTCTCACTGTTCAGTCGTCTTTTTCCTTTTAAACCTTTTCTCTTTTTTTTTTTTAATCTGAGACTAGAAAGTACATTCTAGTTAAGAAGTGTGCAACTTTTTAAGACTAATTTCCAGAAGGACAAAATTCTGAGAGATATGAACTTACAAAGGATTACTGCATATGACTGCTAACAGAACACAGAGAACAAGCTACTTTGGTAGAGAGCTGGACTGCAGTTAGAATCTGAGAATAAGCATTCCCAGGAACATCCTGTACTCTTGATAAAATCAGCACTAGAACTGATTTACAGCAACTGCTACTGTTAAGTAATAAATGAGCAGTGTCGTACAGCAGAGCTGCAGCTTTATGACAGTCATGATCCTCATGCAAACACAGACTTTCAGCGTGGGAAGCAAAGCACAGGATCAGAAATCTCTTGAAGTCAGGTGAGTAGTAACAAGGAATCACCTTACTGCAGTAATTTGCTCTTACCGGGTCTTCTGTGTAACAAGCTACTTGACTGACAACAGTGAATCAGAGTCTTTTAGGCTGAAAAGACATCATAACATCATCGAGTCCAACCACTACCCAAGCACTGCCAAGTCCACCACCAAACCACACCCCTAAGCACCACATTTATAGAAATGACAAAATATGCACCAAATTATCTTCTTCCTTGTTAACAAAGCAGTAAAAAAGCTACTAGATTCTGCATATCTTTCTTTAGTGCTGTGATTTCTACTGGTATTTGAAACCTGCAAGTCACAGCTTCATTTTCAGACAACAAGCTGGAAACAGAAAAAAAATTTAGCATTTGCTTTATAGTACAATAATTTTATTTCAAGGACAAAACCCTAAGAGACTTAAACAATAGGAAAATTATAATAAAAACAACAGATCTGTTGGTTCTACTTATAAAACTGAATTAACAGGACTATTCATGAGCAATGCCAGATAAATTTGGCTCATATTCATAGGAGTAATAAATACCAAATATGTCATTAATATATTATATAGAAAATCAGTAATATGTGATTCAAAATCAGTATGTAAGAATACGTCAATTGCTGACTGTCAGACTGTGATAACTTAATCCTCAGTGCAGAAGCATAATATTTGCAAAGTAGGACACAATGTTTTCTGCAGCCTAGGCAAACAGAAATTGGCTTGAATATTGTTTTTGTCTATCCCTACTTCAAGTAGCACAGCCAGCATAAAAAAGAAAAGTCTTCATACTATTATTGCTATTTCTAAAAAGTAATGAAAACAATCTAGATGAATCTTAAAAAAATATTAATGAGTGAGCTGATTTGTTACAGTAGTATTTCTATCACTGTAGTTGTTTTATATCAGAGTTATCAGAAGCAACATGAATTTAAAGTTTCACAATAAGCAGCTGATGAGTCTCCCAAGTTAATAGTTCATCACCAGTTCAGGAAATCCTCCACCACCAGCTAGAACTGGGTAGAAAGTCTGGTGCACAACAGGAGCAGGGGTACCATCCACAAGCACTCCTGCTTGGCTAATGAGCAGTCTCAGTCAGGAAAAGTGAAGCAGCTTTGTGTTTGCTGTGGCTCCAACAGCCATTCTATTTTATCCCTGGGTTTCTTTGGGCTTGTGCTCATTTCATACATGCAGCACTTGCATCCAAACTACCTCTGATACCTCAAATTCATTGCATGCATGCAAATTCTGAGTATTCCACATTTAAAAATCTGGCTACTTTCACTGGTCTATTAAAAGGGTAAAAATTAAGACCTGGTGGTTAAGCTATTGTTGAACACACAAATTCAAAGTGGGACTCAGTGCTGCAGGAAGGAAGTGACCCTGCAGAAACCCGACATATTGAGCCTTGTAAAGTCATCAACATCCCTGAAACAAGTGCAAGGTGTGGGCATAGACATACCAAATAGCAGATTTGAAAGCCAGAATTTCTAATAACCAAATTATCAGAGGGAAACATGAAGAGCTGCTCCCTGGAACGGCGCTGAGAGCAGGTAGTGGCAAACAGTGTCCCACATCACCATCCCACCTTGCAAAACACAAGTAGAAAAGAACCATAACTGGCATTTCCCCCATTTAAAACATCCCCAAGTGCAACCACAACTCTGGGTCAGGACTGCTCCCTCTTGCCTAAGGGAACAAGGTAAAACCAGGACTTGGTCTGGAGTAACAAAGGAGGATCACTCTCAGTCTCTTCATGTAAATTCAGCCCAGCAAACATTCTGTTCCACTACAGCAGTCAGAGCAATCCACATCTCCTCAGTGAGTGCCAGGGTTTCATCTGGGACAAATCCCCCTGCCACCAGGCAGAACTGCACACAATCCACCAGGTGATATCACAGGCAGAAATATAGCTTTCAGTACAAATAAAATGTATCCAAATTCTGTCCTTTGCTCTTGATAAGCTCTAGAAAGAGTGCAAAAATGTATTTCTAGTAACACTCTCTTAGCTCACTTGTCAGAACAGGTTTCTGTGTTTCTCAGTCTGTTGAGCCTGCATTTAAGGGTACAATTAGTAGGCAAATACTTTTTACTGGGGTCAGCAGATGAAGGAGTAAGAGATTACTTTTTCAACATTAGAAAACATGCTAACTGTTAAAATAAAACTTCCATTACAGAAATTCACATAAGATAGTAAGCATAAATACACAAGATTTAATTCATGCCTTGTGCTCTCGTACATTCATATTAAAATAACACTAAATACGCAAACTATTTTTTTTATTACTCACTGCACAGGACAAACTGCAGACAGGGAGTTAACAGGTGTAACACAGTTGACATGAATAACAATGCCTTACAAGCCAAGGGGAAATGGTGTGAAAAATTCACAGGATCAGAGAAAGGAAAGGATCATTTCAGGCACAGTCATCATCCTACTGCTTGCACTCACCACAGAAGCAGTGGATGGGGACTCTCCCCTAACCTCCTTCCTTTGCAGATTGGACTCTGCCTTTAGCTCAGCAATCAGCAAAGGTAAGGATCATAAATTCATTTTTTTCAATTAGAAAACATAGTAAAAGATAAAACAAAATTTGCATTACTACAACTCACATAAAATAGCAAACAGCCATACAGGACACTTCTGAAAATCTCTTCATGGATCTTAGAAATCACATGTTGGGTTGGGAGAAAGTATTCCCTTTGTTATTCTCTGGCACTTCATCCCTACAGGTACAATCTGCTACAGGAAACTATCCCAGCATTTTCTTGACGTGAATTATTTCCATCAACCCAGGGCTATGACAAATAATCATATCTTTTGGATCTGACAATATGGACAATTCCCAAGCTTTAATTCTCTTCTTTTTGGTAGATTCTTAAAACTGCCATTATGATACATTATTTTAATCCAGATTTGCAGCAATCTGTTCCACAGCTGCCCAGAGATTCAAATTTCCAAGTTCATCCTTCATCATACTCGCCTATAGTTAAGAGTAGGTGAATTCTCTTAACATCCATACTCTCTACAAATAATTAAATTTACCCTGCTAATAACCCCTCAGAATTTACTGTGTACCAGATACAGCCAGCTGAGTCTTTTCAATTTACTTTCTTCAAGTCCTTCTACTAACCAAGAGAAGCGCCCCTGCCCAATTCACTTTTTTTGCCTGCATTACCTTCAGGGAGTGTTTCCTGACCATGTGTGCAGTCGTGTGTCAGGCTCACCTCCAGGCCTGCTCTGCTTGCCTTGCCACATCCAGTATCACGAATTACAAATTTAAGCCTCTTTAAAACTAGGGATTACTAAATCCAGATTTCTTAAAAGAACAAACCAAACCTTCCACAAGCTTCAGTAGTGTCTAGTCATACAACGCACACATGAGGCTGTAATCTAACCCCAGCTGTCACAGCTGTATTCACTTTAACCCCCAACAAAACCTGTCCTTGAAGACACCCTGTTCAGAGCTAAAGTCTTCCTATTCCAGCATTTTAAAACAGCTACTTAAATATCTTTAACTCATCAGTACCTAGAAGCTGTTTCATTGGTTACAGGCAAGCAACAGACATCAAAAAAGCCACTGAAAGCTGCCACTAAAATCCACATGCACACCAAGCAAGTGCAAGCCCAGCAGCCAAAGGGAAATTGCACCAGGCTTTCAGTGCCACCACGACCCACGGCACTGACGGAGCCTCGTGGCCCTGCAGCTCACAGGGGCTGGCACCCATCGCCCTCACAAGCAGCACCCAGGAGATGCCCCAGGCTAGAAAACGCCTTTTTTTTTTTTTTTTTTTGTCAAATGAGTTTTAATTTGCATCAATTTCCTAATTAAATTCACAAAGCAGTCACAATACTTACCCCACAAGGAAAGCTGTGGAGAAGGGGAGCTTAAGGCCGAAATGAAACTGGGGCCTTAATTACAAAAGCAGCATTTCATCTGAGAATAGTAAATCTCCAATAAAACAAATAGCACTACTGCACTTTTAACTAGAGTGGATAAATTCACTAAATTTTTCCTTCTCTTCAAAAAGAAGAAACTTAAGAGACAAGATGGTGAAAATCCAGACCTTGAAATCACTCAGCTTACAATTTTTACTACCCAAAAAAGCCTCTCAATGTGCAAACCATGTAATCTGCAAATTGTGCAACTTACAGGCACATCATTATTGCAAAATGGAAACACCTTATACAACCTCATCCCATCAAGAGGCAACAGACAGACAACAAGAATCAGGTGCAGGGAAAGCAAAACCCAAACCTAAGTAACTGATCTATGCCCCTCAATGACAGGAATCCTTTTCATTCTACTCACTACACATTCTGCATATTATTTGTCTAATCTGGAGTTATCTCTGAATCTGTACACTGAGAACACTTCGGTTATTTTTGAAAAGTGACAGTAGGAGATAGGAAAAAAAAAAGTTTATGAGCTGATGTCAGAATGTTCTAAAAAATCGAATCTCTACAGAAACCTTCCCAGAAAGTAGCTGGTACAGCTTTCCCAGCCAGGATTTAAAGGGATTATCAGGAAGCTTCCACCTATTGTCATTACACTGACTAGAGGTGTTTTCTACCCATGCTGATACACAGAAAACAGTTTAAGAAGTTGGTTTTTACTGGACAGGAACCAGGTGGCACCTGTCCACTCTGCATGGGGCACACACAGCCCCACAGCACAACGTGCACTGCACAGCTCCCTGGAGCAGTGGCAGCAGAGCAAGATGTGCACATGGTGGTACTGCACAGGTAAAGTTATAAATTATATAGTTATAAATTTCGACAAAAAATAATGCTTTATCCCATGCTGGGTTAACTGAGCAGTGTGGAGCACTTCATGTCTGAATATTTCAGGTCTTTACTTGTTCCAGAATCTCTATTATTCAGTTGTTGGATCTTTTGCTTTTATTATATCTCCTTTCATACTTCACTGCTTCAAAACACTGCTAATTTATTCTCTTGTATCACGAAAATCCTTATGTATTTTTCTGACTTACTTCAAAGAACTGTTTTCTATCAGTTGGTCTCACAGTGCTTATTTTCTCCATCTTTTCTTCTTGCACCTGCTCATCAAAATGTTTTTTTCTTTCCCCTCCTGTCTCCCAGTTCCCAAGCATACAGCCTTCTACTGTTTGGCAGAAATGCATTAAAAGGTGTCTTCAGAGAGATGGAGCTAAGCATTTCTGCTTGCTCAATTAAATCAGAATGATTCCTAAATTAAGGGACTAGACTGGATCTACTCTCCCAGGTAATACAGTCCCTCATACTGAGTTATGCACCAAGAAAAGGAAGTGCATTTTTCTTCCTTCGAGCTTCCTTCAGCTCTCGTTACTGTCAAAAACTTGTAGTCATGGGCAAGAAAAGCTAAAAAGCTTACTGAGGTTTAGTAGGTTCAGATTTAGTGTGGGAAGTATCTGTTGCTCCCTCTGTGCAAATAAAACATAGAAAAACTATTCTTATATTGTCTCTAAAGGCAATGCTTCTCCTCAGGCAGCACAACAAGCTGTCTGAAACTCCTGTAAGGAAAAACCACAGTAAAAGAAGGATGTGGATACAGACTACTATTAATCTCTGTATTATTTTGTCTGCCTGATCTGTATGTACGCAACCTCACCATCACTGTAGCATTTTAAGATTTGCCTTCATTATGCAAATCCCTTTCACTCTTGTCTGTAGAATGCCACATTTCTGCCTGGATGGACAGATGTCAAAGCTCAAAATCTGGTTCACTGGCCAAACTTCCAAGAGTCAGATAGACAAAGGGAAAAACCCTCAAAATTTACTATTCAGATAATTATTCAGGGTGAAAGATTGGATATTTCCAGATTTGTGGTTCTATCTTTGGATTCTTTGAATTGTTATCAACCAAGCACTTAGAAGAATATCTTCAGCATTCTGAAACCAGAAAAGATTTCCATGTTTCTGGCCTGTAACTTGTCTGTCAAGTGACACCACTTACACACACCCTTTAATTGGTAGTTATTATACCTTTAAAAGTGAAAATGTGACTTAAAAAACTGCAGACCTGTACTCATTTCTTGAGGTATGCCAGAGGATGAGTGCAGTGAACATCAATTACAAATGCATTTCAAAACTATCTTTTTTTTCATATTACTGCTATTTCACCCTCAGAGATCCTTTGAGCATAGGCTGATGTACCCAACACAGAATTGTGTTGAACATTGCATTTTATTGTATGCACAAATGTCAAAGACTATTAAGGACAGATTCAGCCAGTTAATTTCTTTTTTCTTTTTTTTTTTTATTTTTGACATTAAGAAGGACACAAGCCTAGGTCTCCAGAAGTTGAAAGAACAGAGCTAAGTTCTCAGCCAAAATGTGTCACATACTGGCACTTAAATAAAACCAGATGACTCAACAGAAGACACTGTTTCATAGTTCAAGATATCTCACTTCTTGGCTAATGTAACTTTCAATTGTTTCTTTTTAATCTGACTTTATATGTATATATGCATATTCTTTTTGAAAACTGTTTTAATAATTTATGAACTTTGCTTTTTTTCCAAGAAACTGGTTTCAATATAGTATTGGGTCTTTGTACGTTTGAAATCCATTCCAGACAGAACCACCACAGCCAATTTTTTCTTCACTGTTCAGTCTTCAAAACATAACTTGTATCTGCTAAGTTTGAAAAACTCTTGTCTTTGTTTTACTCTCAGTATAATAAACCATTGTGCAAGATTTGAGATTTCAAGCTCTAACCATCAGCACTTACAATATACTTGCTCAAAAGCTTTCCACATACATAACACAAACTTCTGATTGAAAGGAAGTCCTATAATTACTGTTCTGTAATCTGAAATTACATTGACACATTTCCCTAATGATTTAAAAACACACTAGCAAATTGTTTTCTATACATGCTTCCATTATATTTTAAACACTTAATGCCTTGGACATTTCATCACATGCACTTTTTACTTTTGAACAGCACATAATATTCTCGTGTTTTGAGACAAAGCTTGAGTAATTTATTAATGACTACCTTTTTCTCTTCTCTGTAATGTTTTCTAATGTAAAATTTTGAGAATTTTAGGAGTTTCATATCAGGTTTGTTTACTGAAAGGTATTTTTTCCTGCCTGCTCTCAAGTCCTCAGTTAGCAGATTCATGTCACAATGGCACACTTGCAGTGTCACGTTAGGAAAAAGGTAAGCTCAGTCTAGATCACTGTTTGAATCTGATAAAACACTGCAGCTTCAGTAACATCAACATTATTACAAAACTAATGGTAAAGGACCACAATTCTTCTATGTTACGTTTTAGGGGCAAAACCTCCAGAGCCTTCCCTGAGGGCAGCTGGTGCCATAAAGCACTTCCCCCCTCAGTGGTGCAGGAGTCTATCTTTGTGAGAACACTTAGGAACAGTCTCCCACAGTGCTCCTTCAGTGCTAGGGATAATTTCTTTTTCTCATGTCTGAGCTTTCTCATGTCCTGACTGCCACTGGCTGCTGCCCTTCAGTGGATTTGTTCAAAGGAATGAATCACCAGCAGAGGCTCTGGTGGATTCTCCAAAACCCTGCTGCTAATCGTGTCTGAGCAATAACAGGACAGAGTATCCATAATCATGCTGATGTTTATTATTAAAAGACCTATCCAAAAATAAAAACTGTCTTACCAAAAGGAGGAGATTCTCTCCCATCTTCTAATCCTGAGTCTCGCTCTCTGTCTCTCTTTCTGTGTTTATGCCCGCGGTGCCGATGCCGTCGGTGACTTTTCCTTCCACCCAGTGGCACATGAACCCCAATGAACAATGTTCGATGGCCTACAGGCAAAAAAGGTACCTTTTAGAAAGGAGCTATGGCAACATAACAACATCATCAACAACCTTAATAGCATTAATGGTATAATCATTGTTATAATTTTGAAGTTATATCGATTATTCTCATGTTAATAGTCATAACAGTATTGATTTCAATAATGATGATTAAGCATCACAGATACACAACCCCTTGATACAGGAAGAAATCCCAGTACTGAAGTCCTTATGATGCAGTGCCAGATTTATTTTTTTTTCCTTCAAATTTGCATCTTTGTATGTGAATTTTCACTAAAGCCAGACAGGTGTTCTGTTAAATGTCTTCCAAAACAGTAACATGCATAGACACATGGATCTCTTTGGATTGAACATTTGGTAAAGTTGCTGTTTGCTTTGTGTGTACAAGAACTTTACCAAACTCATTCCTATTTATGAGCCAAACCCTGACAGAATTCTTGTGGGAAATTCACTGAATAGAAAACGAAGAAAAAAAAAAAAGAGGTTGAAAAAAACAATAAAACACTATGTAAGCAAGAGAACAAAATCTCTATACAACTTTGCGTGCTCACATCATAAATATATTGCTGGTAGCGTAGGGTGCTTTCATTTCTTCTGTTTTATTTTTTTAAATACATAAGAAGGTACATATTGCATGCCTGCTGCCTTCAAGCCTGAGGAATTTTATGTTGCTGATCAAGCCCAAAATATTTAGCTCTCTTAGCTATGTGGGCTAACAGAATCAGAGCACAGTAAAGCATTTAGAAGGGGGAGAGCAGAGCAGAATTGTGCAGAAAGAACCACTAACCAGAACAAATGGGAAAGGAACCATGACTCACTACAGGCAGGTCTCCTACGTTTACTCAGCAGAAAGACATAGTCCAGATTACTCATCTCAAATAACATTACTTTCTCCTTGAAATGAACATAGCACAGCTCATGGATAATTGCTGCTTTGCTGTAATCATTCAGCAGTGTCAATCATCTGAAAAAGGTCAAGAACATTAAGCTAAGGTAGAATGAGGTCTGCAATCCTGTGGAGACTCCAGAGGAGGCAGAAAACACAGCAAGGCAGCATGTGTCACAAAACATCAAAGAAATTCAAGGCTGACAGGAATTCTCTGCAGAGACAGAACTAAAAAAGCTGGAGAAAAGACTCTGGACACCACACTAGTTACTTCCTTAACTTTGATCCGTGTAGAGGAGACTAGAAAGCAGAGGCATCAATTTTTGAGAGACTCTATAAGAGATTTTCCTTAAACAACGCCCATGAGTCAAAAAATATTTATTTATCAAATACCTCTTTCTTCTTGCTTGGTTCATTTAACCCAAGGAATGGTTTAAAGAGAACTGCTGCCTTTTGTGTATTTCAAATGCATTGCAGTCAGTAGTGCATGACACAAGGGAAAATGCATTAAATAAAAAGAATTCATTAAAAAGATACTGAAGGACATGAGTAATGTAGTACTTTACATTTATTTGTCCCCTTCCTTGGATAGAAGAAAAAGCAAAACAACATTTTGGAAGGAATGGGTTTACCCTTCCTAAGACTTTAGTAATTTCCAGAAGTGCAAATAGATTGCTTTTTTAATTTAGTAATTTAGTACATTCCTGCTGCTTTGTGACAGAAGTGGGCATGCTTATCCTAGTTTTCTCCCACGTCAATGATCAGCTTGTACCTGCATCAGGAAATGCTGATTGAGACTCACATTGCAATTAATTTCCAGGGATGAAACCAGGATTTGAGTCCAGACTGTTCTTTATTCAGTACACTGGGAAACAGTGCCAGAACATTTGTGTGTGTGTGTGCGTGTCTGAATGCCACTGCAATTTTCCTTATACAGACACAATCAGTTCACATTGAAAAGAAACAGGAACCTGGAAACTGAAATAGATAACCAGAAAAAAGCAAAGTGGATTATACTCTTTCTGTGTGAACCTACTGAGACCAGCAGAGTCCTACCTAGGCATAATTTCAATAAACAAAGTGAGGAATGCAGGAGCTTGTAACAAGGTTCAGACAAATAAGAGGAAAAGAAACTGACAGGGGAAAAGCAATCATTTTCTACAGAAAAATCATAGGTAAAAAGCAAAAAATCTGAGAGTTAAGTAGTTCTGGTTTATTAAAAGATCACAACTGTGGAGCAAAAAAAGACCATCTGGGAACAAAAGAGTAATGAATTCTAAATTGCTGACAAAATGACAATGAATGATAGAAGCAGCAAAAAAAGAAAGAGGAAATACAAAAGAAATCCAATTACTGTATTACCTTACTTCAAGTAACCTTTTCACGGTAGGTATTATGAACTAGAGCCCAGGATGTAATGTACATTGTTCTGTACAAATTGTCCAAGGCATTATTAAACAAGAGTTTCCAGCAAGCTCTCTAAATTTGCCAAGACCAGAAGGTCAAACATGGACAGAGCAGGGCAGATCTCAGCAAAAACTACCTAAAATTTCTAAAAAGGAAGAGTATCTATAATTGAGTGAAGTCAGGATCAACCAGGATATCCACTATCCAGGATATCCTCATAAATAGTAACTGGTTGTATATGGGCATTTCTTTCATTTATCTTTAAGAATTTTTTGTGTGTTTTATTATTACTTCATCAGGATGCCAACTAAAAATGACTGAATATTGCTCAAATATTGTAAAATAATCCTGCTCTGCCATACATTTTCCCAGCACCTAGCTCAATTAGATCATAACTTCTCATTCTTTTGGCAAGGCTACAAAGACACTAAAGTATGGGAAATAGTAACAACTGTAAGTTTTAGTAGGATACAAACCATTGACATCGGGTACAACCTAACAACCATTCTGACACAGAACTGACACATGGTTTAAGAGGTGAACGTAACAGGTTGCTCTCCCTATCAAATGGGTGTGTTTTCTGTGTTAAAATTGGTTTTGGAAGAATGGCAGACACTGGGGCAAAATAATCTGTACTCTTAACATTCCATTAAAAAGATCTTAATTCCACTAAATTAAGGGAAACATTTACAAATCCTTTCTCTCCATCTCCATTTTCCCTTGAAATGTCACATCACTCAAATAATTGTAATGGGATTTCCAGAAGTACCTAAGTTAAGTCATCAAGCATCATCAATTATAATGGGTTACGTGTTTTCAGAGCTTTAGAAATCCCACTACGGTTCTTTTTCTTTCCATTTATTTAATGCAGAAGATAGGTAGCTAGGATAAGCTTCTGGTTTTAAAAGACCCAGAATGCCAGGTTCTGAAAACCATTTCTAGATGTTACTTCTGTCATTTTCAAGGGATATGCTGAACATGCTTGCTATTCTGAGCCTGGTTTTTTAGATGATTAATTCGCTATTGGGTTCTTAAAATAAATTTCAGTGTAAGGAATAATTTCTCCTTTGAAACACAGCAACCCCAAACAACACTTCTACTTAGATTTTATTCTGAGAAATGTCTCTGCAAGACATATTCATATTAATAATGTATATTTCATATCTCTCTTTTCTAGGGCAATGAATTCATACCACCACAAACTGAAGACATTTATAGCACAATACTTTTTTTTTTCAAAGGTTTAGGGGACATCCTGATTTTTACACATGGTTATATGTATTTTCATCTGTCTTGAAAATAATTATAATTAACAGGATCCCTTTTAAATATTTTATAATATAATTTGGATTTAATGTAATCCCGTAAAAATTAAAAAGAATGCTTTATAACAAGGGTTATTATTTCTTCAGTCCTTAGAATACCTTAACTCAAGGAGTGTTTTAATGCTTTGACAGTAAACCACAAGCTTTTTATGCTATAAATGCATACATTTGAACTAACTTTTTATTCTGGGTTTTGTTCCCCAGCTATGTGAAATTTGATTCAGGATAGCCTTTTTTTAAAAACAATCTTTATACAATTTACCAGTGAATGTGTAGCATTGGATAAAGGTCATTGCAGAGCAGATCAATTCAGTGTATTGCATTTCTTTAGTAAGTTTTCACATTGTAAATAATCTTTGTGTATTGCTGTATTTTCTCAGAGGGTCTGTTTTTAAAACTATTTGCTTCTGAATCCTAATACTGAAAATACTAATGCATGTGTTCATGTTTCGCTTTCCTAGAGGCCCATCTGGAATAAATCAACATTTTCGGTCAGAGTGTGTTTTTGCAAAAAGAAAGTCATAGTCTTTCTACACTAAAACACTACTGATGCTAATGTAAGGTTAATAGAAAAAGCTCAGGAAGACCAGACAAATCCTATGGCCCACTGGTATCTGAACCAATTCTGACTTTTAAAATCATAACATAAATTAAACACAGCATAAACTATGGAGAGCCGCAAACCTCTCTCAGCATGGAAATTCTTTCAGGTCTCCATGTTATACCAGGAATGTGGAACTCAAGGGGGTACTTTGGAGCTCCGTAGTGAACCGGCCAAGCTGGTGGCAATTGAATAAAAAAATGACTGTCCTGGATCAACATCCATGAGCACCAGATGCTCAGGGTACATGTGCCTGTGCTGCCTTCCACCTGGGATTATCTGAATCTGCCAGAGGCACCTGCTGACACCACGGCTCTCAGAGCCCTGCTCACAGGCATGGAGGGAAGGGGCAGATAAGGGAACAGATGGGTCTTGAAACACCTCCAGAAAGAGCAAAGGCAGGCTTCTGTGACCTACTGAGGAAACACACTGCAAAGGCAAGATGCCTTGAGAGAGAATACTTTGCCAGTGGTTCAAGCCAAGTCTCAGATGACTGCTGACCTCAGCAGGACCCGAGGGGTTTCTCCCTCCTCTGGAAAACACTCAGTGCCTTGAAGCCTCTTTTATGCATTGACAGCTAGAGCTGAACCAAATGCAATTTTTCATCCTCTCAAAAATGGACAGTGAGGTAGCGACAGAATACCATCAGTCCATGTAGGGTTAAAAAGTTTGCCTTTTCCATTATAGGAAAAAAAGTGATTACGGTGAATTGTGTAGGAGTAGAGAGTACATGACTCATGATTCGTTACTGTAGTGCAGCAGGGAGGCAGAGCTGAAGAAAAAGCAGAAAGGACAAAAGCAATCCTTCCTAAATTAACAGTTTACATTGCTGTTTGTGGTTATGGTTTGCCCAAAACCCATTTTTCACCTTTCTGCCATGCTATCATTTGGAGGAACTGACAAGGAAACCTTCAAAAGTTGTTTTAGATTATACATGTAATTTATATTCTAGGATAGATTGCAATAGAAATTATATAGAAAAAAAAATTAAAACAATATCCCTGGCCCAAGATAACATTAAGGACATATTGAATGTGGAGGATAAGAGCATCTCACTGAAGTCATTAAAGTTAAGGACCTTTTAAAGAGCCTTGATCACTCTCTGCCATCCCAAAAAAATCTTGCCTTTTAACAAAAGATTTTTCCAGGTTGTGGGTGAGCTAAAAAGTCTTTTTAACCAGCACTTATGTTCCAAATTTCCTGCATTCCTCCAGAGGAATCCAGAGGTGTTGTATGTATGGCTCTATCATGAGATCAGGACCTTGCCAGACAAAAGAAAAAAAGCCAGTAGACACAGAATATAAAAGGACCTGGCTCAGATACACAAGCTCTTTCCACTGATGGAGAGTGAAGCTGTGGTTATTGGAGGGAAGAATTTGACCTATATTTCTAAATTAGCAACAAGCCAAAA